>VSDK01024571.1:11996-46070 GCA_009767595.1 Symbiodinium kawagutii
AGCAAAGGATAATACATTCTTCCATTTATTCTGATGCCATCTTTTCCCTTGTCCATTTTTTCATTTGAAAAGACCATATATCTTATTGAATATGCCTTCCTGTCCTTAAACATTGCCTTTGCTTTCTCTGTCAGTTGCTGGATTGACTGTTTGCCTCTTATCCTTTGAATTATCTTAACTGCTTTTTTTTCTCTCTTACCTTGTCTTGCTTTCTTTAAAGCTTCTGACTGCCTTTCACTCACTGGTTCTCTTTTCTCCTCTGCCTTCTCCACTGCCTTTTCATACTCTCTGATGCCTTTTGCCTTTGCTCTCTCATTACTTGCTGACAACCCCTTGATAAGATTTTCCGCAGTTGTGTATTGTTGAATTTTTCTATCTTCAAATAGATCTATGACATGGTTGATTTTTTGAAGTGTTGTTGTTGAAACTTTCCTCCTTGCTCTCTCCCTATCATTTTTTAAATTCTGGAGATTTCTTAAGATAGATTTTTTAGTCATAATATATATTATATTTTAATATATTAATTTGTCCTTAAGTCTTTTTTGCTTTTGAGTAAAATTATTAGAAAAATAGTTAAAGAAATATTAACTTATATATTAAACAGTAGTGATGAGCGTAAAGAATATAGAGGAACTGACAGTGGATGAAATTAAGGAACAAATGGCATTGTTTCAGAGGTTGTATTACAGAAAAAAGATGGAGACAGACCCTGAATATGTAGAAAGAAAACGGGAACTTGGAAGAAAAAAATATGAGAGGAAGAAAGAACGATTGTATAATGAAGGTAAGATTAAAGAAGGTAAAGTAAAACCTCACAATCAAAAATACAACAGTGAAAATCTTATGCTTTTAGCACCTATGCAATAATGATTGATATTATCTTTTGAAATAATATCAATTATTTTACATTCTCTTTTTTGGATGGTATACACTGCTTCTGCTACTTCTTGATGATGCTCTTGATGATTGAGGTGATGTAGGAACTGGTATAGATTGAGGTGATGATACCGATGCTTCGGATGAATGAACTGTCTGTGCTGGACTTGCTGAACTAATTGTTACAGGCGGAGACGCCTCGCCAGAGGCTCGCGAGCTTCGCGACCTATGAACACTGACTACCTCTAAATCATTCTCATTTATATTTTCTTGTTCCTCTTCATCTTCATCATTATTACCTAGTAAAGTTGCTTCTGCTACAGCATCAGCAATAGACATTGTAAGATTTGCTGTTGCTATTGAACTGTTCAATGCGAACTCTGCCAGTCTAAAACCCCTCTTGACATTTCTGGTTAGAAAATTATCATCATTATTATTCTCTCTATCTTTATTTTCATCATCACTATCAGGCAGGGGTTCTGTTCTAACTTGTCCTTGAAAATTTCCTCTTATTTTTTCATCACTTTTCAATCTTCTGCTGTCACCCTTTAACTTATATCTATAATCTATCTTGTGTAAATCATCCATGGTGTCAGTTGCTTTATCTTCCATATCTTTATTATGAGTTTGAGTAGATTTATTTTTTATATTTGGGAACTGAGTTGCTTTATTTTTATATTCTTTAATATCTATTGTAAAATCGTCTTCTTCTGGTATATTATTTAAATGGGAATATTTTAAATAATGTAACATATCGTCTTCATTGTCTCTTTTTAATCTTTTCAATCTATTTTTGACCAATATCATTAATGTATTTTAGATTATTTAATATCAATAATTTAATTTTTGCTCCCTCTTGGTTCATTCTTGTTTTTGTAATCTTGTATTCTCTTCTTCAAAAGTTCTTCTGACACTTTTGTTTGCCACCTTCCATCATCAACCATCTTACGCGCTAAATCTGCATAAAACTGTTTGGGTGTCATTCCGCTTCCTCTTGAACCTCTGGGTCTTGTTTCTACACCCGTTTCTGGGTCATCTACATCAACGCCTCTAATAAACAGTTGAAACTTCAACGCTTTTTCTGATAAAGTGCCTACATTGGTTCTATATGAGATTGTTCTTAACACCGCTTGTTTGGGTTCTGATTGACTTTCTTCTGCTTCTGTTTTGACATCACCTCTTGCTGTCAGCATTTCACCACTGCTTATTTCTTCAACATCACTACCTATATGAATTGGTTGTGGTTGCTGTCTCTTTGGAAATGGTGGTAAGGGTCTTAATGGTGATGGCATCTGTAATGCTGGGACGGGTGTTGTTGGTGTCTTGGGTGTAGTCATGCTAAAAATTCTATCAATTATTGGTGTAGCAGTTCCACTCAAAAAACCTGACCTGTGTGCTTCTCCTGTTTGTTGAGCACGCTCTACTGCTTGTCTTGCCCTTTCTTGTAGTGATGCTTGAATTGATGCCTCCTGTAAATTTGTATCTTGATGAACTTCTGCATCTGGTTGTGTCATTTCTCCTCTTTGTTGTTGTAGTCTTGCTATGCTATATGTAGAATTTCCTAAATTTCTTCTCATTAAGAGTTCGCGCATCTGTCGTTCTTGAATTCTATTTTGTTGTTCTCTTAATACTTCTAAACTATCAACACCATCAAAGAAACTACCTTCTGGACTTGCTTTGAAAAATGTGTGCCGTCTATCTGGCAGTGTTCCAGTTAGAGTTTCATTTTCACCAATTAATCCGATGATTTCTTCATATGTGGGTCTTCTTCTTAATTCTAATTTGCTGTATGGATTAACATTTTCTAAAACTGATGTTGCCATGATTAATATAAAAATATGTAGAAAATATTTTTATATGAATATTTTATGCAAAAACTAAATTCTTAAGTTGATTAACTCTATCTTCTAACGCTTCCTTTGTGCTAAATGGTAAGTTAGGTCTTGTTAATTCGCCTGTTATTCTGTCTAACTCATTCTGATAGTTTTTTCTTTGGTTGCTTTCTATCCAGTCTTTCCTCAATTGAACTGATGCCTCACGACTTGACCTTAACTTTAATTGATGATGCAAATGCTCTAAATATTTTGTATCACCAAAACTAAATGGTGTATAATGAAGTTGTGTGGTGTGTAACATTTTTTTAATGCCAGATTTCTTATTGTGTTTCTGAAACTTAAACATTGATAATATATATTATTAGATAAAATTATTTTATCTAATGATATTCAGTCATACAAAATTACACCATCCTGTCTAATTTCGGCAACCGCTTCACTTATTAAATGTGTGAATATCTCAGTGACTTCCTCTCCTGCTTGTAATGCTTGATTAGTTCCTTTCAATTTAAAAGTAAGTAATGAACCCATTTTTGTATTAACACCGCTGAAGTTAATATCCTGCATCTTTTCGTAGGACATACCAATAACAAATTTATCGTGTCTGTATTGTTTATAACTGAATGATAAGGCGTCTTGGTCTGGATTAAGGTAATGGATGGCTCTTCGTAAGAAATACATTGTTTCTGCTAAAGACTGGCATTCAAACTCTGGATACTTTTTTGAACCAATTTGAATTTGCCAACTCAAATTACGAGAACTGTCCTGAAAACCTTTGCCTTGATTTTGTGGATTAGCACCATCAGGGTCAACACCATCAACAATAGGTGCGTTAATCATTGGATTATATTGATAATTCCAACGCTTATAGACATAGTTGTCTGGTAGATACTTTCCATTTGCAACACCATCTCTTGGAGCACGATACAACGTAATAAAGCAACCATTCAATTTTGACGCTGACTTTACTATGTTCATATTAATTTCAGTTCCTGCGTTGTTGAAGGTCTGACTAATAGTATGATAGATGGGGAACACAAGTTTTAAACTTTGTCCTTCCAATAGATGTTTTACAATGTTGTTATTGACCGTATTGTCCAAGTGTATTACCTCTGCACGGATAATTACATTATTCAATTCCCAAGATGTAGAAGTATCACCTGTTGTAAAATAATATCCTGTGTCATCATTTTGAGTATTTGCATCAGTAACGGTAAAAGGTTTAATTACCGGGGTGTGTTCGTCATTCACTATTGTAAATTCTAACTCCAAAGGACAATACCTTAATGGCAGGTAATAGTTACTTTCCATTACACCACATACAGGTTTATGTCCAAAACGAGCATATCCATTAGCGCCTGGAATTCCAGTTACTGAATGTCTTGTATATCGTTTGTCAATCTTACCCCAATCGTTGTGGTCTCCCGCTGTATTTACTTCTACAATACCTGCTCCATCGGTATTACCGGTAGTGTTTGGTTTTAAGAATTCATCCAGACCATTAGCATAATCGTGGTAGTCATTCCAGAAGGAAGGATTAGCAGAACTTTCAATATCGTCCATTTCTCTAACATCTTTGCTCTTGAATGAGTTGTATAATTCGCAGTGTCTGTTGTATTCTACAATGTCTTGCATCTGTTGTCCTCCAATTGAGCACCTATACCGTTGCATAAAGGCAGATAAACCACCTAATGGTCGTAAGAAATGACTTCTTGCTCCATCTGTGTTTTGAAGATTTGCAAATAGTCTTACTGAACTTAAATCCAAATATGTATTATCCTCACCAGAAATGTAAAATCTTATATTTTTATTTCCAGCATTTGGGTTATAAACGTTACTTCCAGAAGGAAAATAATTTACATGTCTTCTATCTGTGATGTATTGCGCAGTTTCTGGCAGACCAAAGTTAAGACTGTTAATCATTGTATCGGAACTTTCACTAATGATATTATCCATTGCTATATATGATTAATTTAGATTATTTATTTTGATGAAAATATATTACATATTTTTTCATAAAAATAAAAATTAACCTTTGGTTAATTTCTATTTTTTCAATTTCTTATGAGATTTTATTTGTATATTATTTTTTGATTTTTTAATACTATTATTTTCAATATTTGTTATAGTATTATTTTTTTCTTCAACTAACTGCTTTATTGCTTCATAATCGCTTGGTGGTTGGTTCATCTCCTTTTCCAATTTATCATAACTACTTCTCATTTTTGATAAAGTCATATCTTGTTTGTTCATTGGTTTATTATATGTTAATTTATGATGAAACATTATTAATGTAATTTAGAATATAATATTACTTACTGGTTAGGGAAAAACACGGAGTGTTTTATTCAAACCTACTGGTTAGGGTCAAAACCATTGCTAATTTTCGTTGAAGGATGGATATTGAACCTACCTTGGTTCTCAAAATTGATGTAGGAATGTGCCATCAATGGGTTGACTTCTTTTAAATCTGATGTTTCTGCGTATCCATCCAACATACTTATAATATCTCCGGAATTACGAAAATCTAATCTTTTAGGATTTTGTTTTCCTTTCCTTCTCCATTTGATTGTTGGTGTGGCATAAGTGGTGCTAACATATTTGTTAGGGTGTTGTTCATTTATCCGATTAATAACTGCACTTGAGAGGGAATGTCCTACTACTCTGTCAATTTCTGGACTTTCCTTTAGTTTTTTCATTACATCGTGGTATTTTTCTGTGTGGTGGGCGTTTCTAGTAGGCAATAAAAATATGTCATCTACTATATCGCGGACTAGTGAACCATCTTTGCCCCCTGTGCCTGATATGTATAAAGTGCGTCCTGTTTTATACAGTCCTGACGGTGACGAATAAGCATTCCATAATCCACGACGGTCTTCTATCTTTTCCTTGTTTGCTACATTCTTCTCTTCTTTGTATAGTGTCGTTTGTTGTCTTAGATGTTCGTTTAAGTTCCTACTGAAATCGTTCATTCTTGCATTCCAATCTGCATTCTTTGTTGCATGGTCTTCTAAAATTGCATCTTTGCCTTGTCTAACTAGTTCAGTAAATGCTCTTCTACCTATATTCTTACTTAACTTCTTCATTTCATCTCTTGATAATACATCTTCAATTCTTTCACCTTGTGCTAATCTTTGCATCGCTTGACGACCAAATTGCCTTCCTACCTGATTTAATGCTGTTCTTCCTGCCTGACTTAACACTGCTCTTCCTGCCTGACTTAATGCAACTCTTCCAGCACCTGCTATAACTCCAAGCATTTATATTATATGTTTAATGATAAAAAAATCTAAATTAATAATGATTAAATAAATCAAAGATTTATTTAAATTATTCTTAATTTGGATTTTAGAAAAGTAAAATCTAAATTAATAATATATGCATAGAACTCTAACATACAAAAAAGTTTTTGTGGATAGCAATTACAGATTACCACAGTCAAAGTCATCGGCAGATTTTGTAGTTGAACTGAATGAAACATTTGAGTGTCCCAATGGATGCAGAATGTTTGTTACGGAAGTTTCTATCCCAGCGGTGTGGAAGACAACAGAAGTTGGTTTCTTTGAGAGAATGTATTTCATGTTGTATGACGGCAGTGATGTGTTGTTAAGAAATGCTTATATTGATTTAAGCAATAACATCTATTTTGCTGAACAAATAGCGTTTGACATAAATAAAAAATTAAATGACGCTGTTAGAGACTTGAACGGTGGTAATGATATCTTTGTTTATGCTTACTCATCTGCAACAAGAACCGTAGAACTGAAAGTAGCGGATGGACTTAACTTTAAACTAAAAATACCGACTGACGACGAGCTTTCTACGTATGTAAGTGGTGTATGGAATAGAGGTGAAACAGAATATGACAGTTCAAATCCATTATCAATAAACTATTTGTTAAGTAATTATGTTTCTACTTCTGGTTTAACAACATGGACAAGTTCATACCTTAATTTGGTTCCGTTTAATGCAATATTTATTAGTTGTTCGGATTTAAGCGACGGGCACTATTCAGCACCTAATGCATTCAGTGGTTCTATAATTAAAAAAGTAGTTGTGGATAGTCAATTAGGGGGCATCATTCACGATAATTCAATACCCTTACATAGTGACTATATAGACGTCTCTAACAGAACTTTAAAACGGATGCACTTCAGGATTACTGACCATAAAAACACGGTGATGAACTTGTATAATATCCCCGTCTCTTTCAGTTTAATATTTGAACATCCAAATTATTAAATCATAACAACCGACCATAATATTAAACAACTAATATTATTGTCTATCATTTTTCCATAAAAATAAATTATAGAATATTTGTAGAATATCTATGGAATAGTATAATGAGCAGTGTTAAAGTTGTTGATTTGCAAAATGAAGCAGTTGAAGAAGCACCAGCACCAGCACCCGAACCAATTGAAGAAGTAAAGGAAGAAGAACACGAAATTTCGTGTAGCATACGCGAACCAACTGAACCAGTTGTTGAAACAGACCAGAGGTCTATTATCGTCCAAGGGACGAAAACTGCTGTTGTAAATGAAGTAGTTGAATATAGTAATGCCGAAGCAGGGCAACCAAAAGAAGAAGTGAAAGAGAAACCTAAAAGGCAGACACAAAAGGATAAGATGAACTGCGGTAAATGCGGGAAGGAGATGCTAATTAAATCATACAAATATTCTCATGAAAAAAATTGTAAAGGTCAATTATCAGAAAGAGCAGTGAAACCTCATACCAAACCAAAACCCAAACCTAAACCTAAAATAGTCCCAGTTTATGAAGAAGAAGAGGAAGAAGACGCCTCACCAGAGGCTCGCGTGCTTCGCGACTTTATACCTCATCCAAAATTAAGCGCTCCTGTTAAAAATCAAGTCCTTAAACCAACCAATCCATTAACTAATATACAGCAACATTATCAACTTTTACAAAATGAATACATGAAACAGAAGCAAGAAAAGTATAATAACCTTTGTCAAAATATGTTCAAACCAAAACCTAAAAAACGATAAATATTTTTTCTAAAATATTAATATAATGGTTTCATTGGATGGTTCAAACAGATTTATAGGACATGAATTTATAAAGTTAGAAATCACTGGTTCATCAAATCTTGCCACGGAAAGTTATGTAGATACAGCAGTTGCTGAAGGTGGAGGAGGTGGTGGAGGTGCTGACTTAACTAATTATTATGATAAGACCGAAACAGATAATTTATTGAACGCTAAATTAAACATCAATAATCCTCAGGATATGGCAGGAACATTACGCATTGGACATGTAGCAGGCACTTCTAAAATTATATTAAATGCTGTTTCATCAGATAAAGATTTCTATGTCAATGGGGATGCCCAAATAGGTGGAAATATGAATGTATTTTCATTAGATAGCACGGGTCATATTACAGGTGCTAATATTTCAGTAAGTGATAATATAAAAACAAATATTATTGATAGTTATGGTATTAGCGATATAACATTTAAAAGAAATACATTTGACATTTGTTATTTAAAAAATAGCAGTTTAGAATTAAACGCTGGTATTAATTTAGTAGCACCTGCACAGGTTCAAGCAAACACCTATAATTCATTTGATGACAGTAGCGTATTACTTTTAAGAAACGGTGCTGAATTTATGAGATTTAGAAAAACAGAAGATGACATTTTAGTTAGTAAAGATATCAATGGCACTAATTTAGAAGTAAGTGGTGGAATTAAAACCAACACCTTGAATTCTAATGGCATTAGCGATGTAACATTTAAAAGAAATGATACTGATATGTTTAAATTAACAACAACCGATTTAATAACAGAACCAAATATTCATTTAGTCAGTCAAGGTCAAGTTAAGTGTGATATTTATAACAGTTATGGTGATGACAATGTTAGTTTTAGAAGGTATGGAACTGAGTATTTAACATTAAATTCTAATCCCGCCCCAATAGTTATACCCTGTGTTGAGGTGGCAAGTGGTATAGGTTTTACTACTGAAAAATTTTATTGTGATGAAATTAGAAGTAAAAACGATAATGTTAATATTTTATACTGGGGTGGTAATTCGGCAGGTAATGGAAAAGTGAATTATATGACTTGGAATAGAACAAATGAAGACATTACTTTTTACAGAGATGTTAAAACAAATGGAGCATACAAATTTAAATCAAATAATTTTGATAGCATTAATGATGCTAATGTTGAGTTTCATAGGAATGGTGTTTTAGTATTTAGGTTGGAAGATGAAGCAACTGTTGAACCGCAGTTAGTTGTGCCATGGGGTAATTCATTAAGGACGCCAACAGTTAGAACTCACGAAATTAAACCTTGGAGTAATTCATTTGATAGTGAATTTTACGGTGCTAATTCTAGCGAAGATGGAGAAGTTAAATATATGACTTATGCAAGAGCAACTGAAGATGTCACATTTCATACAAATGTTAATGTTGATACTGGTATGAAATTAGTTAGTGATACATTAACAAGTGGGTCAGGTGCTAATTTAGTTTTACAGAGGGGCGACTTTACTTATATGACATTGGCATCAGGTCAAGTTCAATTAGGGAGTAATATTACATTAACTGGTGACACTTTAATAGGGGATAGTGCCCATAGTAATGACTGTTTTTCTAACAGGTTTAGAGTTAGACATATGACACAGGATTTATCATTTGATGGTGCTAATACAACTGAAGATGGTAGATTAACTTTTATGGTCTATAGGCATCTGTTAGAAGATTTAAGAATATTAAAAGATGTATTGGTTGATGCTGGTAAAAAAATATCGTGTAATAATTTTGATAGTGATGGTAATGCAAACGTTGAGTTTGATAGAAACGGAGTTCAAGTATTTAGGTTAGAAAATGACACTGAACCGAGAGTAGTTTTACCGTGGGGGAATTCATTAATGACACCTACAATTTTAACTAATGGTGTAAAAGCAAGAAGTCTAAATAGCGATACTGTATTTTCGGGTGGTGATAGCACTGGAACACTAGAGAAGACGTATTTAGTTTTCAATAGAACCGATGTAACAGTTGAATGTTATAGAAATTTCATTGTTAATACTGGTAAGCAAATAAAATCAAACACTTATAATAGTAATGGAGATGAAGATGTTTTATTTAAAAGAAACGGTGTTGATTATTTTAATTTTTCAGTATCAGGGGGAGATAATAGAATAGTATGTGCTAACAGTATTGATTTTATATGTCAAGCAGATATTAAAAGTAATATTTATAATTCTAATGGTGATAACGATATTTCATTTAAAAGAAATAATGTTGAGTATTTTAAATTTACAAAATCAACAATTAGTCAAGACCCCTTCGTGTTATTAGGTGATACAGTTGATATATCTTCAAGAAAATGCTTTGCTAATGAATTTAGTAATAGAAGTTATGGGATGGATACTATATTTTATGGTAGTAATTCATCTAACACTGCAAGAGTTGAATATATGAGATATAATAGAACTGGAGTTAGTGTTGATTTTAATTGCGCCTTGGATAATACGGGTAATAGTGTTATTGGAAATATTGTTGATACAACTGTTTCTGATGAAAGATTAAAACATAACATCAAACATATTGAAGCAGATTTCAGTCATTGTGTTCAAAATGTTAAACTTAAAACTTTTGAATATAAAAATGAAAAATACAAAAGAAATGACACTTTTGGAATGATTGCGCAGGAATTGAAAGAATTTTTACCCGAAGACTGTAAGGATATAGTAAAAGAAAACAAAGAAAAAGATACCGAGGAAAAATACTTAAGCATCAATTATATGAAATTGTCTATCGTATTGTGGGGTTCTCTTCAAGAAACTTTGAGTAGAGTTTCTAAATTAGAAGAAGAAATGGCAGAGTTGAAGAAACCTAAATCTAAACCTAAAGCAAAATCTAAAAATTAAAATCTAATATAATAATATGGGAAGTTCAAAAAGTAAAGTTGAGAATAGTTGTATTGACGAATTGAGTAATATTGATGAAAATAATTTAGATATATCAAATATAGACAAATTACAAATTAAAGCAATAAAAGAAATACATCAAAAAATAAAAGAAATGGAAGATAAAAAGTCTGATAAAATTTTGTATAAACTACCCAACTTGCAACTTTGCAATTATAGTTTAATTTAATGATATTATATTTAAAAATATCATTAAATCTTATCATCAACAATTACTTTTTTGTCAAATCTAATTTTGAAGATGTCATTTATATTACTCTCCATGAGATTAACGAAAAGAAAACTAAACCTTTCTTCAGTTGCTTTTTCATAAATTTCAAGCAGTGTATTTTTAGAACCATTAATATTTTTATCATCAAGAAAATTCTTTTTAATCAATAGTGCCGACAATTCTTCAACCATAGTCTGGATTTCTTTATAGTTTCTCATTTTGAAAAAATAAAGTTGTCTGGAATTGACCCTGATGATTGTTGAAAGCGCATTGAATTTTTGCGTTGAAGAAATCACATTTACCCCAAAATGCCTACCTCTAATGTAAAGCGCGTTTAACATACTATTATGTTTTGAAAACCGAGCATCATCGCAAAAATCATCAACAACTACTAATGTAGCAAATAACTTTTTAAACTTATGGTCTTTTTGATACTGACTTATTTTATATTGTTGTTCTAATATGTCTTCTAAATCTTCCTTATGAAATTCATCAAAATAAACCTTTTCCTTCTTTGGATTTACTTTTAATGTTTTTTCTATGTATTCCTTTACTGGATGCCATACACTATCAACATGGATACTTGCTGAAAATATGAACACTCTCTGAAAACAACCGCGGTAAATATCTAATATCATATTTTGAAGAAGAATAGATTTACCACTTCCACTCGGACCGACTACAATTTGGGAAAATGGTATTCTTGGCGCTACATTGTATTTAGATTGTTGGAACTCGTATTCCGCTGACCTATGAGGTTTTATTATAGGAACTATGCTATTATTCATTATAAATATTTAGAAAAATAATATTAATTATTATATTGAAAAGGAAACCTTCACTGGAACAGGATTTGTGATGGGACAGTTGCTTTTCAATCGCCAAAAGCGCTTAATTAGTTTTGTAGCAGTTGTAGCGATAGAAGATTATCTTTTTTGTCCCCCGCCAGTTGCCTGTTCTGATGGTAAGCACAACTGAATTCGTTTGCTCAAACTCTACCCCAAGTTGAGGCATGAAATCCAAAAAACAAATAAAAAAATGATTAGATTATAAAATATCTAATCATTTTTAATGGTAAGCGATATGGACGTCTATTTTGATAGTATTAATGTTTTAGAGGATGCTGTTATTGATGATAATAAATTTCCCGTGGTTAAAGATAATAAGATTAAAATCTGTTGCAAGTATTCAATGGAAGCACTTAAAATTATATTATATAATGTAAAACACTATATAGATGCCAAAAAAGAAAAGTAGTTTGAAAAAGCAACCCATCCCTGAAGATTTTGAATTAAGTGATGATGAACCCACCATGGTTAATTTTAATAATGAACAGAAATTGACCAGTAAAAATATTATCTTTGAATGTCCATTGTGTAAAGGTAAGTTACAGTTAAGGAATGAGATTGAAATAAATCCTAAAGGTATCAAATGTAAGTGTAACCCCTGCTCGTTCAAACTCACTAAAAATGATAAAACCATGAATGTTAGTAGGGATGAAGAGGGAGGTATTACTTTAGACAGTGAAGACCACAGTATTAGTTTCTCATGGAATAGGCAAGTCACACCAGAAGACAAAAAGACCGAGAGCACTAACAAAATGATAAGTGATGTAATGAACACGCCGAGACATAGCAAAAAACAAATTAGCATAACTGATATGGACTAAATCTAAGATATTTAAAGAGTATATTCTAATGCGTTTTTAACTGCTAAATAAATATCTAAATAATTATATATTTATATGTCAGATTTGGATGATATGACTTCAGAGCAGAAAGAGATGCTGAACAAACTGAACAAATTGAACAAGACAATGAAAGGTTACGCAGACAAACTGGATGATATTAACAAAAAACTTGAAAGGTTACTGGAACAACCACAGAAAAGTAGCACTGATAATGCTGATAAAGAAAGAATGGACAAAATTTTTGAAAAGCGTCAAATTGGAAGACCAGCAGGTGACTTTCAGACCAAGCAACAGCAATACCTGAAGATGTTGAATGAGCATAAAATCAAACAACCTAAGGAACAAACGCTAGAATACTACAAGATTACAAAAGACGGAGATAAATACCTATTGATTGATTAAATCTCATGATAATATTTTTATAAAATATATTATAATGAGATTACTTGAACTTTTTAGTGGCACTGGCAGTGTCGGGGCAGTTGCTAAAACTCTTCACTGGGATGTTATATCGTTAGATTTGAAAAATGCTAATATCAATTGTGATATTCTGGAATGGGACTATCAGCAATATCCTAGGTGTTACTTTGACTTCATTTGGGCATCTCCTCCATGCACCGAATACAGTATTGCTAAAACGACTGGGGTAAGGAAGATAGAACATGCCAATAGAATTGTCTTGAAAACCCTTGATATTATTAACTACTTCAATCCCAAAATATGGATAATAGAAAATCCCCAGACGGGTTTATTGAAGAAACAGGAGTTTATGAAGGACCTTAATTATTTTGACCTTGACTATTGTAAATACGGAATGCCATATAGGAAGAGGACCAGATTATGGACTAACCTTCAGAACTGGAAACCTAAAAGTCTATGCAAAAAAGATTGTGGGATGATGGACGGAAGTAGGCATAAAGAAACTGCGCAACGACTACCTAACGATTTAAAAAATAATCCTGATGGAGTTAGACATACTCAAGAACAGTTGTATAAAATCCCTGAAGCACTAGTGCAGGAAATCATGACTGCTGTGAATATTGTATGCTTTAGGTAAATGATTATATCATTATCATCATCATCATTCCCACCATTATCTGAGAGCCCACAACCATTTTGAAGTTCTCGTCATCAACCTGCCAGAGCAGTGTGTGGCAAGTAGCGCAAGGATTATTGAAACAATTGCTCCCCTTCTCACTGTCTGACTGGAAACGCTGAATTTTTGACTTTCTGCCACATTCCGCGGTTTCTCACCCAACAATTGTGATGACAGTTGGAGAGTTCCGTTGAATTTTTGCCCATGCTCTACTAAAATGAGCCATCAGTGCCATGAAGCCACAAAAGAGCAATTACAATGGCTGGATTGACCAAATCTAAAATCAGATTGACTAAATCTAAAATCAGATTGACTAAATCTAAAATCGGATTGACCAAATCTGGCACTGGAATGGGGCAATCTGACACCTACAATTCAGTGTCATCAGTCATAGTGTTGGCGGATGCACGACCCTCCTTATGAGCCTTGGCACGAACCAAAGCCAACTTGAACAATGGAAGGACAGGATGGTTTCCATCCACTGCCACCTTGCGCACAGCATACAAAAGCATGGACGAAGCTGTCTCACACAAGGATGTCAATTTCTCATTGACGGCCACAATGTCCCCCATCTGAAAGAATGCTCCAGCACACTTGCCAACCTTGCTGTCCAAGCTCAATGTCTTGCTATCCATGATGGAGATGATGGCGTCCGTCTCCGCAATGGTGAGTTTGTCAATTTGGTTCTCAATGGCTTCAAGTGCATCAGCATCAGATGCCTTCATGAATGCCTCCAAACTCTGCTGAGCAACCGAAGTCAGAGGATGAACAACTGCAGTTGGCTCAATGACAATCTGTGAAGCCTTCTTCACCACGGTCTCCTTCAATGTCTTCAAGCGGTCGGTCTTACTTGCCACATCTCTGGCACTGCGCTTACCGCCTCCCCTGACTGCAGAAACAAGGTAGAATGTCGGCTCTGAACCAAAGGATGCCCAAAGTGGCTCATAAGGTTCAATGAATGAACCACTGGAATAGGCGCGAACCTTGAAGACGCCCATGTCCAACCCAAAGTCTTGGAGAGCATCAATGACATGCTGACCGCATGAACCTTCATGAAAATAGTAGATGAAATCTGCCTTGCCCTTGATGGTGTCGGCAACGATGGTCAAAGTGCCCTTCATCTCCCAAATCTTGCCCTGTTCATCCTTCATCACCTTTGTGCCCTCATCGTCAAAGATGTTGTTAAGGTAGTGGGTGGTCTTGCCATCATCTTTCACCAAAGTAGTCAAGGTGGCAATGGTCTCCTCGTGCTTTGCCTCTTCACTCTTGGTCTCGTCGTCCAACTTGTAGCCAATGCCACTGAACTCACTGGCCACAGGAGCAGGTGCTGAAGACTGCGAACTCTCAACAGCAGAGATGAGACCAGCGTTTGCCTGAATGTCGCCCCACTTTCGGACAATGCCCTCAATCATGGTGCTCTTCAAGACACGCTTGATGCCATTGGTTGAAAAGCCCATGTCATTGACCATGTCATCAAGTGCCTGTTTGGACATAGTCTTAAGTGAAGTGCGCAAGACATCCATGTCGGTGATTTCATAGGCAGACAGCGAACTGAAATTCAACACAGCGCCACTTGGAAACCAGTAAGCTTTCATAGTAGCACCGGTCTTGCTGAACACAAGCGCCATACCAATGACACGGGGCACAGAAAGAGAAATCGCAAGTGCTTGGATAGAGCCAAGGTTGCTACAAAACGATTGCTTAAAGTCCATACCACTGCCATCACATGAGCACCAACCGAACTTGCCCCCTCCCCCGCTAATCTGTGCACCTCCTCATCAATGAGGAGGTTGATGACAGGTTTTTCTGGGCTTCGCACCTCCGCCGGTTTGGTGTGTTAAGGGGTGGATGGATGAATGATAAGATGAGATTGGTAGGTTGTTTTGGTTTTATCCTATTATGGTCTGTTGTTTCAGTTATATGTTTGTTAGGATAATTGTTAGGATAATTGTTAGGATATTTTGTTTTGTTTAGGTTGTTTTGGTTTTTTTGTTAGTTAGGATGTTGTTAGGATTGTTGTTATTTGTTTTTATTGTTTTTGTATGAGGTAGTGATGTCAGGGTTCATGATAATATCCCACTAATTTGTCTGTTCTGATTTATGATATGATAGTTATTTTTTTGGGGGGTGGTTAGGGAAAAATTGAACCCTGACATCACTGGGGTCTAACTGTAACTCACAACAATACAGAGTTTCCCAGCTTCCCCCTGGCGGAACAAATCCATCCCAGGCGCAACGGTAGTGACGAGATACAAGACAGCAGCAAGTCCCGTAGAGATTTGGATGAATTGAAGCAGCTGCGAACCGCCTGATCCGAGATGAAACCAATCAGCAGCGAAGTTGCTCATGATAAATGATGGTTGAGAAGGATGAAAATATCTATCTACACTCACAATATCGGCGGACAACTGTTTGTAGACAATCATATATGCTTCATTCAGTTTTTTGTCATAAGATTGTTGCATTCGTCTTCGTGAATCACATCATCTGGACTACTATCTCTCTGGAGCATTTTTCGAGGCAACTGATAACTGCAAGTCTTACCGTTGGCTGCGCCATGAGTCACTCGCTGACAACCTGAACCTGCGGGCGCCCCCGCGCATGGTTAGATCAGTGTACCAAAAACTTTGCACAAACCAATTTTGAATCGCAAAGGTTGCCGTGGCTGTTGAAATAATCTGTGGATAGCATCCAACTGCGAGCAGTTGATTGATCAAACGGGATTACCATGATCATAAACATGATCATAAACATGATCATCATCATCATCATCATCATCATCATCATCATCATCATCATCATCGTCATCATCATCATCATCACCATCATCATCATCACCATCATCACCGCCATCCACAACGAAATGATTGTGGTTCTTATACCATCAACATTTCCATCATTAAAATCGACAACATGATCCAAATCATCAGCAACATCAAGGAGAACATCAAGGAGGGCATCAACCGCAACTGGTTGCGCAACCTCCGTGAGAGGCTTCAAGTCGTGGAAGGATCCTCAGTCGGCGTCGTGCAGTGCCCAGAGGAGATTGAGCTACCAGAATGCCATCTCCATGGTTGAGAATGAAAATTGCACATATGATGGTTTCTCAAAATCTGGGTACCCCAAAGATGGCTGGTTTATTACTAGTAATGATTAATATGGGATGATTTGGGGGTACCCCTATGGCTTGAGAAACACCCGTATTTCTAGTGGGGGGTCCCTCCCCATGGTGTCATTTCTCAGCACTGGCTGGCTGATAAGCCTGGTCGGTTGATGGTTGATGCTGCTTAGTATGGTTGAGGCTCGTTGGCCAACAAGCATCGGCTCATTCATCTGAGACATCAGGATGTTTCCTAATCTAACGTATACAGACTACTCGCCATTGATGTGGTCATCAACCGCATTCAGCCATGACAAATCAAAACTTGCTGACGGTCACCTGAGCAAATGTACTGTTCCAACTCAGATCCACACACGTTGCGTCTGACATAGCGGATGAGATGGCATAGGTCATGTTCAATGAATACCATGTATCCTCTCTGTTGCTGACCAAGCCCCAGTTGTTATCTTGGCGTTATTGATGATGTGTCACCATTTCCAGTCGTATTCTCAAAAAGTGGCCTCCAAATCATACTCAACCATTTCCGGCAGTATTCAATTCTCAACCAAGTGGTGGTCCCTCAAAATAGGGGACCCCCTAAATTATCCATTAACAACCATTTTTAGTAACCAACCAGCTATTTTTGGGTCCCCTATTTTGAGAAACACCCAAATGACCTCCATTCAGTAGATCGTACCCAGGTATCAGCACCCACCAATCTTCTCTCAGCTCGCTTCGCCCCAGCTGCTGGTGTCCATAGAGGCTTTGCCACGCCAGAGCACTGGCAGCACCCAAGCCGTAACCTGATTCACCAGGTTGGGCTCAAAATAGATAAGCCTTGCTACTTGATGGTTCATCAATGTTTGACTGCTGGTTAGTCAATGGTTAATGCTGATTGATGGTTGATTGATTAGTGAAGTACTGGTTGATTCCTAATTGATGGTCAGTTGATGGTTGGTCAATGGCTAATTGACGGCTGATGATGGTTTGTATTGGTTGGTGACTGTTGGTAATCATGGCTAATAATGATGCTTTATAATTCGAACACATGTCTGAACTCCCAAAAAAAAAACGCAATCAATGATTCGTCATGAATGACTATATAACGCTTAGCGATGGTAACTAGTCCTGGTTCACGACGGTCAATAATGTGCAATGATCATTGCAAATGATGACCACCCATAATTTGATGATTGCTAATACTTGCTATTAAGCTGATAATGGTGCATCATTGCTCGCGATTGCATTTGAACAGTTAAAATGATGGACCAAAAGAACTCAGGATGATGTGCCGGTGTGGCACATAAGGGATAACATGATGGGATAACATTGTTCACTCAAGATAGATCAAGATAGCAGATTGCAATGGATATTGTTTCGTCAATGTGGGAGTTACTTCCTCAACATTGATCACTGATGTCAAGCATAGATCATTATCTGCCAACAAGCCATTGCAACCATAGTGCAGATGTGACCAGCAATTCCCCATTATTACTCATGTTGTTCGGGCATTTTCGCTTCGTCCATGGATATCATGGGGATATGTCACAAACAACAACTCGACCATGCTTAGAGATGTCCCTGGAAAGGTTGAAGATTGAAGCTCCTTTGAACTGAACTAAACGCAAGAACGGATTATCACTTTGCGAGACTTTGTCACAACACCGTTGTGCAAGCTGCTTGCTGCAGCTCAGCTAGCTGCTTGACGCACCCGACTTATCACCGGTGCACCATGCCGAAAACCCATCATTACAAAGATATGATGGCTCTTTGATGGCTGATGAAAGTTTTAAATCCTGAGCTAATGGCTATATACAATTGATGGTTACTGTAACTGCTTCCATATCCGCCATGACCATCACCATGCAGCATGAACATAAACGCCAAAGAATGCTTTGCAAGGCGGATGGCTTCTCCAACCCAAACTACGACATCACACGCTCATCCATTCGTGACATGTTGGATGCCCAGGGTTTCCCATGTGGCTTTGGGTCAGTATTAACCATCAATGAAGGAAAACGACTCACAGTAATGGGGAATACAACGGTCAATGCTGGTATGCCAGGGGTGTAGGGATTTCTTGACTCATTTGCAATGTGCGAACAGCTACTGCGCTGCTCCGCCTTGAAACATGCCACCAAAGCCCGGTCATGCCCGTTCCCAGCTCGCAGTTTTCCTTATCTTCAAGCTCTTGTGGCCCGATGAACTAAGTGCAATCGATCAGGCAGGTGATTCATCACTCACTGAGCTATGTAAATCCAGAGGCATATGCATTAAAAACACGTGGTGGGCATGTGGGAAAATGTACTCTAATGTGTGCATGAAAACACATGTCTTAAAGTATCCAAATTATGTCGCAAACTGTCGCAAACAAACTGCTTTGAAAATACCAAATGCCGCCATCACATGCCAATTTGCATCACCACATTGGTAGCCACTCTTATCTATTGGTGGCACAAAGACCATGGCTGCTGGTATGTAGCTGCTGGTGAGCTAGGGCCGAAACATGCGCCGAATGTCAGCCCAGCATAAAAATGTTTAAAGCGCTTCTTCATTCCAAGGCAGCCTTGGGATCTTTCATCCGGGCCTGCGGGAGTGGCAGCGTAGGGTCGCCACGCATCCCCATGTCACAGCTTATCGGCTCTCTAAAAGAATTCAAAATTGTGAGATGATCCACCAATGTCAACCTGGTTTCAACCCTGTGAAAAACATGCTTGTCACCAACCAGTTGTTAACGAATAATGAGGAACATAAACAAATGCATCTTTTAAGGAAAACCAACCATGTTGGAGGAAAACCAACCAGGTTTGAGGTAAACCAACCATATTTGAAACCACCAAACCGTCATCATTGCATCATCATTGGCCACCAGCCATCAATGCTCCTGCTTCGCTTCGCCGACACACGGCCTCCTCCGCATCTTCCAAGTTCAAGGCCCAGCTGGGAGGTGCAAGTGCCTGCCGCCGTTGTTGAGTTTGGAGAGGCGCAAGCTGCTCCCTGACAGCCACTAGCGGAGAAGGCTAGCAATTTATATGGTTTATATATGGTTCATAGTGGTGATAAGCAGCACTAGTTGAGTGATAAACCACTCTTGGTTTATATGGTTTATATATGGTTCATAGTGATAAAGGTGGCAACTGCATGACTGAAACACTTGAAACGGCAATCACCCACAAGGTTGAAAACTCGTATGCAACAGCAACCATCAACGATTTGTTAATGTGCGCCATCTATCTGAAAAAATGCATATTATACCAAGCGTGTGGCACGATGACAAAATAAGACAATGGGTCACACATGAAAAGCAAATGCTGAAGTGTCGTCTCAGTTTTCTCATTATTTTGGATCCCAGCATGATCAATCCTACCATTTGGTGAACGCCCACTCCGTGGGGCCAATCCTGGACTCGCTCCCCAGTATTAAAGGCACATAAAGATACCCCTGGCGAAGCTCGCATCTCCCTCCCACCAGCCAGCATCCCAAGCGAACCACCGACCAAACCATGTTTCTCTGAGTTGGTTTATCCATGGCAGCAGATTCTTCATCAGCATGATCCACCATCTTCCCCCGTTGTTTCATCTCAGTCACTATCGTCTTTTTCCAGCGCCATCAATTAAAGACCCTCAACAATACCTATCATCCCCTATTATGAATCAAACTATAATCGCCTATTTTCCCCTGTTTTTGACCGCCCACAACCATTATATAATCCCTATCATCCCTATTATCCCATTAGTTCATTCCATTTCGTCCATTTTGTTGAACATCTTCCGCCCAACTGCTGCTTTGGACCCCCATAGCCAGCCCCCATTTTTTCTACTGACCCGCTAGTAACAACAAAGAAACCACCAACCAAACTCATACTAAAATCCACAATCTAGTTGGTCATCATCCCCTATATCAACCACTCGACTTCTACTATCATCCCCTATATTGTCGATTACCCCCTACTATTGACCACTATCAACTGTTATATTCATCAATCCCACCTCATAGTTCACCATTATTTTACCACCTAGTTCTAAATCCACATGATTCATAACAATTACTACAAAGTGGGCCCCCAGTAGTTGTAAGTTGGGTTAGTTCACCCCCTATAACTGGTAGAAATCACCCTAGTTAAGTTAGTTATAAGCCAACTTACCTCAGTGGTTGGGGGCCCACCTTGTAACCATAGAGAACCACCATAGACAACCCACCTGTGGCCGCCAACCCGTTTCACCACGTTTCCCAGCTGCCCAGCCACAAATGTCCAGAACGCGAAGCCACTGGCGACCGCCGCCAAGCCCTGAAACTCCCTATATTGTCGATTACCCCCTACTATTGACCACTATCAACTGTTATATTCATCAATCCCACCTCATAGTTCACCATTATTTTACCACCTAGTTCTAAATCCACATGATTCATAACAATTACTACAAAGTGGGCCCCCAGTAGTTGTAAGTTGGGTTAGTTCACCCCCTATAACTGGTAGAAATCACCCTAGTTAAGTTAGTTATAAGCCAACTTACCTCAGTGGTTGGGGGCCCACCTTGTAACCATAGAGAACCACCATAGACAACCCACCTGTGGCCGCCAACCCGTTTCACCACGTTTCCCAGCTGCCCAGCCACAAATGTCCAGAACGCGAAGCCACTGGCGACCGCCGCCAAGCCCTGAAACTCCATGGCGCCGCGGGCACCTGGCGCAGAGGAGCGCTCCCACATGGGAACCGCCCGCCCTTCACATAGGGTTATACCCTGCAAAATATGGGTAAACCTTTCACAAATTATGCCCAGCAAATCACTCCCACCATTTTACCTTGAGCCAAAAGTACAGCAACACTTGATGGTTGCCCTATGACCTTTATACAGGGGCTGATTTCTCAACACCCCACCTTCAACGTAAGTGCTACACTATGCTACACTTTCGTTGACTCTAACGCTTTAGCTCCGGCAGCTTTGCCGGTGTGAAACTCTTGACACATGGTCTTCATGTGTTTCTCACAGGTTTCTTTGTTCACTGGCTTTGTACACAAATCGGCTAGGTTGTGCTTTGTTCCTATCGCGCTAATCTTCAGATGGTTGTCTGCCACACGTTCTTGGATCCACAAGTAGCGGGTCTGCACGTGTCGCAGTTTTCCCAATCCACGGCGACTCGCGGTTCCACGTGCCGCACTGGAGTCGCTGAAGATCTGCAGACTGAGATCATGTCCCCAGTCTTTCATCAATGCTTTGATGCTCAATCCAATTGCTGATGCACGAACGAGTGCGTAGAACTCGCTCTCTCCGCTTGACAAAGCTATTGTGCTTTGCAAGTTTGATCCATGCTTGATTCCGTGTTGCCCCACCTGCACCACATATCCAGTAGTGCTCTTTCTGGTTAAGAAACAGCCAGCGTGGTCGCTGTCTGTAAACACTTTGATCACCTGGCTTTCCTTTTGTTGATGGTACACATTCACCACACGTGGTTTTCCAACCAGGTATCGACCTAGTCTCTTCAGGTCTTTCATGTCTGCTTCGTTTGGGGCTTTCATCTTTCTCGTCAGAGATTTCACTGCTTCAGCAATGTCCGCTCGATCCTGCGCAAGAAACTGCGCTCTCATCACCAGACTTCTGAAGAGTGTAGTCTGCTCAGCCGTCATCGGTGGAAGTCCAACCGATGCCAGCACTTCACTACTCTTCTTCTTTTCTGCTGGTGTTGCAACTGCTTTCGCTTGTGTCAGATTGAGCTGTCGCACAATCATCTCTGCATGTCTTGGATCTGCTTCGTATGTCACTTTTCCTGTACCTTGTTCGTATGTGACGATTCGGTTCAGAATGGTAAGTCGATCTCCTGATCCCTCACCAATCATTCCGTCACAACGGTACTCGTACTTCTTTGACAATACTTCCTTCATGTAGTTCTGGCCCTCGTCGTCGGCCAACACTAGGAAATCATCTCCGTGAACTAACAGTTGGATGTTCTTTGCGGTGTGCTTGAATACACTTGTCCAAGCTTTGCCTTGATCGAATCCACACTGTTTCAGATGTTGTGAGTAGTCTTCTTGCCAAACATGACTGGCATCTTGTGTTCCATACATTGTCTTTAACAGAATGGCACAATGGCCTTCCTGCTCATCTCCCGGAGGCAAGGTCACGTAAACCTTCCTCTTTGCCTTCCCATAGAAATGGGCTCGAGAGATGTCGTACAATGCTAGCCTCAACTTGCTTTTGCTTTTCGTTGCAAGTTGTGAACACAAAATCTTTGCCGCTTCCAGCGGTGGCATGTTGCTGAACAACATGTGTCCTGGAAGTGCTCCATGTTGCTTCTTTATTTCCCGAACTACGATTCGTGATCTGTAGTTGGGCTTCTCACTATCTCCTTTGTTTCTGTCGATCCACTTGAGTGTGATCGGTGCTTTTCCCGTCTCACGATAGCACTCGTCCAACGTACGCTTTTCGTAGACTTGTGCCTTGTGCAACCAATCAAGTTCCTCTTGACGAGCTGCACGCACAAGGTCCGCATTCAGCTGGACTCCGGCGATGGAGTCGAAGAAGATTTGATCTTCTTGTTGACCTTCCTCGAACGTTGGTACGTAGTCACCTTCGTAGTCTTCCAAAGCTGGGTCTTCATCCGGACTGGGACCAGCTTCCATGGAATTGACTTCACGGAACTCTCCGTCAACTTCCATCTGTTTCCTGATCCCGCGGATGGTTGCTTGTACTAACTTCGGTGGGTAGATCCTAGCCATTTTGGCACGACCGTTCACAAGGTGTATGTGACGGTGCCAAGGCTTTCTTCCGCCTGCGTCATCATTGCTACAAGTTCCTTTTAGGATCTTTGCTAACTCGGGACTGTTTGTCATCCATTTTGTTTGCTTTCGCACATACCCTTCGCCGCTTGCGTCTCGGGACACCATCTCCCATCTGCACATTGGTCCCTCGATTACTTCCACTCCTGGAAGTTGTTCAACTTCGTGAACACATTCTTCTTTCCAACTCGCTGCATTCTTGGGATGTTCGTGGAGGAAGTACTTTCCTTTCTTGTGTCTTCTTTTGTAAACGTCGCATGCTGTCTTCAGCATCTCTTTCCCTTTCTCCAATCGTTCCTGTTGGATCTCGGGATCCACACGTCCCTTGTTCAAACCTTGTAGTGGCGAAAACGCTTCACAAGGTGGACTGCCTGTGGTCAAGTAGGGATCCTCTTCGTCGAGGATCTTGTTCAACTTCTTCACCTGGGTTTTGTCTAACAGGTCCCATCCTGTTTCCAAATCGACTGCGTATCCTGGAAGTAGTCCGTACGATCTACACTTCTCAGTCAATCTTGGCGGTGAAAAGATCTCTGAGATGTCGTGTGCACCCAGAGCTTGCAAATCTTGTTGTGAAACTTCCCAATCTTCGTTGGGTTCAACTGTGAACTGGAACAGTGAATGTAAATCGCTTGGTGGCTGCGCTGATGACCAAAACTGATCATGTGAAAGATCAGATCCAGGCGCTGCTGAACTTGATGCTGCTGCTCCTTCTGCAGGAGCTGGTTGTACCACAACAATCGGTCCCGGAAGTCCTCCGGCTGAATCAGCCGAGGGCCCCCCATCTTCGATGTCGTGGAACAAGTCATCCAAGTTTTCTCCTTCTCTTTTGGTTCTGGTCTCAACCTTTGCTCTCTTTGTTCCTTCTCTTCTACCGCTCTCCGTCTGTGACCTCTTTGGTGTTCCTGGTTCTGGTTGTCCCAGGGCAACTGATGACCTCACTTCGCCATCTTCTGGATCTGGAAGTCCAGATACTTCTACCTTCGTAAAAGTCCTACCTTCTTCTGTCTGCATCAATCTCATCTCAAGACGATACCGACAAGTAGCGTTGTGAGCGACTGCTGGCGCTCCAACCATCAGGGCTTCACAGCCTCTGCAACCTGGTGTGTAATCCATGCTACCGTCTTCCTTCTTCAAGTCGTCCTTTCGGACGTACAAGTTTCTTGGGCCGCTATCTCTCACTGCAGGCGTGAGCCTTTGCTCAGCTGCTGGGAGCGTGATGTGGAGTCTGTGCTCCATATCTTCAGCACTCCTCGGACGAAACGCCCAGGGAGTACCCTTTAGCTCCTTCAACTCTGCACGGTCCCATCTTTCAGCCTCTGGCTTCCTATGGACGGTGTTTCACTTGGGTGGTCATCACCAACACATCTGCATTTCTGCCATGTGTTCCAACGTAGTGGCCACTCATGACCCTACGTCCCAGGTCTCCACTCTTTCTTTCTTTCTCGGTCTCGCCTTCTCTGGTCACCTTGTAGGAGTCGATAGGTCTGAAGAATACTCTTTCTCCAAACGTCACCATGGGTCTGTTCCATTTCCTTCCAGTCAATCGTTGGTACGGCGTTTTGCCGTCATCTTGAATTGCAAATCGACTCAAGCAAAATGCCGCATGTCGACTTAGCCAAGTGAGCAATGGATTCGTGTCTTCCAACTTGCCCAAATGGTCTTCCAGTTCGCTCAACAGAGCTCGCGATTGTCGCTTCTCGTCTCTCACGGCTACTTCTACTGAGCCGTTTGCACTGTGGTCCCCAGTTGGGGCCTCTTGGAGTATCACTTCAATCCCTTCTGCTTTGCTCTTGACTTCTCTCTTGAGTGCAACAATGGCGGGTTCGCCATCACTCTTCAAAATCAACCGCTTGTAACCTGTCTCGTTCAAGCAGGCCAAAAGAAAGTTCACTGAAAACAAATCAGGACCTTTTGTTGGGATTGTGGTCGCCCAGACCATCTTGGATTTGTTGTCCTTCACTTGAAGGTTTGTGCTTTCTCCTTCCTTCTCACCGTAGTAGAAGTAATCTATTGATACAATAGGGATTTCGCTGTCCTCATCCCTTGGAACTGAGTTGTGCTTTGCATACGTAGCTCTTGCTCTCATGCAATGGCCACACCATGACCTATGTACCGCATGGGCTGTGGCAAGATGTTCTTCTAATTCTTGGGCCGTTGGAGTTGCAACGTTTCTGACAACTCTTGGCCTCTGTGCTTCAACGGGTTCCGCCGGATCCTCTGCTGAACCAGCAGGGGCCCCAGCATTTCCCGCTTCCATCTCTTCTGATTCTTCTTCCAACGGACTTACGGCCAATCCTGCCGTCAGTTTCCCGAACTCTGGGCCTTCTTGCTTGTGGTGTCTTCGTCAACCCAATAGTCGAAAACATAGACACCCTTCTCAACTCGCAATTTGGTGGGTTTGCAATCTTCTTCTTTCAACACTTTACCTACGAAGTCTTTAATGCGCCTTGCTGCATTGCTATTCAATGGAATGATGTTACCACCATCATCGTCCAACACAACCACGTTCTTCTTGCACACTTCGGAGCCGCTTGCCAAGATTCGATGTACATCAGTCACTCGTGCATTGAGGCTCTTGTCAACGTAGTTCGCATCGCTTCCAAAGAGTCGCACTTGACCATGATCTCCAAGAAGTTCACCTGAGGCTGTTTTGTACCGGGTGGACTGGGGTTCACCGAAGGAATACTTTCCAAACTCTGTTTTGGGAACTGTTGAAACTGCTGCACCGGTATCAAAGTTGACTACAACATGTTTGTAGATCCCTTGGATGTCTGACTCACTCCCGTGCGAAGCGAACGAGAGCAAATCTCTTAACACCCCATGGGAACCATCACCATCATCACCAGCCGTTGAAACTGCTGCCCCGGTGTCAAAGTTGACTACAACATGTTTGTAGACCCCTTGGATGTCTGACTCACTCCCGTGCGAAGCGAACGAGAGCAAATCCCTTAACACCCCATGGGAACCATCATCACCACCATCAGGGTTATCCCTTCTCCTATCAGCATTCGTGGGTCTTTCCCCAGTACCTTCACCCTCACTACTCTCAACCTCAACCACACCTTTACCTGACCCTTTCGGTTCGCTCCTTTTTCCTTTGCCGAGGCCTTTGGCCAGCTCCTGTCGCCATGGGGAGTCCGAGTACTCCTCATCCTCACTTCGATCCAGATACTCTCTGAGTCCCTTCACTTGCGTGGTCAACACACGTGGTGGCCTTTCAGGCTCAGGAACTGCGGACCTCGTTGGAGGGGCTGCTTTGGATCGGGTCGTCGGTGCTGCTTCTTCTTCTTCCTGCGTGGTCTTCTGGCGTTTCGCTGGAATGTTGGTAGGTGGAGGCATGTTCATCTGGTTTTCCAGTTCTTTGAATTGCTGCTCCAGTCGAACCAGCTCTTTCTCCTTTTCGTCATGGACAAATTTGCACTTGTCGCCACGTCGGCACTTTCCAGTCAGGAAGAATCGGCAGTGGGTGGTGTTGAGTGCTTCCAACACCTTTGGATCATGGCTGAAAGGGCATGGGTTCCTCTCACATTTTCCTTCCCATGCCATGGATCTGCACGCCATGGACTGCTGCTTCTTGAGCTTCTTCTTCAAGTTGCGTTTCTTCTTCTTTTCAACGCTTCTCTTTCCCGTACGTTTCTTGAAGATGTCCACGGGTTTCCTCTGCATCACCTGCAGCTCATCGTCCTTGGTCTCGGCTCGGAACTTGTCGAACTCTTCCTTGGTCGAAGGTCGGTGCACTCTCTTCTCCACAAACTGCGAAGTCTTTTCTGCACCCTTCCTCACTCGGAAGGTTCCTGGTTGATCGCCTTCCACAATCTCCGTCTCCATTCCTGCGTATCAGCTGATTGGTAATCAGCATCTTGCCGTTGCTTGGTGCGGAACTCCCTCAACCAAGCATCTTCGAGTTCCAGCCGTTCCTTTGCTCGCTTCTGCACACCCTTCTTCCGGTTCAGGGTGGCCCTTCGTCTGGATTTCTCTTGTTTCCATGCATTGGCATGGGAAACTCCGCACTGCCGAGCCCGGAAGTATCGAGCATCATGCCAACTCTGGTCGTTGGCATTCTCTTTCGTCAACACCTTCAATGGTGCTTCCTTGACCGTCTTGTCCTGCTTGCTGATGTAGTCGCGAACACGCGTCAGCTGCTCTTCCACTTCCTTAAGCTCTTTCTCGTAGATCGCGGCGTCTTCCTCGTTGTCAGCCATTTCAATGAATTGGCTCAACTGCCTCTTCCTCGTTGCAAGTCGTCCCAATTCCAGCTGTTCGATGGATCGGTGCATGAGTACCGAGGTCATCGGGGTCACAACCCTGCCTGAATCAGGCAAAGCCGTTCCCTTTGTGACCTTTTCCTCATCACCTTCTGCCACTTTCTCCAATTCCTCCGCACGCTTTTGTGCAAGGATCCGATCATCTTCATCCTGCTCCATGATCTCCTTTGCCTCCCGAAGCGCTTTTCTGATGGCCTCACGCTCCTCGTCGATGTCATACTCCTTCATCTCCTCGAGGTAGTTCTCCATGACCATCTCCACATCCTCATCGCCTTCATACCCTGGATCCTCTTCAGGCTCAGTCAGATCGAGGTTGCTCTGCTCATCGTTGGTGGCGATCGTCTGCGTCTCCTCCGTCTCATCATCATCATCATCGTCACCTGATGTTGCACCTGCTTCAAGATCATCGGCCGTTTCCATTCCTTCGTCGGCATCTTCTTCAGCACTCATCTCATCGCTGTCAACCGACTCTTCCTCTGGAGCTGGGTCGTATGCTCCTGAGGATGGACGTGGTCCCGTCCTTGTTGATGCATAAGCTGCTGCGGCTAAGCTACTGCAAGCATCGTCGAGTCCTTCCCGTTGGAACACCATGGCTGCCATGCTTTGTGCAACAGAGCCACGGAAGTTCCTTGAGATCTCCAAGCTTGCTGCCAGTCGTTGCGTGTACCGATCGATTGGCAGGTCTCTCCAGGTCATTGCTTGTCCTTCGCGCAACAACCTTCTATACCTTTGCCTGGCCTCTTGTCGGGTTGCCTCCGGCAATCCAACATCCGGCACTTCCGCATCCGAAGCTTCTTCCAACATGGCGATCTCGAGGAATCCGGTTTCGGCTTCAGGTTCAGGTTTTGCTTGTTCAAGGTTGCCTACCTGTTTGTTCTTGCCTTTGCCTGTTTTGCCTTTGCCTTTAGACTTTCCGTGGTTCTGGTTGGGAGGAGCTCTACAGTCTTTCTGGTAGTGTCCAGGTTTTCCGCAGTTGAAACAGACCGCGGACCCCGGACTTGAGCCAGACTTGCCATGACCATGACCCTTACCATGTTTACCACCACCAGACTTACCCTTACCACCTTTGGGGTATCCTTTTCCTTTTCCCTTATCGCCTCCTTTTCCTTTTCCTTTGTCTCCTTTCTTACCTCCTTTGTGACCATGTTTCCCAAAGGCACCTACATCCATGTCATCCGGTCCCAGCTGCTTACCAAGGGGCTCGATCTTCAGCTTCGCGCCCACTCTCGTCTCAAGGTACGTCGCCAACTCGGAGTACATGTCTTCGAAGTCCAGGAACTTCGAGCGGTTGAGCTGCAAGTGGCGTTCGATCTCTGGAGGGCACATGGATTCGAGAATGCTCATTTTAATGTCATTTGCAATCGCTTGGCGTTGCCCATTGGAATCTTTGCGAGCTTCGTATCGGTTAAGGAGTTCGGTCCAGCTTTCTATTCGTTCGCTCAACTCTTCGAGTTTCGCTTTTCCTGGAGCAAGGATAAAGCGAAGTAGCGACGATTTCTTCGCTCCCGTCGAGGGATCATACCTCCTGTTGAGGCGCCGCCACGCGTCGATGCCATTGTTCTTTTCTGTGTTTCTCACTATCATAAAGGGTTCTCCCTCAAGGAGATTTTGCAATGCCGAGTACACTTGGGTACTCTTCTCTTTGTAGGTAGCTCTCAGATTCTTTTCCGCTGAACCGTTCGGGTTTTCCAATCCCGCGATTGTCGACGAGATTCAACTGCTTCTTTCCGTCTCGTTTCATTGCCGTTGCCAACTCGCTTTGCGATGTGGCCAATGATTGGATTGCAGGGCCCAACGTCTGGCTTGCCTGCTCCAATCCTGCTAATCTGCCCTCAAGTTGGGCATTTCTCTGTTGACTCTCTTGGAATGCCGCACCCAACTGGTTTAGTCTCTGGGTCAGCTCTTGGAGTTGCTGTTCAGGGGTAGCCATCGGGTCACTTCCCTAAGGAGCCCTCTACCGGAGCCAGAGCTCCGCTACCACTTTCACAAATTATGCCCAGCAAATCACTCCCACCATTTTACCTTGAGCCAAAAGTACAGCAACACTTGATGGTTGCCCTATGACCTTTATACAGGGGCTGATTTCTCAACACAAGCCCTGAAACTCCATGGCGCCGCGGGCACCTGGCGCAGAGGAGCGCTCCCACATGGGAACCGCCCGCCCTTCACATAGGGTTATACCCTGCAAAATATGGGTAAACCTACAGGGGCCAATAAAAAAAAACCTATCCAAAGCTATAAAACCTATTGATTTTTTAGATTTTGCAGGGTATAAACCTATCCAAATTATGGTAAAAACCCTATGAAATTACGGTAATCACCTATCCAAATCATGGTAAAAATCGATGAAATTACGGTAATAACCTGTCAACATTATGTTTTTTGGAGGCGGCAGTTTGATAAGTTAGGTCATGACTAAGCACCGGGCAAATGGCACGTATAGCCATATATAGCCATAGTCAAACAGCGTGACACTCTGTAAAATTACCCATTATCTAAAACAGGCTATGCCTTGGAATGATCAATCAAATGATCTACGTTTGGGTGTGTGATATGTGGATCATTATGTATTGACAGGAGATCGAATTTGGGGTATATTTGGATTGCCAGACTATTATCTACGATTGTCTGCACTTCTACTATTAACAAAGAGTATGCTTTTTGTAGTTGGGGGCAAAAGGGTGGCTTGATTTGATTGTTTAATGAAATGGTAAAAGACCTAGGTACAAAATCTATTCTGATAGGTGCAAATGATTTTCTTGCTCATCAACAACAATGATGCACGTGATGAATGCAAGGCCATGTAACACACCAACTTGAATAGCATACCTGGTTGTAGATCACATGCCCCTCGATCGTGACACTGGCTTTTGCGATGCGAATGTCTTCAATGAAACAGCACAGGACCTTGGTCCAACCAGCACACGCCTGTTTGAATAGTCAGTATACTAAGATCTTTTGTGAACAAACCTAAATCCTGAAAGACAAACTAGAATGTTGATGATCGGTGGTGTATAGTAAAAACTCATTCCGGCTTCCGAGGGAATGGTGCGTAAACAAGCGCATATACAATTAGATGAAAACAGGCAAAAAAAAAACACATAAAATACAAATTAACCAAATGCCTCCATGTACACTGCAAATACGCATGACATATACAAGCGGCATCAGTGAAAACATACAAACACATTGTGCAACACTTCTTCTGATCAGGACCTGTCTGAAAAACAATGACCCAGCAAAAATGAGTGGTTTCTGCACAAGCATTTGGGAACTTCAAGCTGTCTGATCACTTGGGATGATTCAGGGCTACAACCATTTGAATGGGTCATGATGCCAGATTGATTAGCCATCATTTTCATTATCATCCCCCTGACTTGAGCATCATTCACCATCAACCGTTGGAATCAACCATCATTTTTGGCAATCATTCGTAGCTTCCAGCCAAGCCCTGCCACCCCAGCCTGCATGTATCAAGGACTGAGTGGACCACACCTTGGAGGTGCCAAGCTACCATTTGGTTAGGGCACTGGGGGCCGCTCCTGGCCTGGCTCTCCCACATTAAAGGGCTGCAGGATACCCCTGGCTCCAAATCGCTCCCTTCCAGCAGCCACTTACTGATATTTTCTTTGCATTGCGCATGTAGCCTGACATTCAACGCACATGTAAATACTTATGTATGTATATATTTTTTGGTATATCTACAGTATATAGTCTACAAACAGATATATATATATATATATAAAGATAAATATTATATATATATATAGATATAGATATGTGTATGTATAATTAGGTCTACATTTGACCTCTTTCTACATTGCAGATATGTCCCGAGGTTTCCTTTTGGGGGGGTTCTATCTCTGCTACCGCCGGCTGTCCATGGGCCCTGCGCGCCAGGTCGCGGAGTAGATCGCTGAGGGCACACTTTTCACCAGAATTTCCAGAGATGCAGCGAAACCTGGGCACGAGATCAGCGCTACTGGTGGCTGATAACCAACAAACCAATGGCTAATGGTTGCTAATGGTTAATAGTAGGGGATAACAACTAGCAACTATAGGGGATATACCAGCTATAGTAGGGGATTTCTCAAAACAAGGGACCCCCAAGTTATGGTTGGTTTATTACTATAAACGACTAATAGTGGATGATTTGGGGGGTCCCGTATTTTCAGAAACAGCCATATTCCAAATGCCAACGGGATATTGGTAATTGGTGGGTGAACCACATTGAACCCATACTCTGCTTGGTGGTTGATGATATATGGATAGATTATCCAATATAATCTGCTGGTTGGTTGAACCACATGGATCCACCCATGTGAAAAACATGCTCCTCAACATCCTCAACCAACCATTTGGGAATACATATGTATCATATGAGGAACAAATGTTACAAACCACCAGCCAGTACTGGTTCATGTCGGCTCCACTATAACATGTTGTAACTAGAGTACTTAAGAACTAAACATTTGAAAGTAGCCAGAGGTTTGAGATGGCTCCCTCTGCGAAACATCATCCTGAGGCGTATCCTGAGGCGTGGTCATGCTTGCCATGTTTGCCAGCGGCTTTCGCGCAATCTTTCATCGCCTCAAAGTAGAGGACATTCACAGACACCAACATGCCGATGCTGGGCCACGCAAGCAAGAAGACTCCAATGCAGTAGGCCCAGAAGTGTTGGTGGAGAAGTGCGCCGAAAATGGACAAAATCACTCCGTTCAAAGCGTACATGGACGCCTGCGTGGGTCTTAACCCTTGCAAGGAGAGATAGTCGCCGCTGGGTCCGTACGATATTGTGAAGTGAAGGTAGGGTTGGGGACATGAAATCCCAAAGATATCAATGTCTGAAGCCACGTGGCCACTATAGTCAATTGCCATCCAAATCATTCGACTCCAGCAAATATTTGCAGCTAGTAGCTAGGATGGTATGGATCCAAGCACGGCGGTCACCTCTACATCAAGCGCCCTGCCACTCACCACCAAAAAAGCATCTCAACAAAAATACGCTGAAGGTAAGTTGGTGTCATGTCAAAACAAAAGGCTGCGCAAATGCGAGGTACCAAAATCTTCGCTTTCGTCAATACACCCCGCAAGGGCAGTCGTTCCATCAGAAACAGGCCAATGGCATTCTGTGCGCAAAACGCCAAAATGACAGTTGAACAAATCCTCAGGTTTGCTGCCAGCATGATACCGAAACATTCTCAGAAAATGCCCGCACGAACTGCTTGCTTGAAGGGTCTGAAAACCTATATCCAAGCAAACCTGACATCAGTCAGCACATGTCAGCACTACGAACACGCAACATCTAAGCAAGCGATGTGTATGCCCAGCGTCATGGTGGACTTGCCATAGTTTTCCTCCACAAGGAAGCTAACGTTGGTGCAGAAGACCATGTAGGCCGCCATGTTGCAGCATTCGGTCAACAATAACGCCAGAATGTGCCTTGGTACATCCCTATCCTTGATATCGTCCTCCATTCTCACTGTTCAGTAATGATGGATCCATCATTGCTACTGATTGGTCATGATTAGTTGGCAATTGACATGTTAATACAGTTTCCAACTACCATTTGATTAACCATGAAGCAACCAACCAATGATTACATGATCAGCCCGCATTTGTCAGCAGTACTAACCACCATTGAACTAATATGAACTAATTATGAAATGCGACTCTCAGCATGGTAGTCTGATACCCCACATCTCCTCGAAAAAGTAGCCACAAGGACCGAAACCTCTGCCGCAGGTAAAGTGAGGGTAGCATGACCCATATTGGTGCATCCGTTCATCCTGGTTGTTGGCAATCTTCCTCCGTTGTTGTTCGTGACCACCGGCAGCCCTGCACCCAAATTGGGCTTATAAACATAAGTACATCAATTCGGTATTTTCAAAATTCCAAACCTGGAACGCTAATTGGGGGGAAATTGGATGAAATTGGGGCATTGCCAGCCATCGTGAGCCATACATTACCAGCCCATATCCATCATTATCAGCCACCCCTCAGCAGCCACCTCTCCCACCGGCCAGCAGCGTGTCGCCACGATGCGAATCCAACACTTTCGACCAGTTGCTCCAGTAGTCTGGGTGGCGCAACGACGAAATGCATGACCAGCTCTGAATTTTGCAGGGCATCCGATGGATGAACCGCAACAAGGCATCCCGCCGAATGACACTACATCAATCATAATTAACTATAGACGTGGTTGTTCAACCCCCACCAGTTCACACCCACCATTAACCAGCCATCAACCCATGGGTTTCTCAA
>VSDK01024571.1:46085-76340 GCA_009767595.1 Symbiodinium kawagutii
GAACCGCTGCCACGCCTTCCCGGTCGCGTTCTTCATGGGTCGGACAGCTCTCTACGCCACGTAAGGCAGCATAGATGGCCATGAAGGCCCACAGGAGCGACAAAAGAAGGAAGGAGAACCGCCAAGAAAAGAGCTGCGCGGTGTATCCTGCGAGGCTACGTGGAGGGCAGCCGCGACAGGTACCCTGTCGCAAGCATCACGTGGAAGGAGGCTTCGACCAAAAGAAGCACCCTTAATCAAGTTCCCATGGGCAGACCCTCAAAATTAGAATTTTTGGGAACAACCTCAACCATATATATCAGAACCATAAAAAATTGCTCGAAGATCATGATCTTGGGAAATTGCCACTGTGTGGGAAACAATCCGATACCATGTTGGTTCTCGTCCCTATGATCTGCCACCAAAGCTGTGCAACTCATCCGCCTCCAAACACAGGAGCCACCAGCTGCCCGGTGGTCGACATCATCTGCAGCATTGCGATGATGGTGAAGCGATGTTCGGAGTCTGGAAAGTAATCCTGGGCGGCAGCGTGCCCATGAGCCTCCACAAGATGCCCCCTGTGATACAGCACAGGTACACATACACGACCAGTGCCTTGCACAAATATGTTGTGACTCAGTGGGGGTGAGTTGTAATTACCCAAGAAAGGAAATCATGTGATAGATGGCTCGCTCCATGATCCACTTACAAATTGACCACAATGGGATAAACCTGGTGCACTGAAAATGGTGAGGAACCTGAGGTAACGCCACAAGTGCTGGGCTCTGAGACCCACGAGGTTTGGCGTGGCTTAGCTGCCATGCTCAACCAAGCGCGTACCACAATGGACCATTGTAGCCCCGTGAGCCACCATCTTTAATATCGGCTGGTAATGACGGTTATGATGGACAATTATGTTCAATTCTGATTGATGATAGGTAATAAGCAATGCATGTTAATGATGATATGCGACCCTCATTTCCATTCATCTTCATCATTACATTGAACATCGTTGATCGTCATTCTTGTCACGAAGCCTCAATCATTCCCAACGAACACTTGCACATCACCATGACCAAGCATCAAACATCAAAATCCCAACTTCAACCAACCAATCATCCAACCAATCATCCAGCAGGCGGCCATCCCATCATCCACCTCCATGACCCATCCATCCCCATTCGCGGGGCACCACCCATGCGCCACCCCCCGGGTGTGCCGCGGCGCCCGCACCGATGCCAGGACCACGGGCTCCACGGCCTCGCCGATGCCTTGCAGCAGACGACCCGCCAGGAACCATTCGATGCGATCCGCCAGGGCGCAGCACAACGAAGCCCAGCTCCTGCACAACGAAGCACCGCAGGAATGGAGAAAAGCTGATGAAATGAGGGGAAAAAGGGTGATTTGATGTGGATTTGATTCATTTGATGTGGATTGTAATTAATTGGATTTCATGAAATTTGAGATATGACCAATGCTGATCTTCAGACTTGACGAAAGAACTGCACAGGCGTCAAGAATTCCTTCCCCCTTATGATAACCAAGCTTAAGCATTTTTTGCCAGGGCGTCACAATGGCCAAGCTTGAGCCAAGTGGAACTTATGTTCGGGAAGTCCTAAAATCCCAAGCGCGGTCCCGCTACAAAGCGCATGTCACACGTTATCAGGTAGCAAACAGCAGCAAACGGACCCCAAAAGCAGACCACAGCAAAATCAATTTTGGAACGAGGATCAGCATTGATAAGCAAAATAACATCACCTCAGTGAGCGGCCGAGGCGTTGACAAACAAACGTCTTCCAGCATTTTGGCACCTGTCCAACCATGGTCACAAGAATCTTACGCCTCTTGAGCTCAGAAACGACCCCACGCGTGCCAGTTTTGGTCTACCTGCCCGGCTACCCGTTCCACCCTATCCGCATACGCCCGCATAGAATATAGAATCACCTGCCCAAGTGATCCATTTGTGTGGTCATCATCTCTCACTGGTTTTGAGGGTCAAACGATGACTATCCAAGCGGTGCCCAGCTGTGCTGCTAGGGCACCGGTCTTCGGCCAACGCGATCAGAAAGGCCGGCAGCAAAGATTCCAGCGATGGCTTTGACCACCTGGATCAGCCACAGAATGGGCAGCACATGCACAGAGTTGATGAATTGGGTATGTGCCAAAATAGGGTCACCAATAGCTCACCAAAAAATGATCATACTAGGAAAACATTGGCTTTGGGGGGAACACTTTTTTGGCACATAAAAACAATTGTTGGGGAGGCCGGGATGCCTACTTACCCCCCTTGATTCTTAACTAGTTTTGGGGACATGCACTCTGAGAACCAACCCTTAATGTTCCGATTTGTCAATTCGCCCATTGGGAGAGCAACCAAGACATTTTAGTTCTACAAGATGGGGTCCGTAAGTTAGCTAAGTTGGTTTATGACTAGGGCAGCCAACTAGTTACTGTAGATACATACCATAGTGAAATGGTTCCTTAACCAACTTACGATGTTTGGAGGCGCCACCTTGCAGAACTATTGGCTATCGGAGAATTGTCAGGAAAGCCTTTCATGATTGATGGCCTTTCGTAATTGATGGCCTTCCATAATTGATGACAGGTCACGAAGTTCATCTGGATGGTTGCGCTCATCAACCTCAGATTCAGGACCAACAACGGTGGTGCTGTGCTACGGCCATCGGAAACAACCCCTGCTGGCGCGGTGGCAGTAGCTGGATCCCTGGCAAAAGGCAAACCTGAGCCTGTCATGATTTGACCTGTCCGTCAAGGATGATGACTTTGACGTGTTGGTAAGAATCTGGAGGCCAAAGCACTTCAAATGGTGTCCATAGCCCTCAGCAAAAAGGCCCTGAGAAATGAAAAAGAACCCAACCAAAAGACCACAGACTGGCATAACATCAGAACAATTTTCCAACTACGCTTTCTTTCCTGGATCAGTTTTTCAAGGGTGGTCAGGAGTTGTGAACAGTATGTAAAGAATAAAAAATCTTTACCCCCATGTTTTTGCCATGCTTTGCCCATGAATCCACATGCCCTAAAAGGCTAATTGTCTCTCCGACTCCTAAAATCATCACTCCCAGAACTGGGCGTCCCAAATCGCTGACGCCCGCTGACACTTGAATTTCAGGTGCCCCAAATGGTCCGGCAGAAACTTGCAATTTGCCATGGCACCAGCATACGTCCGCGTGGCCACTTCTTCCACCAAGTGCTCTTACACGGCTTAAGGAGGTGCTCAATGGATAAGTAATTACTTGCAGCCAGTGCACGCAAAGTACATCAAATTCCACTGTCATTTCTCGTTGCTAAACTCCTGTGTCCCTGTTGTTGTTTGAATAGTTGGTTCGTTAGTCAGCCGGTTTCTTACTCCATTAGCTGCTTAGTTTTACTATCATTTGGTTACACCACTCCCGGTAGCTCCAAATCGCTCCCCGTTTCAAAGGGCGTAGGGATACCCAGGGATACCCCTGGCTCCAAACCGCTCCCTCCCAACCAGCTGCTGGTTTATTCGTCACCGGTTTTTGAGGCTTGGTGACTTGCAGGACCTTAACTTGGGTCTCACCTCCACACCTCCAGGTACCTGTGGTATTTGCATCGCTGGCGTTAAGAAACTCCTGAGGTGACCAGAGTTGCAGCGACATCTCTGGAAGACTCGGAGCGTATTGATCCTGGAGTGGCGGGCAACCAAGACTGGGCTGTGTCCAGGACTTAGTGGCTACAGTGCCAAGCAACAAATGCTGGTTTGGTGGTTGAACCACCCATCTGAAAAAAAAAGAGTTAATCAACCCAGAAAAAATATGAGTTAATCAACCATCCCAACTATTGGTGAAAAACACTTACAATCGGTGGACAACACCGGGGCTGCCCTGGAAATACTGTGCCACGACCCACTGAGGCTACAGCACCCGTGGTTTTCGCAGCAATTACATCGGTCCACTAATCATCAGGCGCTGGTAGGCACCACTGAGACCCAAGCTGCATGGTAGTAGCTTAGTGGGTACCAACCAATCAATGAGCATATGTTGACGTGAGTAGATTGCCCTGTTCCCATAAAATTGTGATTAATGACCTGAAATTTCAAAATCTTGACAAGCAGGTGTTGTAGGTGAACAAATCCAGTTCCAATCACAAATAGATAGATATATGCAAATGTAAAGATGCACATGTGTGTGTGTGTGCGTGTGTTCATGCCCAGCAGCTGAGCATCAGGGGTATAGCTTTTGACCCCATAGTCTGGCTGGACTTTGGATTGGATCAACTAGAAAGTCTTGGGAGCCAGTCCAATAATTTTGCAGGAGCACGATCGAGCCATCGGAAGCCAACCCTTTCAGCTTGCACATACCTTGTGGTTCATATCCATTCATATCCCATGTATCTCCACGATTGCCGGTTGTGTGGCCATCATCGTCTGTTGTATTACTGTACAAACGTTTCAGGTTGTTTAATTCAATAGAAATCCATAATTATCAAAAAACGAAAACATGTGAACAGAACAATGCACCATAAATAGCTTGTGATTTACCATCAAACATCGGGTTTTTCTCATGTGGATCTACCATGGCATGCCTCATGTTGCCAACAAAGCACTTGCCAATCGACACTGCCTACGCTCGTGGAAGATCAGTGCGGCGATTCAGGACAACAGTTGACGTCGGATGGGATGTGTCAATCATCATCGACCCCCTCATCAGCAATAAGTTTGGCTATACATGATAATAACTAGGGCAACTAGTTATATATGTTGGGTGATAATGGCCTGATTAACTGGGGTAATTCATGTAATAACTCGGGTAACTAGCAGGTATGGCAAATATGGCTGAAATTGATGGTCCTTCAAACCATGTTACAACTGTTGGGGCCCCTGCACCACACCCCGCCAGAACCCCCCCTTTCTGGCGGCAGATCAGGGTTGCAAAAATCATCGGGGGTGTTCAAATGTTCCATACTAGAGGGAACACATGAGACAACAGAAGGTCCACCGAACCTCTGGATGCCCCCAAAGCTACATATTTTTTGAGGTATGCGCAGGTGGGATATATGGGTTTTAGATCAGATGGAGCACTTAGAGCAGTGAAGATTCGTGCAGATGATTGTAGACTCTTTAAGTATTGGATAAGGTTGTGCTTGGCTGGATCACACCCATCCGTGGACATACATGTCGACACATATGTATTCATACACGCAGTGTCAGCGAATCTCCGTGACATTTGTTCCTTCCTGTGGCTTTTGGCGATGCTTCATGCAATCTGAGGGTCTGTTGTGAAGTACGTGAACGTGTAGATCAAGCCCATGAAGACTACCCATGCATCCGGGCACCCATCCTCAGAGCGTCCCCACAAGGGGTTGAATGGGCATGGCGGCTATAACCACCTGGTGCCAATTTGATGTAGAAAGCAAAAACCTCTTTAGAAATCACACGAAAGAAAACATGTAGATCCATATGCATGGAGCACTATCAATGTATCCAGAAATAGCTCATCAAACTTGGAGAGTCGTTGATATGGATCTCGCGTGGTGATGAAAAAACCCAGGACACACCTGCAACTACTCCACCTGTCCCACCATCAAATGGCGTTTACCCTTGCTGGCCAGCCAAGCTTGTTGCGCCATGGTCCCAGTTGGTATGGTTGACAGTCAGCCAAATCATTGGCTGGAACCACCAACATCACCAACCATACTCAGGCACCTAGTTGGGGATAGTAACCAACAAGTAACCTGCACCCACAAGCCATAATTGTTGATTATGCTCCCCAGGTACGGTTAAAACATGTCAAAAGCAGAAAAGAAATGTCGAAACCAAACGCCAGTCAATCAAGGAGGTCATTCTTGCATGTGGGGAATGGTCATCAGCCAGCTTTGCAGCATGGCCTTGACCAACACAACAAGAACAACAGCAAGATCCATCATAACCCAGTCATATCCATGATCACCTTCTGATGTTTGCTAGATCACCGGATACTTGTGCTATGGCCTACCCGTCTGCAAAATATTGCTCTGACCCAGGCTTCAGGTTCGCAAGCAAGACCAGCAGATATCTGCGGATCATTATGAGCACCTACAATTAATCCAGGAGACAAGCCTGCTATTCTGCGACTAGTTGCAGGATGAAGCACCCTGCAAAATCTCTGAAAGAACTCATGCTGTCGCGGCTACACCCTACCAGAATGGTTGATTCTTGCTCCTGTCTGCCACAGGTTCTGCTACCACTTTGAAAGAATATTTCTAGATATTCCTAGACACATTTGACAACTAGGTGATGTAGATATCACGGGCCTGTGTGTGTGCGTGCAATTTTGTGCATTTGAAAATTGCCCACGTCCGCAAGCATGTGTACAAATGAACCATGGCTGCGCGGCACATGTATCCAAATGTGAAAGCACATGAAAGCACGCATGAGTCTGCAATGCAATCGAGAAAAAAAGGAACCGAAACACATGAAAGTGATGCCGGTACGTTACATCGGTGCATACTGAATATAGAGGTACTTCATTGAACATGATTGTGGGGATGTGATGGTTTCTCAAAATACGGGTACCCCTAAATCATCCAACATCAAACCAACAATTTTTGCAGCCCCTAATTTTGAGAAACCACCATGTAGCCATCTGTGTTTTTGGTGCAATTCTGTCAGGCATTGCTGCAATCTGAGGGCCGACATCATTGGTAGAAACCAAGCGTCCTTCACACTATGGTGCTGTGGCGCCTTCTTTGGCACACCGAAGGCGCAAAATCCAACCAATAACCTCACGTTTTGACGGAAATGCTGAAGGATGCTAAAGAATGGTGCATGTGACTGGAGCAGCAGTGATGCCACATCGAACATCATTGGATCAAACATGATGATGGGTTGGAGCATTCGTGAACAAGAACCGCATCTGTCATTGGTCACTGTTTCATCTTTCGATGTTACAAAAGACTTGCATGAGAATCGAACGGGTTGAGCAAACAAACATGAAAAACATGTAAGCCTACATGAGCCCGTTGCTTCTGCACGTAAAGATATTTCTCTAGGTCATCTTTCTTAAAGTGTCATCGGTGGAGTAAACATGTTTGCATGGGCACTTCTCGTAAACAGCTACAAAAATATTTTCATAGACAAGCACACACACAAGCACGTGAACCGGTTGAAAACAATATTCTCAAGCAATGTGTCGTGTTTTGGCGGCTCTCCGTGCTGTAAAAATGAAAGCCAAGCCTGCAACACACAAATATATAATCAAGAAAAAACAATTGTGTGTACAGCATTGTAAAAATGAAACATATACCAATAATATACACACAAATATCTACATGAACAGGGAGACATACATACGTGCATGCTATGTTCTACGAGTTTGTGTTGCAATACCCATTAGCCGCCTTACACATCCATCCCATAGTGCCAGCCGGGCAGCAGCCACAGCCCCAGGGAAGCTGTGATAGCGATGACTTTGCTGACCGGCGCCAGGGTCGCCAGTGCAGCTCCCACATCCTCCGCCACGGAGCCCCTTGCGGGCACCGGGTGAGCTTCGCCCAGCAGCACGAGGCCATGACTCACCGGGAGCCACCAGGCGAGCCACGGCCATAGTGAAACCATGGCATTGGAGCCTCAACGGGACACATGGGTGATGGATGTGGGGCCCCCAAACGCTAGCTGAGTATACCATATAAAACCAAGGGTAGTTACCAGTTAATGATGGTAGACCCAACTGTCGCGAGATGACTGATTAAATCGGATATAATCTGATTAACCAAAATGACCAACTTGACTAACTAGGGGGCCTCACCTTGTACTGTCGGGTATCATCTTGGGGAGTAAGAGACGTCGTGTTGCACAGCTGGCTTGCAGTTGGTCACAAGCCACGTGTACCAATCATCGGGGTTGACCCCCATGGTTTCATACTGGGGAATTGTAACCCCCATCTATTAACCCTTGATCTGCAACACAAACACGCGAACCTTGGGCCTCTCACGAGAGTGGCATGTCCAATTGATTCGTCCAGCATGGCCCATCTCTGCACCAGGCGCGGCTTCTCTTGGAACACAAAAAGAAACTTTTAGGTGCAACGCAATGGGTCAATACCCTAGCACCCCGGTGAACACCCCATAAATGACCCTTTTCCTTTCCTTTGGCTGGAGGCCCTCACCCAGCCGTTTGGCCCCATAAATGACCAAACGTTTTTTTTCTAACTGCCTGAGTGCCACACTGCGACGCGGCTCCACCCGGTCGTTTGATCTGGTGTGGACAACTAGCCAAAAGTTATGTGGCCGAGGAAAAGATCTTTGTTGGGAAGTCCAAAACCACTCCTGACCCGATAAACGCAGCGGCCCCAGCCTGAAAGGTTCAGTATCGGACACGCGGAGTTGAGCCAAGCTGCGCACACAAATGGGGAATGGAGACGGGCTTTCCGGAGCCCACAAGGGGCTGGGTGATCCAACCTCAACACGGTGGTTTCTCAAAATAGGGAGCCCTAAAAATGGTTGGCTCATTATTGGAAATGGTTAAACAACTTGATGATTTGGAAGGTTCCCTATTTTGAGAAACCACCACATAGACAGCGATAGTCCTACATGATGCATCTACTCGAACTGCTTCGATCTTCCAGACCTTTTGATACCTGAATCGCTGATAGAAAACTTGACAGCATAACCTGCAAAACGACAAGGAATGTAAATTCGTAGGCACATAATTATGCGCTTATTTGTGTTTGTGCAAGTGTGCGCTTGTGCGGCGTATGGTGGATAAAAAGTGATGAACAATGATGAAAGCATGCAATTTCAATGCGTTGAAGTAATAAATGCATTTGTCCGATTTGTCTGATGAATTGTGATTGTCTACGGCGCCAGCGCAACCACAGCATTGCATTTTGGGCTAATCTGGGGCACCAAAAAACATATGAGAAACCGTCGGTGAAAACAGGTTTAACCCACTCCGGTGACCTCGGTGGAGAATACAAAACGTCCCATGCGAGTTGGCCGACTATGCTCTATGTCTCAAACGAAACGTTTCTTGACCCCTAAGCGCATCTGCACGCACGCGCACGTATATATGTAAGTAATCACACCTTGCTATTACAATATAGGTTTAAAATAAATGTATATACATACATATATACATATATACATATATACATATATACATAAATAATTCAATATATAAATATCTACAACCCCCTAGTTCTCCAAAACATTGAAAAAAATATGGCAGCCCAGGCTGCCACCAAAGAAACCAACGGCCACTTGCGGGAAGGTGTGGTAGCCTCAGTCGTGCAGTGTCTGACACCCAAAAACATGTCTTGGGCTGGGTGCCTTCGTGGAAGGGACACTTTGCGCCGGAACGTTTCCTACCAGGTACCATTAATTACAACTACTTTGTTTGGGAAGCTCCCCTCCAATCCTGCAGACTGAAGTGACTAACGATGACTAACGGGAGGTTGCACTTGACTTGGCACCATGGAGCCTTTGCATTGGCTATAAGGAGTTTATCGGTGTCACACAACTGCCCCTCATCCCACCGCAAAGTCTTTTTTTAATAGTTTCCAAAACAAGATGCTCGATGAACCATATCTGAAACTTCTGAAATAAAGTGTTTGAGCAAGGATCTTCAATGAAAACAACACCGCAAACCCTAGTAGTTTCATGACTCTGGAAAAGAACAACCAAGAACAAAACACAAATGACCAATAATGACAGCCAGGAATTTGGGCCTATGCCAACACTGAATAATTCTAATGAGTATGACGCATGGATCCTCCTGTCACTTCATGATCTGACCCACCAACTGGTACTAACTCAGAATTTTTCTGCTTTTGACAGACCTCAACCAACAAGTGATTAAGTTTGATGAATAGTGACTTAATATGTACAGTACTTAGCCATCATTCGCCACTCAGCAACTTTGCGCTCCTATGAGCCCATCCGAACACCCAACACCTGCAGCCACGCAGCCCAAGGTCACCCGTAGCCATGTCCCGAAGACGCCACCCAGCAGCAGGGCTCCAGCTTGGGTGCAGGGCAGCAGCTCAGCAGTGCGCCGCTGAGAGGGAGCTGTGAAGGGCATAGCCAGGTCCAAGGCGAAGTAAACCGAAAGAAATCCTGCAACCAATACTAGCTGGTTAATGGTTAATGGTTAATGGTTAATTGGTTGTATTAGTTGGCCAATATTGATCCGAGCTGTGAAGTGGCTATGGATCAATATTGACCAACTAATACTAGCAGGCTAATGGTTATTAATAGGGTATAATGAGCAACAATACTAGGGGATATACCAACTATATATGGCTATGGGTCAATATTGGCCAACCAACTACTGGGGGATAATCACCAACAACTTCATAGGGAAAACAGCCTGGTGAATGATAGGGGAACCAGGGGTACAGGGTTTTGACCCACTGCCAAGTGGTTTCTGAAGCCAGTAGGAACTCCAAAAATGATTGGTTGATGTTACTGCAAATATGTGTAAATGGTTGATAAAGTGGAAGATTTGGAGGTACCCCTATTTTGAGAAACCATTTTTTAGTGAAAAAGCGAACACATTTGTTGGCACTTGGCTCCGGTTTAGTGTTGCTTGCTTGGGAAAAAGAACTTGGGTGGACAAATCTTTGGAGAGAAAACAGTTGGGATGGAAAAATGACAGGCTAGAAGCTAGCTTAGAGGCTAGCTTAGGTGATTGGATAACCAGAGAAGACGAACGAGGCAAAGAGCTAGAGACACAGATCTAAACACGATTCAAATCATTAAAAATAATATGCTGAGCACTGCCAAACACCAACACTGCACGCAACCCTATGAAAATACTGACACTAAGTTCTTTGAGCCACCGGTTGGGCCAAAATCAACAGTGATGAATGATTTGTATTGTTCTACCAACGTTTGCCGCAAGCGGTTAGCATGTCGCAGTGGGAAAGGCCAGCAACACAGTGCTCAAACAACATTTGACCCTGCCTACAACACCAAACGACCTGGCCCATAGAACAACAAAACGCCCCACCCGCCGTATGGCTGCTTGTACTGAGCATTCCAAAAAAGGCAGCGTATGAGACTGGCATCTTGCACCCAGCAGCCATGCAGCAAACAATGCGGGACCACTACTGCTGCTCCTAGCTTCTTAACCAAAATTTTGATCCTAGCTTATTTGGTAACCTGGACCAGGATGTCAGTAAAACATTGACTATCCCTACTCGTCACCAACTTTTATAGCAAAATGGACGCCACGCAATTTTTTCTCATGCCCATCGTCCTAGGCTTTGCGCATGCGAGGACGGCATTCCCGGATCCAGCTTGCGTGCGCCACGAGGACGGGACTGGTTGATCACCAACTGGCGCAGCGGATACGGAGGATCTGCCAAGGAATGGTGCACCCCACTGGTGAAAAAACGTCACAAACTGATGCTTCAATGATGGTTAATAGCAGTCAACTATATTTATATATATATATAAATAAATATATAAATAAATAATCATGATGATATGGGCTGAGAATGATGGATGGCTACTGGCTTTGGGATGATTGTTGCTAAGCAGTGAAAATTGGAAATCATCAGCTCACTACTGGTGGGAACTTTCCTGGCAACACAGGTAACGAGACTTTTTCACAGGTGATCAGAAAACATAATAAAGAAAGTGGCCATGGAGCGCTCTTGAATAAGGTACTTATGCAAAACTATGACTTTTTTTGGCGGCGTCACAATGGGTTTGCCCCAATGGCCAAGCAAAACTATATGATGCCAACTCAATTTCTACCAAACTTCATGGGTGCCTTATGCGGCAAAGGTCGGCACTGGCCACTCTGCTCACAACAGCCTTCAAACACTTGCAGTTGGCTGCGGCACAAACGGAGCCCAGCACGCACCAGCAGGTGGCCTGACAGGGGGGATGGGACGACTGACCTGAAAGTCGTGCCCCGGTTTTCCGATGAAAAATGCGCTTGTTCACATAGGGTAACATCTAGGTTCACATGGGTTCACATAGGCTTGGCTCTCCACATCTCGTTGTCAGGGTAGTTGCTGACGTGATCTCCCATGTGGTTAGAAAAGTGGGAGAATTGAGGAGAAATGATTATAGATAAACATTTGGCACACCACTATATTGTCCGGGTCAACAAGAACCATGACCACCATTAACTAAACTGCTGGTGGACAAAAATCAAGTTTCAACCGATGTCACAGTATAGTGGACACCCCATCAAAAATGCTGTCATTAAGCACTGAACCCCCCTGCGCGACGATTGTCTGTACGATAGAGGCTTGTGATCCAAAGGCATTAGGAAAAGCTAGCCATATGCTTCCAGTTACCATCATAGTAGGTAAGCAGCTGGTTTCTACCATTATCCAGTGCTGTTTGGGGCTGGGTATGCCCGGCACTCCCGCAAGGTGTGCAAAAAACCGGCAGCCGAAGCATCAACCCCCGAGCTGTGGCTCAGTTGAAGCTGGTCGCCTGAGGCGGCCTGGGGCCGCAAAAACTACCGTTTGGGGTGATCGTTTTCACCACCGAGGCCCTTCCAAACCAAGTATCCCACTGTACATTGATACTCAATGACCCCTTAAAATCGATAAAGGTACCAAAAAATGGTAAAACATCGCAAAAATCCAGGATACTTCAGGGTCGGGATACATGTCTTATTCAAAACATCTTCAAACAAAAAACGCTGCCAGCAGCACCAACAACTCACCAGTGGTGGCCCAAAGACGCTATCTTGTCGCCATAGGAGGATGCTGAAGACCGCCCCGGAGACCAGCCACTTGGTGCCATCATTGATGACATGCAGGAAGCGTCGCGGTGGCGCCATGAAAGTCCAGCACCTTTGGGGGTGATTATATGGTCGATAAGGATGGTTAGGATATGTCAGGGTAAGGGTTGATGACGGTCAATGGTCAATTTTGCTCATGACCCACGGCCTGGGCGCGAAAGCCTTCGTCATGCCTGGCTCTGAATCCTCTGCCAAAAAGCCACGTTCAGACTACTAACACGGGCCTCCAACTCGAAAAAAACCTGAAAAACGAATCCAGGTGACCTTGATCAATTATACAATTGGTTCTTGTGTATCCGGGCTCCTCCAGTCGACGGAGAGGGCATCTACAAAACAAAAGTGTCTGCAGGAGAGTCTTCAAGGTGATCTGTAAGTATTGCTCGGGCAAAGTCAGCTCATATATGACTCCTTGTTGTCTTCACTACTTTCCTGCAGCAATTTCATGCTTCATATGTTGTTTCTGTGAGGGATGCTTGCAATGATGGCAAAGCCAAAAGCAGAGTGAATGGGCGAGGACCTTCTCTCTGGCAACGGATACGTTGATGTTGCTCAGGTGGGAGGGTCTAGCCGTTGGTGAAAAACTATGAAGGCGTGCTGGTTGCGGACCTGTAGGGATTCTGATTTAACTCAAAAAAAAGAGAACGAGGTGGTAGTAGCCTAAGGTGTGTCCAACAGGTGGACATGCATTTTTCACGGGGGACCCCACAGGTTCCTGGACCTGTTGATGGAAAATCTCTATCAGCGGGTAACCCATCTAACCAATAGAACCTTTGCAGCTGGGCAGGGTCTCGGCTGGCTCTGGGGTCACCATAGCCTTTTTAACCATGGTTTAGCCATGGTCATAGCACCGTGATTATTGATGGCTGTTGGTCCTTGGTTCCCTTTTTAAGAAATGTTTATCATCATTGATGGGCCAATTCCTTATCATCCCTTTTTAAAGTGCAAAACACGATTGGCCATCATTGACCAGTACGGCCCCCGCCATTGCTGCACCGTCTGCGGTATTGCATGGTATTGCTGTACCTTCGATGAAGTACCCTGGGCCCTTATCAACTTGATGACTGTTGTGCATCAGTGTAGTAATTCATTAATGTTAACCCAGGATTGAAAAACCCTGGGTTTAATAATTGGGGGGTATCATTGTAATGGGAGCCCAAGGCTTTTGAAGGGGAATCCCCTATAAATCAAGGGGGGGGTACTAATCGGGGGTAAACCCCGAATCATTAGCCTTTAGGTACTAATTTTGTCGGTTTTGCAATCCCCTTTAGATAGGACAATCAATTTACCAGAATGACTCAACACAAACTAATGAATCTCCAGTTAACGTCACTCCCTATCAGTTTACCATCAGCTAACCACGGCTAATCAACACTAGCTACCAACTAACCATTACGTTGCTGGGTGGCTGGCAGTATGGTGACTTTTTGCGACCCTATGTCTTGTTACCATAAAACTCGTCAACTACAGACCTATTGCTACCCATAATTAGTGATAAATGGTCATATGGTCATATTAGAACCCTATTGACCTATTGCTTTTAAGCACACTAACCACATATGCCCTTTTAGTTACCCTTACAGTCATTATTCCTTCACGACCGACCGGCGCAGTTCACTGGGCCCTCCACTGCCCAAGGGTCGTGTCACCGGTCGCGGCTCGCTGGGCGCAGTCTTTGGCCTGAGTGAAGCTGTTTCTGAAGTTGGATCGCGTGTTTTTTTTCAAAAATTGATGGACAACCATGACTTCATCATGACCATCAATAATCAGCCACCGACTCTATACCATTTTTTTTCAATAAGTGAGGGGGGGAGGGGGTACCCCCATAGATTGACGGGGGGGGGAGGTACTATGATAAAAGGGTTTTTTGTTTTCCATGGTCATCTCCGAAGAGTTCAGCTGAGCTAAGGCGAGAAGTGGACAAAAGCTGCACGAAAAGAAGTGCACATCACATGGTGCAATGTGGGGTTAACTGCGGTGGTTTACCATGTTAAATGATTAAACATGGGGGGGACGTATACTAATAGATGTTGTATCTATAGAATGGGGAGTACCCCAAAAAGTGCAAGGTTTACTATGATAAATGGTTATTCAAAAAATGATTAAGGGGTTCCGCTATTTTGAGAAACCACCAGGTGCAGTTCTGGTCTCGGAAATGATCATTACAAATAGCCCAATGAGGTTTGTTTTAACCTCTAGAACAACGGTTCGTAACAAGTCACTAAGTGGGGACGCACATCCAAGTATGGGTGTTATATAGGGAACGCCCAAAGCCATGATTGTTTTCATACGGATAGTCAATAAACTCTCGGATGTTCTGGGCATACCCTATTTTCAGAAACGCCCATGCATCTCATGTACAGAATGAAAAAAATTGGAACTATATGGAGCAATGCAAAATAAACAAATTGAAGAACAAACACGTAATTTCCCCACACAAGCATTCACATATAATGCGGAAGCATTTCGGGAACCATGCTAACCCCCAAAAAAGCTGCCATGACTATGAGTGCATGAATGGTGAACTTGGAGAAAAAAAAACAACTAATCCCTCAAAGCCAGAACGACGAGCCAAGCAAGAGCTGAGCCTTCCCAGAGAAGCTAAGTAAATTGAAACCAGTTTGGAAAGCCATAGTTTCAACCTGGTAAATCATTTGAAAAGCCATAGCTTAGCTGAGTAACAAATGTTCAAAGAATGTGATTTCAATTCAAAACGCGATCGCGTTTAAATTTTGCCCCAAAACTGAAATCAATGGAATTCAATTCCAAAAGCTGAGCTTTGCACCCTGATCTTGTTAGGTGGGGCGTCAAAAAACCCACCACGCTTTTATCAGCCCCCTTTTATCAGGATGATGTTCTTGCAAGCACTGCCACGGCTGCGGAGCAGCACCGTCTTTTTAGCCCCGCGGATCCGGCCATGCGAGCTTGTGGAGTTGAGGATTGGTCCATTTCAACATCGAAACTTTTACTTGCAAGTTTAGAGGGATCTGACTATATGATACCACCATTGTACAGGGGAACTACAATTGATAGAACACATGCATCAGTATAGACATCAAATGAGATCAAACGTATGATAAAACCATATTGTAGGAGAAGTAGCATTTAAAGAAAACAAATTGGTAATTAGTCAACATACTCTGTAGAAAAACTATCAGTTGATAGGGATCCTCGGAATCCTCCATAACGATTTTGCGGTCATAGCCATCCAAAGGCCTTGGCGACCGCGAAAAGCATCCCGAGAGTTTCTGGTACCAAAATGATGTTGGCAATACACTTGGGATCTCAACAGCGGTTGGGGGCACAGGTATGGATGAGCCCAATGATGTATCTCATGGTGCCTCGTCCCCGAATTCTTGTGACCCTGGGACCTTTACCCGGCATTTTATTTAACAAACACATTTCCACAAAACCTATCAACAATATATGGGTGTTTCTCCAAATAGGGGATCCCTAAAGATGGTTGGTTCAATACTAGAAATGACTATGAATCGATGATTAGGGGGTATACCCTTATTCTGAGAAACACCCATATGTAAACATCACAATTTGACTTATGGGGCCGGGCATCTCCAGTAAGGCAAAGAAGTGGTTCGATCCAGCCCCTGGACGAAAGCTTCCTGACGCGCTGGCGTCCAGCTACTGTGATGTTTGATGCTTGTTGGTGAATTTTCTTTCCACAAAAAATGAGAGCAAAAGAATAGGAGATGTTATATTCTTTAATACCAAAAGTGTGTTATTTTTAAATGATGTCACCATTATAACATCTCCACAGAAATGACGTCACCTACCATGATGTTAACTAAAGTAACCAATAATGGTGACCTTATTAGTTATTCTCTATTTTCATTATGACCATTAGTTCCATCACTAGTGACCAAAGATGACCAAAGTAATGACCCTGAAACAAACATCTCCAACCATCTATGAAGATCATTCACCATCATTAAGCATCAATAAGATTCAATAAGTATATATCAGCATATATCAGCATGCATATGACAGCCTCGATTAATCATGATCAGGCTGCATTGATACATCACTTTCGAACAAGGCTTTGGTTGGACTGATCATCAACTCAAATCGCTTCTGCGCATGTGCCCGGCTGCCTCGCCTTTTGGCGAAGGCGTTGATGACTTTTCCAGGGTGGCATCGAGTGACAAAGGGCATCGGATTGAATTGAGTCATGAGCTGTGAAGTTTTGATTTACTCCGTGGGAAACTACAACGCAAGTTAAAGAATGCATGATGCACTTCTATTTTTTTGATAAGATGATAGCACGTAAATGAACAAACACATGCACGTTAGTTACCGCACAAAGCAAACACATAGTGACATAGTGTTTTTCCAGGAAAACACCCCAAAAGAAACTGTGCAGTGGTGCTGATGGCGAAAATGTACCATGGTCACTGCTGCTAATTGTAATCATTGCAATGAAGCCATCTAGTTTGCATCCAGCATTCCACGTGTTCTCTGCACAGCCGTGGCAGAAACAATTGCGAATTCAGCTGGAAGGTTTTGATTGTGGCGCGATGGCCTTAAGGACTCATGGCCAGCGGTTGAATCAACATGTGATCAAAAAACCCTATTTAGACCACTCTCATCAACGTGCAAGATGACGCGACCAGCAGCCATCTGTTAGTTATTAACTATATATTTGGGACCCCCCTGCATATCAAGCTTGGATCCGTGCTCTGGTCCGACCTGGTGTCTCACAAAGCTCGCCCTTCATCAGCGAACCCGGCCCTCTGTGTGAAACGCCGCGAGCGCGCGCGGACTTCCTCGGCTGGAGAAAACCTGGTCAGGTGGCTGTCGCAACCGCAGCAGTCAAGTGATTGGTTTGTTGGTACATCATGGTACATCATGGTACATCATCTGGTTGGTGGTTTCAACCCCTATGAAAAGTATGAGTCAACCAACCATTTGCTAATAATGTTTTTTGGGAGAAAGAGGTATTAAAACCACCAGCCAAAAACTATCATTCCTGACAGGAGAACTGGAACTACATTCCCTATACTACCTGGGCAAACATGTAGAAATGTACGTGGTATCCCTGATCCGCCCAAAATGATCAGTTTGAAGAGCGGGCGCCACCATTTGAGGATGCCCATGCATTGTCATCAACCCCTTGAAAGCCTACATGGACCTTAGGTCCGATCTCTGATCCCTGACTATTCGCTACATGGTTTCTTAGTAGCTGGGGGTACCCCCTACCAGGAGGACATACCAAGGGGAAACTGGTCCTCCAACCCCCATGGGCTCAGCGCCTCCCTTCACGCCGCGAAATCAAAAGCCTTGGCCGCGGCCGTGGACGGGATGCATAGCCGACTCTGGCGACACGTGTGAGCCACCCCTGCTGAGTGGTACCTACTTAGGCAGGTTGAGATACTGAACTGGGAGACCAAGCTGTGAAAGTTCACCATGTTCATCCATGTTCTATATACCTATGCTGGCAGAACAACTCGCCACAAGTAGCAGGGGGTACCGCTCTCTGCAATTTGGGTTCTGACCGTTCATCTTGTTTCTCTTCTCCTGTGAGGTGGCGTCAGGGACCTTCAACTGCCACACGAGGTTTACTCTATGGATTCATCATGGGCAAAATTGTGGCTAAATAGTGCGCTAGCTGAATGATGGTTAATTATGACCAATGATAGTCATAGAACATGCTGACAAATAATGGCACACTAGTTGGCTAATGATGGTGAAAAACGATGATAGCCGGGTATAACAGTCAAGATTCATTAAAAGGGCTACAGAATATCAATTTTCAGTACGGGCTCAAACATTCACTCAGCAAAATGTGGTTTGATAATCTAAGTCTTGACGGGGTGGCTGGAGGTTGTCCCTAAATCTACCGCAATTCTTCTTGTAGCCATACTGCTGTTGGTCATTGCCGGTGATTGGACCGTTCACGACTATCAAATATGATCAGCCGCTACCAACAATTAAGTAATTACGTCACCGTAAATATCCATAAATGGCCTGCCATAAATTCCTGGTCGGTGGTCTCAACCCCTGTGAAAAATATTAGACAACCAACCAGTTGCTAATGATTGATAGGGAAAATTAAAAAAAAACACCAAGCTGTTTCCAGAATCACATGAGCAACATCTGTACGCCCTCTGCGAAGATTCCCATGAGCGCATCTTCTCACCGCCTCTGCGGCAATGCGGCGGATTTGGTCAATGCGATTCTTCTCCTGTCAGGGCTGTGCTGGACAGCTCGGCGGTGCACCATCTGCAACCACGAAGGCGATGCCAGATGCCAGAATATCAGAAGATATGTCAGATAGAATGCTCGCAGGTGTGCCAAGTAGAACGCTAGAAAACATGCCCGATAGAACGCTAGATTTCAAATGGAATGCGAGAATGTCAGAATTTGTCGGAATATATTCCAGAAATTATGCTAGGCTCGCATGTGATGGCAGGGATCACATGAAGCAGGTAATTTGGCTTTGTAAGCATTACCAATCATATGTGATGTTGGGGAAAGATATTTCGGCTTCGTCAAAGTTGGAAAATCCCTTTTTGGGTGTTCTAACAATTTATGTCTTCTTTTCTTCAGACCCGTAGGCGCACGGATAAAAGGCATTGGGTCAAAAACCGGTGACCTTGGTTCATACCCCAAGAAAGAGTTCCGATGTTCTCCCATTTTGGGGGGTTGGTTGTCACACCCGGGTATGTGTTGGAGGGATTGCTGGCAATCTACAAAATCTCGCATATCTCAAATCTTCTGGTGTATTTGTCTTCTGAATTTATTTCTGGAATTCTTGTAGCTGGTGCGGTGTCCACCGGCATCTGAAGCTGGGGGACCGGGATGTGAAGGTGGGCGGAGAATCGGGGAGGTAGGAGGTGAGATGAGGAGGTGGATCACTTGGTCCAGAATTACCTCAGCATGACCTCCCTGACAAAAGAAAATCGCAGGATCGATCAACAGCTCGAAAAAGCTCATGACTACCCTATCATGTGGAAAGGTCAAGACTAGAATGACTAGCTCCCCTGGTCCATAAATAGCAAGTTGCAAATGAATGTCTGAACATGTCCGAAAGTCAAACCATGTCCAAACGCCATTTCAAACCATGCATGTGCAAAATCGAGATTCATTGGCGCATCATGAAAAAAAACAAACATGAACCAACATGGATCAAAGATTGACAAAACTACAGCCATATACCAAACATCTACAGAGTGGTGACAACCGTCGCACATCAACTGGGTGTGCCGCGGTAGGTCCAGCATCCCAAAGCCCACAGTCCTTGTGCTTGCGTTGCCTCGAAGCGAAGGGAAAAAAGCATGTCTCATGGCAGTGGCGTGATCTTCGATGACTGTATGACCCAAATAAATGTAACAGACTGCCGGTGACATCTGAATATATGGCTGTGGGTCAAAACCCTGTACCCCTGGCTCCCCCCAGTTAACTATTGTTTTCCCTATTATTGTTGGTGGAAATCCCCCATTAGTTGGTTGATTAATATTGACCCATAGTCATATTTTGATATTATCAATCTATCCCCATTGAAGGGGTAGCTTACCCACCCCTTGGAGGCAGCAGCTTCTAGGCCACTTTGAAGACCCCCAAAACCGATGTGAGTCGACCATAGTTGGTCTAGCCATGCTGTACCGCCAAGTGACTGATGGTTTGGCAATGGTTTCCTATTCGCGCCGTCTCTCTCCCTCTCTCGCTCTCTTTCTCTCTATTGCCATCGTGTCTTCCAAAGTCATTGCAACCCCAACCATCTAAAGCCGTGCATAAACTTTCAAAGCAAGCAATGGTAAGCAGGTGGCTTGGAAAGCATCACATATCTGGGTTCCGCGACTCTTCCTTGACTCTTTGCAAGTGCATCGGCAAGGGAGGAGGAGGCGGTTGATTCTTCCTCTGGTCGGCAGGGTTGTGTTGCTCGCCATGAGATGCCAGGAATGTCAACATGAACCCAGAAACAGCCAAGGTATGCGAAGGTCGATTTTGTCTGGTTGGTGGTTTCAATCCCTATGAACAATATTAGTCAACCAACCATTTGTTAGTAAGTACTATTGGGAAAATCAAACATGTTAAAAACCACCAACCAGTAGTTGTCCAACCACTATTGTTGCTTATTTACCCCTATTATGAACCATTATGAAAAATGTTAAAAACCACCAGGCAGTCAACTTTTTGTGCATGGTCCAGCTATGGGTGGCTTGCTGATTTAACCAGCACTGGGGCCCCCTGGTCGTCGGTCCTCGCTTCTCTACGACGAGCTCGTTCTTGCTTGGCTTCTTGAATGGCGGTCCATTCTTTCCTGGAGCTGGAGCCCTGCTGCTGTTTCTGTTTCGCCCCCATAGCTCCAAGGACATGAAATGCTGGCCAGAAATGGCCAGAATGGATCATGTGAGGACATATCACTCCAACAATTCATAACAATTCCCTGGGTTGATTCCAAACGCTCTGACTGATGCCACCATCCTCTTTACGGCAGAAAGCACGGTGCATCTTGCAAGATTTTTACGGGTCCAAGAACTGAGGAGCAGCTTGATTGAACCAAGAAAGCACCTGACCTGAAACAACCGACACAAACCCAACAGTTAGTTTTTCAACCCATGGAAAAAAAGGCCTCAACCTATGGACATGAACAAAAGACACAAAGTTGTCGTCAGAAAAGCTGTCAACTCATCGCCGGTCATGTACAGGACCCCCCAACAAGTGACTGATGCCATGAGAAACGCAGAGGCAACCGAGCCCAGTGAGGGACCAATCCTCGCCTTTCAGCTTCTTTTTTCTTCTCTAATCTGACTGTCTGTTCATCCTGGCCACGAGACCCTGGGTAGTTCCCTCCAAATCCTGGGAGAATGCCTGTCAGTGACACCTGTCAGCCAGATAGTTTATGTGCATATGCCTTGGAAAACTTGGGTGAATACTGGTTTGAAATGGCCAATGGCCAATAATCGGAAACTATAATAGTAGTGATACATGCTGGCTAATAATGGCCAGTCAAGGATGAATAGTACCGGTTGGTAAAGGCAAACTCCTTCCCCCCTATAAACTGCCTAGGCAAGGCCCAAACTGAACTCGTTTCCCTCTCCACCTGAGGTGGTCAAGCACTACGGTGCGAAGGGGTTTCTCAAATGGCTGGGAACCACAGAAATGGATGGCGTAATGTCAACCTCTCAATGGAGAAATTGGTTATTGGGGTGGCGTTGAAAGAAGGGGGGGTCTTATCTAGAGGTTAACATTATTGCTAAAAACGATTCCCGTTGGATGATGACTGGGGGTGCCCCCATTTTAAGAAACCACCATACAAGGTGGGCCCCCAACCACTTAGCCTAGTTGGTTTCTAACTAATTCAACTAGGGGTAACTACCAGTTATAGGGGGTGAACTAACCCAACTTATAACTACTGGGGGCCCACCTAGTACACATATCAAACAAGGCTTGAAGCCATCAATCACCGTTGATGATCTGCCACAGCTACTCTTCCAAAGGTCTGCTGTAGGGAGCAAAGTAAGCTGGTGGATTGCTCGTTGTGAAGACCAACTGCAGTTTGCACATATACATTGATACCAATCATCATGAATGAAGGTTTGTTGAGAAATGTCAGCTGAAACAATATTTACAATCTAATTGATGCTGGTTGCTATGTTGAGGTTGATCATGAGGGATACTGCTCACAAGAATGAACCAACAACTCATCTACCACTGCTTTCGTGGATGACCCTTGATGCTTTTTGACACCGCTAATGGCAGGAGCTTGCTCTGTGTCCTTGGCTTGGGCCTCCAGTCTTCTTTGAGCCCTGGGATGGATGGGGATGACCTACGCCGAACCCCCAAGTTCTTGGGGCACAAGCACCCCACAAGTGAAACACTTAGCACCGGCATCCACTCAGTTTTTCATCTTTTTTCCATCATTACTGCTGTTATCAACCGGTCTTAATCAATATATCATGATTAAACAGTATTCTTGTCTAGTCAAGCTTACTTCATACCTTGATCTCCTTAGACACATTGGATCTACAACGTTCAACCTGACCTACTGCCATGCCCAGGAGCCAAACAACAGCAATCAACAACGCTTCTACCCTCCACTCAGCTTGCGGTTTCTTCGTGTTTCTGGCTGGGCACCAGCCAGCTAGCTAGGATTTCCAAGCAGCACCTTCCGCCAGGAATTGAAACCATGAAAACCTCAGATCCTTTCCACAAAAGCAATTCTGTTGTACAAATGTACTTTTCAGCTTCTGCTCCACTCCAGGCTTGGCATTTCCCTTGAAATCCCATCTGAATTGCCACCCCCCACCAACAGGGCGTCGATCCAAGGGTGTGGACAGTGCAGCGAGCTGGCATTGGAAACTGCTGGCGTCAACGCCTTTCATTTGATGAAAAAACAAACGATGAAATGAAAGCACGCATGGCATATGTGTAAGCCAATATGGTCAGATATGCAAATCAATACACATTGATAGATGACATACATAGCACAAATACATACATGTAAATAACCAGAAGTAGCATGCACATGTGCAGGTCTCATTGAGATGAATGAACATCTGTGAGGCAAATCCTACCTCCCCACTGCCCGCCCCACCCAAATGGCCCTATTCGCCATGATCAAGAAGCAACCACCAACCGGGGTAACATGGTTTTCATTATGAGCATGATGAGCCGCTAGTAGTGGCCATGATTGACCGTCAACTATACCAATTTTCGATCACTAACCATCACTAACAATCACTAAGCATCACTAAGCATCACCAACCAACTTTAACAATCTCTGTTCAGCTTATAGTTTCTATCAATGTCTGAGGGGGGTTCGTGAACTAACGACGAGCGGCCGTTCTTTCTTCTTGATGTCATCCCATGGATTGAAAGGCTTTTCCCGCACCAAACCTGGAAGGGACGCCGCTGGTGTAACTTAACAGTAGCATTTCTCCATAGCAAAAACCCTGTGGTGCTGGCATATGAACCTCTACATTTACTCAAAAGATCTCGTAAGATGTCCCAATTCTGTTGGTAAATATGCCGTAATCACATTGAGTATGTGGGTAAAGCCCCTACAATGCTCAGCATCCTTAAGTGTTTCGGGAACATGGTTTAATGAACCGGGTAGATTTTTGATTGCATAGTTGACATTGAGCAACTTCTACTAAACCCACTACATAGCAATGCCTGGACTTCTTGCGCTTGTTTGCACCGATGTGGATGTATGCCCTTCAAATCAACCATTAGAATCTCGAAATAGCGTTAGCCAGCCATCAGGTCGGCGGTACGCTTAAAATCCCTTGAGCAACCATCAGTTCGCCTTGGTTAGCTGTTGTTGCGGATCCACCGTGGCTGTGCCAAGCACAAGAATGGCTGTTTCCATTCAAACACCCGTCAATTGTCAACTCAATTATTGCCATGGTCAATTGCTTAAACACCATGACCATGCCTATGATTCTATATGCCTCATATGACGGCATGTTGGGACGTAATTATTTACACGCGAGGCCGATCTTGACATCAATCTCGTCAAAAAACGGCCTCCATTCTCTCCTGGGCAATTGTACTTGCACAACTTTGACTTGCACAAGAATGCCAGCTTTGTAACCATGAAAGCTTGATTGGCTGGCTGGTTGGCACTTATTGACCCAGCAGCATTCCATCGAATATCGAAAAAAAGTGAAACAAACTAGTGCCAAAAAAGCTCCAAGTATCTAATTATTGTCGCCGATCGATCCGAAGTTTAAATGACATTTTTGCTCCTGGTAGCTCCTTAGCTCCCCCCCCTGGTACCATTTGTAACCATTTGATACCATTTGTTTAGACCCACGAGGTAAGTATACCTACAAGGGGGGCCGCCAACCACTTATAAGTTGGGTTATAAGTCATAACCCTTATAACTGGCGGTTGACCCTAGTTAGACAAGTTATAAACCAACTTATAAGTGGTTGGGGGCCCACTTTGTATCGATGCCTGTTTGTTTGGACCCCTCAGCTCCACATCGCTCCCCCTTTGAGCCGGGCCGAGCCCGCCATCCAACCTGATCTGAAGGAGTTTCCCCTGAGCTGCTCAGACTTGACAAACCTGGGCGGATCAAACATGGCACTTTGGTAAGGAAGTGGTGGAAACAGGAGGTCGGGAAAACGGAACCCAAGAATGATTGTGATAATTGTGGTGATGATGCTGGTGATTGTGATTACGATGATGATGATGATGATGATGATGATGATGATGATGATGATGATGATGATGATGATGATGATGATGATGATGATGATGATGATGATGATGATGATGATGATGCTGGTGATGATGATGATGATGATGATGATGATGATGATGATGATGATGATGATGATGATGATGATGATGATGCGGCTTGAAAGAACAAAAATTTGAGGATCGTTAACTCATTTGGGTTCATGGCTTTCAGTTCAATGTACGGGGATTTGATGTATGAAGCCTCGAAGGCTAAATTCACCGAGAAGTACGGGAACATGTGCAGCGGTCATGTGTTACGCTCAATGTGTATCTAATATACTAATCATACGCACAGACAACCACGGCTGTTCCTATATCAATTGAACATTGCTCGAAGAATCAGTGAGAAACACTGGCTATACGCGGTGATTTAGGGTTGAAGGTTTTAGGGTTTCGGGTTTTAGGGTTTTAGGATTTAGGGTTTAGGGTTTTAGCATTTTAGGGTTTAGGGCTTGGGGCTTCTTGATTCTCAGAGTTTCAAAACAATGGGCCTGCGCAGGGTTTTGAACAATTGACAAGACTAACTTCTGGGCAGGTCTTGTGCATGCGGGCAAACCATGGAGTCTTGCCGTAATCATAGAATAACCTTCAAACATATTATACATCATAGTTTTATGATTGTTTCGATTCGGTAGCTAGAATGACTACGATTCTGAGACATGCATTCCAGCAACTTGTTCCGCATAGTGTTTCCAACCGCAAGCTTGGTGGCTTATAGATCCCTTGCTAAAAAAAATATTTTTAGTGGTTATATGGTAAACCAATCATATCCCAAAAACACTAGAAACCTAAGTTAGTGGGTATAAGCCATCAAGCAAGGGTTGACAATGGATACCAACTGCGGGTACACGAGGTACACCTCCAAAGCATTCGAAAGCTGATATGGACTGGGCATGGGCCATGTATGCGGATCCCGCAAAGTGAGTAGAATTGGAAGTGAAAGGGAAGAATGGGAAGGGAAGGAATCGTTCCAATCATGCCTAACCAAGAACGATTATATAGAATCAGTAATGCTAAATACTAAAACCATAAGGGTAAGATAGTAGTTATTGTTTGTAGTATGAAGTATGAAGAATTATCATAGGTTAGGTTTCTATATTCAGTAATGATACAAGCATTACCAACCACTACAAAGGATTATCAACAGCCAAGGTGTCGTTGCATTAGGGTCTGCATGACATTCCTTCAAAATGACCAGGCCGCCGAAAGTATCGATCCTGGGGAGCAACTGCAACCCCCTTAGCAGGCAGCTCCAAGAAGTTCCAACTGGGTGTAGCCTTATTAGCCGTTTATGTTCACTGGGCTTATGCTGATGTAAGGGCTTGGAAGGTGTAAATGCCGCCAACAACCCCAATCAAGCACCATCCAGGCAATGGATCACTACAAATCATAAAACCAGCTGTGAGGGTGTGAGGGTTTCATGAACTCTACGAAGTATCGGAAATGGTATACTAGGTATAGGAACCCATTGCTAAGTCGAAATTCATTACAGTGCGAATCCTTGATATCATTTTAATTTCATCAAAATCGGTTGCCACGCACGTACCTTCGCCAATCCCGCAAAAAAGGCCAAACCCACTGCTCAAAACTGCAACGATCCTCTGGCAACTCTCGCTGGGGTCCCAACTTCTCACGAGTGCGTTTCCTCATGAGCACCGGGTCCTTCTCATCTACGTCACTCTGGACCTCCGCCCCATCGGCTTCCCCGGTGGCTAGGCAACAAGACAAGGCAGGTCGCACAACCAATCTGCTCGGTTAATTCCCATGGTTTCCCATCACCGTTGGTAGAAAACAGCCCTCTAGCTGTTGATTTTTGTAGCTCCTCATGTGTGTTGATCCTGTTGGTATCAGCTGTTTTTTGAATTGATCGAAAACAGCTTGTAGAAACATCAGCTGTGCTCAATTGTGTTGCATTTCAATGTCAACTGTATGGTGCTTCCTCGGCATAGGGGTGCCCCAAAGTCAAACTTTATTAGCCACGAGTAGGAATTACATGTAGTGCTAAGCCAACCATTTTTGGATTTTTTGGGGAACACCCATTTTGAAAAACCACTGGAGTGTATTGTATCTATTACAAGCACACTTCTCTACCATCAATGTTAACCCCGGACTTATTCAAAAAACTAGGTTGATTGATGGGGGGGTACCGTTTTACTGGGGAATCAGTTGGCTTAACTGGGGAATACTCCCTATTAATCAACCAGGGGTGGCTCGCTTCATCCGGGTTTAGCATCATCATCTAACCACTTAATCATGCCTAAACCAGGGTTGATCAATAGGGGGTAGGCATTGCTTGGCTTTATCCAACCAGGGTTGGCATTAATGGCAACCCAGGATCAATAAACCCCTGGTTGATTAATAGGTGGTATCCCCCAAGTTCGCCTTGGTTTCCTTTTAAAATGGTGACCCCCTCAATTATACAATATTTTCAAATGGGGTTTAAGAGTCGAGGTTAGTATTAAAGGCTAGTAATTAAATGGGATTAAAGGTTAGTAAAATGGGGTTTAGCCATTACTAACCATTACTAACCAACATTCATCAGGGTTACCAACATTACTAACCATCATCCAACCATTACTAACCATTACTGACCATTACTACCATCCAGGGTTGCCATTACTAACATGACTAACCCTGGATTACTAACCAACATTAGTAACCAACATTCATTATCCCTGCTCGCAGAGCTGCCGGGAGACCACTGATCCATCCATATCGTCCAGGGTGTCCACGAGCTCGGCCAGGTGATCATTCAAATCGTTCACCTGCCGCGCGCTGACTTCACGCGACCTTCGGTCCAAACATCGGGGGAGTTGTAGGCCATTTGGGGGACTTTCTGCCCCCTGTAATGGCTGGTTTAATGTTCATAAATGGTGAGTATTGGCTGATTCGGAGGGCCCAAATTTTGAGAAACCGCCATGTGGTGCTTTCTCGGAATAGGGGTGCCCCCGAATCATCCAGTTGATTTTAAATACTTATAGCAGTTATAGCACTAGTCGGGCCGATTCCAACCAGGCATGCGTTGGGTATGACTAAGAAGGATCCAGAACGGTACTTTGAGCATCAACAAGTTCGAAAAGAAAGCACTTCTGTGTTGTGCGCCATTGGCCAAAATTAATCTGGGATTATAAATGGAAGTGTCTCAACAGAAAAAGCCTGGTTTGGGATTTCGAATCCCTTCCGTTCACAGTAGGCCTCTTCAGATTTTTTCACATGAAATGTCAATAAATAGCATGGAGGAGGTCACCGATACCCAGGAGACACTCGAAAGGATGAGAAAACGAGCACCACGAGTTGGCTTTGCCAGCCTTAGGAATCTGATGAACCTATAAATTCATGACGGGATGCGTGGCCGTGGCCAGCAACCTTGACATTAACCTGGTCCCAGTAACGAATGGCTTCCCCCAGCGCTCTCGGTGCTTTTACTTACGCGTGTGGCGTCTTTGGGCCCTGGCCCTTGGCCTTACTGCCAAGGGCTGGGAACAAGAAATCGAACCAATGGGCAATCTACAACACCATCTGTGTACACTGGCTGAAGCTTGCAGCGGCCAATGCATCGCCCGGTCGATAAAAGGGGCCAATGCTGGCATGCTCACTCCGGCTCCCACGGGATGTTCCAGGCATCTTGCAACTTCTGAGCTTGCTTCTTCAACATGTCCGCGTTGTTCCACATGCTCACCTTCAGTGGCCACAACCGTGGCCTCGCAGTTTTCCTGTTTCAACCCTGGCTGGTAAGGGGTCCCTGGGTGTCCCCTAGGGTAGGCTTCGACTGATCTCCAGCTGGTTGAACCGATGGATCAGAGATGGCCACATGGTGAAACTTCTGACGTCGACGACAGCTTCACAACTGAAAACTGCCATGATTCCAATCAACCAACCAACCAAACAACCAACCATAAAAAACTGCCAGAGTTCAGTTGGAGGGAGAAACTGTAGTATCTTGAGATTTTGAAGGGATAGTATAGGCAGTTATCCGGTGGGTGGTTTCAGCCCCTGTGAAAAAAATCGTCAACCAACCATACCACGCATTCAGGAAACCGAAGGACTGTTAATCAAACCGCCAACAATGAAGTTCATTTTGCGCTTGAAGCTTTAAACAATGTATATGCGCGTTTCTCAAAATAGAGGTACCCCCAAATCATCCAATGTTGACCATTTGATTATAGCAATAAACCATTCATTTTGTGTGGTACCCCTATTTTGAGAAACTGCGATATGACTGGAAATGCTGGTTGTGGTGGTTGGAAGTTACTGGCTCACGTGACTCCCCGGCGGGTGACCGCTTGTCGCGTAGAGAGCTGGCTAGCGAAGTTGTACAGCTCCCTGTCCTGGATGTGGCGGCAGTTGGCTATGGTGCAACCGCAATGGGTCGTTGAAAGGTTGGTGAATGGTTGAAGAATGGTTGGATATAGCTGGGATTTAGCCCAGCGAACTGGGATATAAGCATGGTAGCCTTGGTGGAGGAACTAGCACAAGCATGGCTAGCAATCAGTGTAATGTCTTGAACCCCTGGGATCTTTTACGGCAACAACCAGCCGTTTTGGGCCAAAACGATCAAACATTAGTGGTGGTGGAGTTCTATGACCCCGTGCATAACAACACCTATGACATCAAACATAAGGTATAACTTCAACAACATATCTCTTCCGCATCCGATCAACTACTGCAAGTCCCAAAGCTTGGTAACACACCCAAGCGTATGCAAAAACTGGGTCATGGTACGATCATGGCAGCAAGGAGACCATCAGGTTTGCCATGAGGTTTCAACCCCTCCGAAAGAAATGTGTTTATCAACCAAGCATCCTCAATGTGGCTGTGGATCAGTTCACCCTGAACCCTTGGTGCACCATCACTCACTATCATGTTCAAAATTATTTTTGTTCATCGTCCCCATACTTTATGGTTCATATTGACCCATAGCCATATTGATGAAACTATAAAGGTATAAAGCCTCTAAAAACCACCAGCTACACCATTGATGGATCATCCAAATGCATTGCCACCTTCCCTGTACCATCCTCCATCGCCGCCAGGGTTCTGCCCCACAGCTGCCAAGCAACCATCACAAGAACCAGCCAGGTTCGTGTTGTGAACCATGTGCTGTGGACAGCAAACACATGAAATGCGGTTCCAAACACATGTCTGTCACATTTGGTACTTGCGAGGCGTTTAATACATAAGAAGACTGGCAAAATAACAAAACATTTAAAACATATGTGAAATATGTTTTTAAGTATATGAAAGAAGAACCAACACCTTGCTAGTCGATTGCTCACTCTCTCAAGGGTTTTCCATCGATAGATTATGGCACCTGGCTAATGAACTGTCAGAAACCGCTC
>VSDK01024571.1:88580-111517 GCA_009767595.1 Symbiodinium kawagutii
ACATTCAAAATGATTGAAACATATGAATGCATTCTTCAAATTACATCACTTTTTAAAACCGATGGTAATTCCAAAAATCATTGAAACATGCATGTTTTTCACATTTTTGGGCACTGATGGTTTTCCAAAAATGGCTTCAAAACGCTTTATTTTTCTCATTTTTTCTCATTTTTTCCCCATTTTTCCTCATTTTTTCTCATTTTTCTGTTTTTGTTTTAAAAGAGAATCCTCACCTGACTAAAACCTGTCTACTGTAGACCCTTTTTTTTTCCTGATAATAGCGAATAATAGCGACGGCCCCTGGGGGCAATTTTGGCTTGTCAATCTTCCATCTTCGCTGCCTCCTCCTCATCTTCTGTTCTTCTTTTCTGTGGCAAAGATCTCGTCATACCTGTTGTCTTTTTCTTGGCAAGGCGAAGTTCCCAAGGGAAATCTGCCAAAGTGTATGGCTTGCTTCTAGTCCAATGGTTGGTCTTTCCTTTTCCCGCACCCTTGCCCTGAGTGCTGGCGCTTTCTGCCGTTTCTTTTGCCACGTTGTAGTTCACCTTGTCCCATGCTTGGCCCCATTGGTCTTCAATGATGTCAAAGAGGGTGGGCGAAATGATGATGGTGGCAATGGCTTCCACTTCGTCGTAGTCAATGTAGATCACGGTGTCCGGGCCATGTAGGATTGCATGATCCCTCCATTTGATGGAAAGCACAGAGACATTCTGGTAGAAGGGGCTTGCAGTGTGTGAGCTAAGTGCCTCCATGCAGACTTTGAGGGGAATGCCTTTTGTCCTGCTGATATTTCCTATTTGCATGCGCTGTCGTAGGATGAACTTGTCCCATGTCTGCCCTGATCGGTCCCAGTAGTAAGGGGGGGATCTGGAAGAGAAAGCTTTGCGCCACCAAGATTGGAACTTGTCCTTTGCCCATTTCGATCTGAAGGTCATCACGCTCATGTAGCTCAACATGTCTTCCCTAGTGCGATGGCTTGTCATCTGTAGTTCTTTGGTGGTGTCTGCTTGTGTGACCATCCATTGGATGATGCGCTCTCTGTCTTCTTCTGTGTGTCCATCTTTCTCCGGTGGCCATCCTGAAATGATGAGTTCTTTCGCGGCCTCTTTGTTCTGTTGAGCTTCTACTTGTTGCATCAGGAATGCTGCTGGTCTTCTTTGCCGGGACATGCTGTCTAGGATGAACTTGGTCTCTTCTCTCAATTCTCCTACGTCATCTTCAAGGTTGGCAGTGCGATGAAGCAATCTGGCTGGCTCTGAAGGCTCTAATGCTGCATCCTCTCTTCTTGTGTGCCTATGGTCATCTGTTTGTCTGTGATCTCTTCTCCTGTCATCGATCTGCACTTTCTTGAGTGGAGTCTCGTCATCTTCTAACCCTACAGTTTTGGTTTACAATTGTTTACATTATAATCCACAGAAAAATGATAGACTTAATCTCTGAAAAACTATCTCACAAACAAGCCAATCAAGCTACCGAACAAGCAGACCAACTACTGCAGTTCCACGTTGACTGGGCATTCTTCTCTATTCTTTGTCTTCTCTCTTCTCTCTTCTTCTCTCTTTTCTCGTCTTCTCCCTCTGGGCAAGGAACTTCAGGCTTGCCAGATCAGTGGTGTTCACATCTGTGAAGTTCTTTCCTGTCGCCGTTGGCGTCTTTCCAAGCTCATCCCCACAGAGTGGTCACGGAAAAGTTGTTTGATGATGTTTTATGGGGTAACTACAAGTGGTGCCACTTGGACCCTGGTGATTTTCCAAAGCTACCAACCAAGGGGTTCCACCACGCCTTCTAGGGCCCCACATCCTAGCACCGGCTCCGACCCCAAACGACTGCGCCTGCGATGGTCGCCGCCTCCAAGACTTTCAGGCCACCGTCGGTGGAGCAGCTCCGGGGAGTGCGCAAACAGATGCCCTGGGAGCCATTTCTGACCGCGGGGGTCCCAACTCGGTGGGTGGCGAGCTGCTGGTGAGGTGAACATCCTGCCATGGGTTCTACCAAAGCTCCCAACCGCTGGAAGGTCCCTACCAAACCGCGATTCTGGGATCAAAGTTTAGGGTGAAGGGGTTGCTGCTTTTTTTGGCCCGGGCGTGCAAGGGGTTGCAGCTTCTCAAGTGAATCACAATGTTCTAATCAAAAGATTTCTGCCCATCATGTCAGGAAAACATCAGTGGCCGGGGCATAGCAGAGGTCGAAGGTTGAAAAACTCGAGCGGAAACCCGATGATACAAGACCACATTGCAGGGCTACCTCTGGGCGTGGGCGGGCTATAAAAACTGAGCGGTGCTGTTGTGGTGCGCATGTATCATTCAGGCCTAGCGCTTGCAGCCATGGGATACCATGGGTCGTTTGGGACAACGCGAAGCCCACCTGAGAGGCTCCCACCCATGAGCTAATTGGGGGGCATGTCCTGAGCCAGCCCCATGGATGGATGGCAGGCCAGGGGATCCCGGACTTCATTGGAAAACCCAGAAGCGTGGCAGCCAAGGGGCCGAAGCTTCCCGCAGCAAACACATGGACTCGTTCAAGCCTTCCTCCTGACAACAGCTGCTGGGCTGCCATGGTTAGAGTTCTTCATCTCATAGTCTTCCCATTGCCCCAACAAAATCAGTTGACCAGTTCAGCTGGACTTCTCGGAAAAGTGGGTCGACGACCCAGCTGCCAGAAAGTAACTCATCCAAACCGATCAAAACAGCCAACACCACGGAGCCACCAACGATGAGCAGCTCCTCACAAGTCATGAGTTGAATGCCACAGCTCGCGCAGCCCGCGGAGGATTGGTACAGCACATTCATCAGTGTGGCCTCAGCGCATACACGGGAGCTGATATGATTAGCTCGGAGTTCAAAAAGGTTTATGATAAGAAACTGGGGACATATGTACTGAGGACATATGTCTATGGAAGTTTCATCTTAAATGGTGGCCATTTCCGTTGATTTATTTTGATCTGGGGAACATACCATCGAATCACATGGATGTTGTCCAAAATGGTGATTGATAATGGTTCACCGGTGTCACATGTATGTCCATAGATGTCTCACCAAATGAAAGATAATGAAAGCCACAAATCTCTGTTATGCATTGATATCCGTGTGTTCACTGATCACATGTGGTGGATTTGGGGCTGCCCACATGTACTACACCCGTTTGATTAAGCCAAGTGTTGACTACTGCTTGGAACCTTCACATGTCCTGCATATCAGTCGAAAATTGTTTCGAAAAATTGAATTCAAGACTCTGGGCGTCATTATTGATTGGTACTGGTATCAGTGTTGATCTCTCACCACTGAAGTTGCTTTTCTGAAAGGTGACCAGCCTCTCAGCAAGTAATTAGGAGTAACTCTTGGGGTATCTTGCGGCTTTTCCTCAGCCCATACCTCCGACTCAAAAATAAAGACGTTGCTCCCACGTCCCCCCTGATCATCCAGGTAGCTGCACCCATTGCCATATGTGGGGACTGGATGAGGCTATCATAGTCTATCCACTACAGCTTGGATACGTGATGCCAATCATTGCCCATCTATATAATCATCCCTTGTCCCCCCATCGTGATGAGCCTGCCCGTCCCCTGAATTTCCTTCGCTCCAAGCCCTTGAACGCAAGGTCAAGGTTCCAAAATTGGATCGACTCCATGAAAGTTTGCGTAGAAATGGTAGGTTGCAACATCTCCTGCCGGCAACATTATCGCATCCGTATCTACTGAGGTAGCACACGAATCACACACACTTACATAGTATGCACGTATGATCACATATGCAAATATGCAGAACATTTATTTGATTTGAAAACGACTGCATCTGCACAAGCAAACACATGATACCATCCCTGCCAGGTCGGAATTCCGACTGAATAGTTGAGCTGGTTAGCAAGCGGGTGGGGGGGTCACCTGAGCACGCAATCGAAGGGTCACCTGAGCACGCAATCGACTCGGGTCACCTGCACACGCAAAGAGAGGGTCACCCACACACGCAAATGCTTCCATCCTCTCACATCACAAGGGAAAGGACAGGGTGGGGGGCAGGGGGGACAGGGAGGGGGGACAGGGGCAATGCTATCCTCTCACAGCACAAGGGAAAGGACAGGGGGACAGGGGGGACACGGAGGGGGGACAGGGAGGGGTGAAGGGGGTATTTCCACTTAGGGAAACCCTGAAAGACTTACTGGATCGTTAACTGCGCACAAGCTGCAAGTTCTTTTTACTGCGCTAGGCTGCCAGCTGCTAAGTCTTGAGCCATGCACGCATGTGGTGCATGATGAACATGTTGTGAGTCAACTGAGAACAACTACAAATGACATTGCGTAGGTACATGGGGAACATGGTACAAAAGTTATTACAAACAGACAAAGGGGGGCAGAGGGAACAGGGAGGGGGGACAGGGGCAAGGGAAAAACGGTCCTATCCACCACAGCACCCAGGGAAAGGACGTGGGGAGAAAGGGAGCCGTCACCCACACACGCATTGCTTCCATCCTCTCAAATTACAAGCGAAAGGACAAGGGGGGGACAGGGGGCAGAGGGAGGGGGGACAGGGGACAGACGGTCTTATCACCCACAGCACCCAGAAAAAGGACCAGGCAGCTGTGGAATGCCCGGAACCTTCCGGAACCTTCCAAAACCTTTCGGAACCCTGCCTGGCAATTGCACCGGAACTCCCCGGAACCTTCCAGAACCTTGCCTGCCAACTGCACAGGAACTCCCCGGAACTTTCTGGAATCCTGCGGGACCTTCCGGATCCTTGCCTGGCAACTGCAACGGAACTGCCCGGAACCCTCCGGGACCCTGCGCAGCCTTCCGGAACCTTGCCTGGTAATTGCTCTGGAATGCCCGGAACCTTGCGGAACACTCCAAAACCTTTCTCCAAAACCTTTCGGAACCCTGACTGGCAACTGCACCGGAACTCCCCGGAACCTTCCAGAACCTTGCCTGCCAACTGCACCGGAACTCCCCGGAACCTTCTGGAACCCTGCGGAACGTTGCGGAACCTCGCCTGGCAACTGCACAGGAACCTCCCGGAACCTTATTCTGGAACCCTGCACAGCGTTTCCGGAACCTTGCCTGGCAACTGCTCCGGAACTCGCCGGAACTTTCCGAATCCCTCCAGAACCTTCACTTTGCCTGACATCTGCACCAGAAGCCTCCGGAACCTTCCGGAACCTTGCCTGCCAACTGCACCGGAACTCCCGGAAAACTTCTGGAACCCTGCGGAACCTTGCGGGACCTTCCGGATCCTTGCCTGGCAACTGCACCGGAACTGCCCGGAACCCTCCGGGACCCTGCGCAGCCTTCCGGAACCTTGCCTGGTAACTGCTCTGCAATGCCCGCAACCTTCCGGAACCCTCCAAAACCTTTCGGAACCCTGACTGGCAACTGCACCGGAGTTCCCCGGAACCTTCCAGAACCTTGCCTGCCAACTGCACCGGAACTCCCCGGAACTTTCTGGAACCCTGCGGAACCTTGCGGAACCTTGCGGAACCTTGCCTGGCAATTGCTCAGAGGTTTCATGCTTCCATGAGCATCGCGTCTGGCTGTATCATGCATCCTTCCATGACATGTGAACATGTAAATCATGCAACCATTCATACAATGCGAACCAATTGAATGCGTATCCGACCCTCACATTGAATGCGCATGCGACCCCACAATTGAATGCGTATCCGACCCCGTGACCGTTAGAAAGGCCCCATGTTCTTGGCTTGAAGCCAATGAAGCAACCAACGACCAAGCGCAGCCCAGGGGGCTTCCAACGACTCACTGACAAACATGGCTTCACTTGAGTTGGGCTGGGACGTTCATCCTATACGTAAAGATAGGTAAATCGATAAATAGATAGATAGGTAAATCGATAAATAGATAGATAGATAGATTTACATCCACATTATAACCCTGGACATCCCTGGCTGTTGCGGTAGAAGTTGCGGGGGCGTCACACTTGTAGCCACTCACTGGGTGCCGTGTCGAGGCGAGCTCCAGGCCCCGATGTGGCTCCATGTATGGGCTTTATTTGGCTATGGATCAAGCAGTCAACCAGCCAACAACAATGGTTCAACTAGCTGGTTAATGCTTCATAATAGGGGATCATAAGCGACCGTGCTAGGGGATTATCAACTAAATGGCTATGGTTCGAGCAGTTCACCAACCAACTACTGGGGGATATTCACCAACAATAATAGGGAAAACACCCTGGTTAAACCGGGGGTAAAGATTTACCAACATGTTCGACATGAAGGACCCTAGGCTTTTGATGATGTATGGGATATCCTGACCAATTAGACCTTCAGTGTGTCTCAGAGGAAACCCCACAAATGGTTGGTTTATCGATCAGATTTCCTATTTTGATTTACTTTCAAAATGACCAAAAGTCTGCAGGGTTTGCCTACGTGTGCCCATAAGTTGCAACCCAATTCTGTAGTGTGCTATCCATGGAGCATCTGGGAACGGCACATGGACTTCACCAACTTACCACGATCCCATGGTGAACTGCACGATTCAGCTTCTCGCAGTTGCACATGCTGGGAAAACAAACTGGTCAGGGGCTATGAGTCGTTATGAGGCTGATGAAAAAGATTGGTTAGTCAACCAACCGTCCCAAGCGCAAGGGAAAAAATGTTACAAACCACCCACCAAAATCCACCAAATAGATAACTTGAAACCACCAGGCAGTGTTTTGGCCATACCAGCAGCTGGCTTCCCTGGTTGGGCCGCTGCTGCACCGGAAGCTCAGTTTTCTTTGAGCAGCAGCAGTTGCGACCAGTGGAAGTTTTCTGAAGTTTCAGCCCTGCTGTTCCAAGCCAACCATCCTCCCTAGCACTATAGTCATATAGGGTAGCAACCTAGCTATGGGAGTACATCATTTATGGACAAGCCCCTATGTAGACCATGGTCCCTCTGCCGTTGATCTCCCTGATCGTTGGTTGTATCCTATAGCTTCGTTTGTTGCATCAGGCCGTCCTTCTTCCTTAGCGGCTGCTCTGCTCGCCACCTTCACCGCATCTGTCTCGATGTTGCTGCGGGCGTCCTGGAGGGACCATGGCTCTCGATATCCGAGAGTAAACGAACGTGGCGTCTGAAAAGTCTGCTGTTGGTGATGAAGCATGCGCGTGCCCGCCTGCGTGAATAAATATGTCAATAGGGCCTAATCTATACCCGATGTCAATATGTCAACCGACATGATAATCGTAAAATAAGAGTTCATTGCTAAGCATCTTTTATGATTTTTATGTTAGCACTGGCACAGTGCAACTGTGAGAAACAGTTGTTTTCTACCGGCAATGTGATGGAGTTCAGGTTCATCATCGACCACGTTGGGTCAAAGTGAAGTTCACCAAAAGCACAGTATCAACTTGCACAGCGCCACGAACTGTAGCCAAGGATCAGTATGCTTAACTTATGATCCTCACAGCTTTCGGATGAAACATTTTCCAAGAACTCCATGCGCTACCGCTGCCTTTTCCATCCCTTCCACATCCCCCAGCCATCTGGATCCCTCTTCTCCCAGCCGCTCTTCTTAGTTGCTTATAGATTCCTTGAACAGCCTAAGGGAAATCAAATCCCAAAAGCACCAAATTTATGAGCCCATGCTTCCAGTGACACAAGGGGCTGGTAGCCAGCTAGTTTCCATGAGCTAGTTGCAATTGGGCTCGGTTACCAGCAATGGAAGCCTGGAAGACACTGGATCCGCCACCTGTCCGTCCTGCAACTGCAATGACTTCTGCAGGAACTGCGGGACTTCGACCTCTGCGCAGTCCTGGCCACTTGCAATTCCCAGCAGGGCCACGAGGCACAGCTGCGCCATGGCCATATGAAGGGTCTGTGGAAGCGCGAGGGGGTTCGAGCTTCGACTGCGGAAGCGAACCAAGTGTGGACGCACTGCGTCACTTCAGGCAGTTGCAGTCACTTGGTGATTCTTGGTTCTTCTTGTTCTTATGGTGGTTGTCTCATGTTCTTCTTGAGGTTGTCTCATGTTCTTCATGTGATTGCTTCATATTGTTCTTGTGGTTGTCTCATGTTCTCCGTTAATAATAGAAATTCATGGCTGGTCGTACTGTTGCGCTAAATGTCTTCATGTTTCTTTCTGGCCATGTGTCTTTTCTTATGCGATCGTGCTGTGAGCTCATAGCCACTTGAGATAACCATCATCCCCTTGAGACCACCGTGGTTTCACCATCCGTGTGCCCATGGCTTTGCCTGCCCCCCCCAGGCCCACCGATTGCTGATGCTCATCACACCAGGTGAGTCGTCGTCCCAAATCCACGGACCTTTGCGGCTGGGAAGTGTCGCGAGTTTCGCAGGAAACCGAGGAAACGGAGAATGGATATCTCAGAACTCCGAAGACTCATCATTAGTTATTTCAGTCATCATGAGGATGAACTATGATGATTGAACAGGACCATGATTAACCATGATGATTAACCAAGATCATGATGATGAAGCATGAGCCATGATTCAATGATATCAACCACGAGGACCACCCGTGTTCATGTCAGAGAGGGAACGCATGGAAGTGAAGCTGTTCAGGGAAGTGCTCCGATTGGTGTCCCATGTGGGATAGACATGTCCTATCTTGCACGCTTGGAGGGTACCACCACGGGCACACTTATTATAGGACGTAACCCCACGACCACGGGGATAAGTACCACAAACCTTGTGATCTCAACAGGCAGGAAGCTGTTGCTAAACCAAGGGGCATTTGCTGCAAGTGACAAGCAGCAGCTTGCCCTCTCAAACGCTGCACTCCCCGGAAAAACCTCGGAGTTCAATGGTGTCAGTGGCCGGCATCAACAGCGAGATCGGCACATACCACGGAAAAGCTACATAGGTGCCACCTACAAAGCTACAAAGCTACATGTCACAAGTAAACATGCGGAAAAGGTTGCTGGGACAATGCGCAACAGAAATGCCAAACAACGGAAAAAACAACAAAAACACAGGTAGAGTCATGGAGAAAACGGGGAGCTGATGATGGTTTGAATTTGTCGATTCATGGTGCTAATGATTCTGCTAATGGATTACCCAACCGTCACCAGTGATCATAACCAATGTTTTCCCACTAAAAACCCATGTTTTCCCACTTCACTAAGAACCAACTAAACACCAATGTTTCCAGAAAAGAACCAAGGTTTCCAAAATATAGTTTTTTTCCTGCGACCCTCACCACAGGTGACCTGACAATAAATAGCTAACACGACTTCGTTCACGTGAAAAACATGAAGACCAGCTGGTTGTTCTCAAGTACTGCTGGAAGTTACAATTTCAAATAAATGCAGAAGAAACAAAGCAAACCATTGAGTGATTATTCAGCTAAATGGCAACCAAAGGGTGTAGGACCAATTTTGTGAATATTGATCTTGCATCATCATGTCCTGATGCTTGGGCACATTATGAGTCACAATGGGCTTGCCGAAACCAAACATGAGCCTTGCTTCGGCAGCTTGGCACCCATTCAAATTCGCATGGGCGACCACCATCAATCTGGCTTCACTAACATTAGGCCCCCGAACACTACCAACTTATAGTTTGAGACCCTGTGAGAAGCATCTCGAACCTTAACGATTGGCATGGATAACCTGGTGTCTCAACAAATTGTTACCCGCATGATCAAACATGCTCCATGACTCTATGAGGTTGTGTGCGCATGCAATCGCAGCCATTTACCACTTTTGGCACCTGACTATCGACAACATGAAGTCCTGATCCCACCAACCGCCAGCGGTCAAGAGACTTATTGGTGTTGACCTGCCCAGCATGTTCATCGTCCAGAATTCCGAAGAGCATTTCTAGATCCTGGCGTTGCCACTACTTTCGAAGCAGCGACCCTGTGTCATTTTTGTTCAGCAATTTATTGGTCCCAGTCCAGTGGCTCATAGCAATCAATCGTTCGATCTACTATAGGAATAGTCCATGAGTGGTGGTTTCCATTGGACATAAAGAGGGTTACAGGTCTTGAAATGTCAATTTGTCACCAAGGGGGGGTGACCTCGTACTTGGGGACCTCACAATGGTTCGCAAGAGTTCTACAACTACAAGAACATCACCGGGATGCCCCAACGGGGGCATAGACCAAATGACACACTGAACAGGAAGGAACTGTGCCACTTATTTTGGCCATCCTTGGCATGATTGTCAACAATTGCTCTTGCTCTCATTTGGTGGTCTGCCCCTGTGTTTGATGCACCCACCATGCAAAGCCACATCCCCAAAATGTGTCTGTGCGCTGCTGGTTCATTCCTTGAAGGGGATCCGCAGCAGGCGGAGTCGATCTCGCACCCGGCCGTTGCCTCAAGCAGCTCCCACTTGGACATGAACGGCAAACATTAAGATCAACGTCATCAACAACAAGCGCAACTATGGGACACAACCAAGTGTACTGCTGTTAGGGGTAATAGTAGGGGTACTACTAGGGGTACTACTAAGGGGTTAGGGACCCCTAACAAAAATCCTCAACAGAGGCAATGGGACACAACTATGCTGGTTAGGCTGCAACTCACTGTCACATACCTCAATGCTGGTTCATCAGAGAAAATGATGCCCTGCACCTCTGGGCAAACTGTCCAACTACGGACCTGTCTTTATTGGCATGTTCACCTCACTGGGTTGGTTGACGGTAAAATCTGCGTTGGAAAGCCTGGCATACACAGGGATATCCCTGCCCCCTTGGCTCCCTCCTAACCACCAGCCAGCTAACAACTTGTTGTTCACAAGAGCTGCCAAGGGAAGGTTGCCCTCAATGCCAAGTGACAGAAGGATGCTCTCAACTCCTCCTGGCCCCCACGAATACCGGAACCGGAGTTGTGCTTTTTGGGAAGCTCTAATGGCTGTAACCTTAGGCAATGGTTAGCAATGGTTATAAGTAGTTTCTTGATGTTTCTTGGTGGTAAGTAAGGGTTGAGTAATGGTTAAGTATTATTTGACTCTGGTAAGACGGGTCATAGCTGTTACCCTGGTTAAGAATGATTAAGTAATGGGTTTGCATCTGATTATAATTTATAACTTATAACTATATACTTTTTTAGCCTGGGGTTCTGATTGACTGACATATGATTACATGATTAGGACTTGATGCCTGGTGAACTGCATTTGTGGCATTTTTGAGGCTAATTCATGGCTCAATCTCCTTCACAGATTAATTGCCATGATTCATGGAATGTACCGCAGGAATTGCTGCGAATCAGAAGTATATACAGTATTTTTCTTTGACCTGGAATCTTGGTCGTCCGATGATGGATCATTGCTCCTTATTGTTGCTTGTTGTTCATTTTGTGCAGATTGCTGATCATGAAATATCATCAGTGTTTGAGTCGGTTGAGTACTGATGTTTTTTTTTGACAGGGCTGATGGTTGACTCGGAACTATCTTTGATGCTATGTACGGGCCAGCAGCCATATATCATGTGCCGTTCCTTACTGTGTTGTGAATAAAAATCAACAATTAACTTAACTCCTTTCGGCTGTCGATCATTAAGGATCAATGGTTGGCTATGTTACGTACGGTCAGGGCCGATCACTACACGTAGATCAATAACAACTATTGATTAATCAACATCAATGATAGCTATAAGTATCATCACTATATATAGGGACCTATAAGGTGCGTTAATTCTTTACCCTGGGTTCAACTAGCAAGTGTACAAGTCGAGAACCACCACATCAAGCTGTCAGTTTTTCACCCCAGGATTCCCCAGCATTAATCTCTGGAAAAGCAACCTGGAAGCGAACAAAGTCCAATAAGTCCATCATTTATTCATATCGTTTTCCGATTTCCGAAAATGACCAACCACTTGGACGAGTTCCCCCCACTTGGACCAATACCCACCGTTTCTCCTTGACGTCTACCGGTCCGGGTCGCCCACCACCCTGGCAGCGCCTGGTCCAAGCGCCCGGACTTGTCGGTGTCGGCGTCCTCGAAGATTTGTTTCATGGACTCCAAGACCTGCCCAGCTCCGACCGCTGCTGGTGACCGGAGGCAGGTGTGGACATAGCCTGTGCTTTTAAAGCCATGGTAGTAGTCATGGTTGGTGATGGGTGGTCATGGATCAATTTATCATTGGTATTTATGGCGATTATGATCGATTATGGCTGAGAGTTCCTGAAAATGTTTCACCATTGCAAAACAGCGACTGATACACCGACTTTAAATGTGGCGGTCCGCACCTGTGGATTGACAGCATGGCAACATGCAAAAGCACGTCTCAGTGCAGGTACCTTTGAATTGAGCAGTTACCAAATGTTACCGCAAAAATGTTGGCAGTAAGCAACCAGTAACGCTGGTTCCAGCTCAGCTCATACGTGTACATGATTGATTGCATATACATGTCACATTTCTAGATTTCAAATCCATTTCTATCTCTTTCTCGCAGAGTTCTGGTGTTCACAACCGACCTTGTGGCAGCAGCATGGATTGCTGCCACGGCCCAGCCATCACCTATTCCAAGCCGCCAAGGCGCCATCTGGTCCACACGTTCGCGCTCCTGTCGGATGGTTGGGCGACCCATGCAGGTGGGGCCCGCCACGGGGCCTGCAGCGCAGGCACCCCCCAGTAGCTTTCCAGCAGTTTTTCATCAGGCGTTCCCTATGGAAACCCCCCAAGTCAGTGATCCTCAACCAGGCTTGACGCCAAAGAACTCAGCAGCTGGTGTAGCTAACCAGGCACATGATGTAGCAAATGCATGCAAATGCAGCATGTAGCCATAACATGTAGATCCACCATGTCATGCTGGACTTGCTGGGGCCATTCCCAGGTTATACCGGAGGACCAGCAGCACCTGGTTCTTCCTCCCTGTTGGCAGCCGATTCCCAGCGATTCTCAGCTCCTTCAACTCGCGATCTGCGTTGGCACGTGCACTGGCCAATGTACTTTCCTTGGCTGGCCACGTGACTGGTGGTCCAGATTGGTGCAGCTAGCCCACACCTGGGCGAAAATGGTATGGTCAGTGATGCCCAATAATGATTGAACATGGTTCATGAATGCTGGTAATGCTTGAGAATAGTCGAGCCACTACCAGTTTATAACGGTTCAATAGCAGTCAGCAACATTGACGAGTGTAATCACAATTTGTCAGTGACATAATTCTTCCATAGCCTAAAAGCCCTGGGATGTGTGCCATATGGAGTCATGATCTTCCATTCTAAAATTCTGGCAAAATTATCAATGGGTCTTCCATCATCCGAAGTGAGAATAAAAATGGCACATAAACCGTCCACTAGATGAGATGGCAATAGAGTGACAAATGTGGTGATGTGTTCAAACAAAGAATGGTATTGACATAACAAGTATAGCACGCTATCATTGAATAGGCCATTGGACGTCATTGAAGACACTAAAGCAGTCCACACACATCACATTCAGTCTCGAAAGTTGGTTTCTGATGATCCTCTATCTCTACATGCTGACGCCCTGCTCACCACCTCTTGATCGAGAAGGAAAGCTAGCCAAATAATTCCAGAACTGACGCTAAAATAACACTATGTCAAGTCCAGATCATGAAGGTTTTAAATATTCATCCGGGATTCGTACCAAATCAGCCTCCCAGTTTTAAGCACCCTGATGAGCCTTTCCTATATATACCTGCACTATGCTGCATGAGTCCGCACGTTCCAAGGAAGCTACTCCGCGCTCAGCATCTCAGCTAGACCCTGCCAAGATTCCACCACTACGCCCACGATGGAGTTCATCAAGGACTCGGCACCGGCGCATCGCAGTCATCGGAACATGGTCGGTTACCCGGTGTCATAGTGAACTGTAGTGGTTTCTCATGATGCTGAATGATGCGTCATGATGGTAGGATTTAAAAACCAACAAGGATTAACATTGGTCAACATGATGTCTGATGATGATTAAGTACCCTGGTACCTACGGCATTAGAGTCGCTGAAGCTTCATCGTTGAATCACAAGTTCCCAAAGGCTCATGATTCTTGATGGTGAACGATGGTGCGTGGTAATCGTGGTGATGAATTAATACCAACATGCATCACCATCGGTCCAGTTTCCGCCTTGACCCTGAGAATATGCATTACCATCCCTAATGTTTGAAGTGATGGTTCTTGCACGGATGCCTCTAACAAAGAACTGCCGCATTGCTGGCATCAGAATAAACATATCGGCCGGGCGCTTACGCGGGACAACCAGGTGCGTGTTTTCCGATCTGAGCTGGTTACCCTCGATGTTAAAGAGTCTTCATTAGTTCCATTAAATCTTGACCTACCCTTCCAGTTACCTATGTAAATAATAGATATTAATAGATCATAATACGTAACCATGCCTATGGAAGGCTTTGGAAGTTGGTTCCACCTGGGCAAAGACCCGGTAGCCCCGGCCCATGAGGACGGCCAGCTGGGTTCCGGGCCAGGCTGGCGATGGTGAAGAAAGCGAGGAAGACGACCATGAGCTCCGGGTTCCTCAGCAACGGCAGTGGTGCGAGGCGGCGCAGCCTAGGTTTTCCTTGGCTAAGAAACCAGTGAACTCGGGATATATCTACCACAACTAGTAGTTACCCTAGTGATAAACCAACTTGTACCCAACGGGTAGGCAACTGTCGGAAGATAACTTTGGCTCATTAATCATTAACGGAGTTCATTGATGGCTTAGAACCAGGTAAAATACTATATATTAGAGTAAGACTTGTTGATGATAAGTGGGTTCACTTAAACCATCCAGCCGTCATCCAACTGCCCCTAGCTGCAACCACCAAAAAGCGCCCTTGACGTACCTAACCATGGGATACCACTGGCTGTTCTTCCCATGAGGCAGGCCAAGGCTTGGATGAAAACTGCTTGGGGAAAAGCAGGCCCTATGCCTCTGGTGACTATGAAATAGGGGCCGGTACCCCGGGTACCCAACACTACCCAACCCCATTTGCAACAAGCTGGCAGAAACCAGAACTAGTCATGATTTTGTGGTAACTGGAAGGGTAGGGATTGATAATCAAACTGCGGCAGGTCCATGGAGAACTTCTCTCGAAAACGGGTCTTAGATGACTAGAGGTAACCCAGTGAACCCGATGGTGTGAGATCTGAGAATGCTCTGATCATCCCATTCATGGCAGCTGAAAAATTGGCATTGCTCAAAACCACCAAACGTTGGATCAAAACATAGCCAGCCAGACTTGACCCCCGCACCATTCAGGCGTACGTAAAATCATCCCCACGTGACGCATGAACAACGGAACGGCATAACCCCAAGCGACCAACCAACCAGCCAACCTTAGCTGCCTCTGATGAGCCAAGAGTCGACTCTACCAAAGGCCACACGAGGGAATCTGACCACTTGTCGCGTGTCACCACCTGTTCCCAACGTGGCACTGAAGGGAGTCGCATATCACAACTCAACCCACCTTGTGGTCTATGTGTTGCAATCATTGTTGGCATCACAATTGACATCAATTTTGCTCTTGGGATCATTGTCATGATTCATGATCATAGTTGCTGTTATTATCTTATATTATCTTCATCATCAACTCTTTGATGAACAGCAGTTGATGATGACGGTTGTTGTTTGATGGTTCATCAGTTGATATGGGAATGGTCTTGTTTGCAGCACATCTCGGAAGACCTGAGTAGCTGAAAACAGTGTCCAACAAAGTATCATGGCAGCATGGCAATGATGTCTGAGCGTAGCCGGGGTACACCTACATAACTCAGGAAACACCATAGCTTTCCAATGCTGTACTGAGGCATGGGAGCACAGCCTGAAAGAGGGAGAAGGAACTGCGAAGGACAGTGCCCCAATACCTCAGCAGTGAGGAACGGATGATTGATGATGGCACCTGACTGATGACATAATGAATGATCATTTTGATGCTGGCGATCTCTCCAAATCCAACCGCGAGAACAGCGCAACCAGTGTCCACACGTCCCCTGAAATGGACGAGACATCGAGAACTAGTAAGTTGCTGGCTGGATTTGAAGGCAGTTGTTTCCTTATTGGTTCAAATGAGATTGCCCGTCATTCTTTTCAAACGAAAAGCGCCCCCAAGTGCAAGGTGTACTGATTGGTTGACATTGCAGATTCTGTATGGTGGATTAGTTTGCAACGTCATACTTGTAGATTTCCAACTCCATTGAAAGCAACCACGCCAAACAACAACAGCACGTGCCGCCCAGCTGATTGGGTGAGTGACTCATTGAAGTCCCACTCCGCTCGGTTGAGATTGAAGTCCTGTCCAGCCGGTCGAGTGATCTTTGCTGGAAAGTGCGCATAGGGAAACCTCGTACCCCGGAGATTGCACGTTTTGAAGCCGCACATTTCATGACAAAATCTCACATGATAAAACGCTTCGTGGCACTTTTTGCAGGGACTTTTCCGAATGGATCAGTGCACACAGCAACACAGAAATGTTTTTCATCCTATGACGTTGCCTTACAATTATTGAAAATTTGCGGGTTTCATGGCAAAAGTTTAGAGGGAAACCATTCAGAAAAAATCCTTTGCCCCTGGGAAGAAGCTACTCTCTGAACAAGTGTCATGAGTGCCATGACATTGCTACATTCAACCAAGACCCCCAATAATCTCATTGACCACCATCAACCATCAACAAACAGCACAGCAGATTGAGCGGACAAGTCTGTCACTGTGGGAAGGGCCGACCATTGGGACCACCTCACACTTTGTACAGAGTTGAAACGTCACTACCTTCAATGCAAAGTCACCTACATGTGGTACACAACGACATGTATCAACAAACAGCACCGTATCTGACCCTACCTGACTATCTCTTGGTAAAAACGGCAAACTTGCAGCCGTCCTCTTGGCCTTTGTCCAGCACTGCCATGGATACCCTTGGCAAACCAAGCTGAGCGCGGCGCCACAACCCACAGACTTTTGATCGCCTTGCCATTCAACAGCTTCCAACGAAAAATCCCAAATGACTATGTTTGCTTGTGGAGTTCCATGTTGGGACGAAGGGATTCCAGTTGCTAAACCGAACCCCCTATCGGGCAGAAGTAGCAAGCCAAATAATCAATTGAATTAGCTATGACCAAATGGGAATTTTGAATAATTGTGATTCCTCCCCAAAAGAGGCCAAACAAGCAAACCAATGATCGAGCAATCCAAACACCGGAAATCAAGCAATCCAAACACTGGAAAGCAAACCAAAATAGCCAGGTGGGTAACTGGGTTGCTGGGTTAACCTTGGATGTCCGCTTGCCAGTCTGCTCTGAAACGAAAACCTGGCTGTGACCCAGCCGCATCTGCACATTGGGCAGCGAATGTAAGCCAAGATTGCCAGGTTTTATGCGCAAAAAGACATCCCCAATAGAGGTCCGCAATCAAAAAATGATCAAATAATAGCTGAGGTTTGCAGCGAGAAGTTGGTTTTCTGCGTATTGGGCACCCACAGAGTCTATATAATTTCATGTCGAACCCCTGCGGTCAAGCAGCAAGATGCCGCAGATGTAGATCACTCCGACCAGCATGATGCCAACCCAAACCAAGGTCCTGAGCGGCGTGGTAGATGCAGCTCTTCATAAACCACCCCAGTTTAACCATAATAAGCAAGTAGTGATTTACCATCAAAAGCAGGGGGCCATTGCTATGGATCTCCCACAAAACAGTTCCTGTCACAATGGCGTTACAAAAAGGCCAAGTCCACAACAACAGGCGGTGCTTCACACGAAGAACATTGACTGAGCAGCTGGCCAACCCCCCAAAGTTTTCCCTCTGCAACAACTCATGGGTTCTGACCCCGGTGTTCCCAACCACCAACAGCCATTGACAAGTGGGTTTCGTAAGCCTCTATTGCTGGTGAATGAACCAAAACCTGGAAGTTTTTCGGTTGATCAGCCATATTTGCTGAAGCAAACTCGTGCGGCATTGGTCAAGCACTTGGGGTATGCCAGGCATGGCTACACAACGCCAGCTGGGATGTTGTCCTCATTAAGTTGCAGCAAGCTCTCTTCACCCGATCACAAAAGGCTCCCAAATAGCCCAAGCTACACTGTGAGATGTGCGAAAAAAAAGGAGTGCGTTCCCAATGCATGTGCCACACACACACACACTCTGCATGGAATCTACCATATAACAATAAATATCAATATTAATAGAGGTTCTAGTTCCTGGTCGCTTTGCCATGATCGCCGTCCGCAAGAAAATCTGGGAAGACTCCGTGGTCCAGTTCTCCATGTTGCTCCCAACCAATTTCATAGTCCAATCATACTTATACAGTACCCCAGTAGCGTGCAAATAATCCCCAACGGGGGCCATCTAAAGAAACCATCGCAAATGCCGCCCGACCACCGATTTCTCCGATTCCTGACGGCAATAACCAGCAACAACTAACGGCAAGCAACAACCATCAACAAGTAAAAACAATCATCAACATCAACAACCGGTAAGCCACCAACAATGCCACATGCTCGAGCTCAACACTCCCAACATCGCCACCAAAGCACCACATGGTCTCTCCGACCGCCGAGATCACGATCCAAAGTTCGCGGAAGTTGGGATGCAACTGAACCTGCCTGGCATGCGAGGAAACAAACCAACAAGAGTTGCAATAAACTGTTGGTTGTTAACTGTTGTTTGATGTTGCTTGTATCTTACAAGAAAAGCATATTCAATCATTCTGTCCCGATAATTGACTACTGACTCGCACCATCTGATAATTACATTGAGCATTTATAGCCATACGCCATTGTTGAATTTGCCTGGCACTCTTTTTCTTGTCAGTTTCAAGCTGATGCCCTACTATTGCTAAAGGATGCGACTAACGGCAGGGATACACTAGTATATACAGGTATGGTGCTTTGTGATTTATCATTGTTATATCATCTGGTTGGTGGTTTCATCCCCTACAAAAAATATTAGTCAACCAACCATTTGTTGAAGCTACTAGGGAACGTACAAAACCTTTGAAACCACCAAACAGTATATCGGTTCCCCTATCATTAACCGTTGTTTCCCTTATTATTGTTGCTCATCATCCCCCATGAAATTGGCTGGTGAATATTGACCCAGTTCGCCCTGTAGTTGATATATATCCTCTATAATTGTTAGTTATCATCCCTATTATGATTAATCATTATTTACCATTGTTGTTTCCCATGATTTATCATTGTTCTATAATATATATATATATCTATATTATATATATATATATATAGCCAGTGATAGCCAGTATATCCCTTTTTTTTTGTTGGTTATCATCCCCTATTCTGAACCATTAACCATTTGTTGGTTGGTGCCTTGACCCAGCTCGCCATATCATGGTTGCATCATCGCACCGTTTCTCATCACCCTGGCTGCCCCCGGAAGCTCTGCCTCACCGCTCGGCCAAACTGGAAGACCCTGCGCGCGGAACCGCCGTGGTTTTTCAGCCGTCACCGGTTCCAGCCGCCACGGTCGTTGCAAGCGACCAACGATACCCAACCGTCACCAGCAATGAAATGGTCACCAAACCACCTGCTGCTGCTGTTGATTGCTGTTGTTGTTGTTGTTGTTGTTGTTGTTGTTGTTGTTGTTGTTGTTGTTGTTGTTGTTGTTGTTGTTGTTGTTGTTGTTTTTGTTGTTGTTGTTGTTGTTGTTGTTGTTGTTGTTGTTGTTACCAATTGCATTCATAGTGAAGAAACATCATCCGACCAGGAAAAAGCAAAAACAAAGACGCAGCAAGTTGAGTCACAGCCACCTGAAGGCGCTGGCAAACTTCAGATTGGAGACCACACCAAAGGGGTAGAGCATCCACGAATCCACGACACGCAAGAAGACCTGCAAGGCTTTCATGCGGGCCCGTGACCAGCAACGCTTGAGGTTGGTTGGATTTCAATGACTCAGGTAGTTGAGTGGATGTCCGGATGATTTTCCGAAGTGCATTCGATCTTTGGGCCTTGGGGCTGCTCAGCAACCAGGCCTCTGCCTGGTATCACTTTCCTATAGCTGATTATTTAGGCTTCGCCCTCACACTTGTCCCGCAGGCATAACCGTATCCCGGGTGGAAAGGAAAAGAAGGTGATCAGGGTTCCTGACCGATATACCCTTGTGCTTCCAGACTTCCAATCTAGCAGGTAACCAACCCCAGTTACAACAATGGTAGACACCAGCTGGTTACCTACTAGTATCTATTTGTATGGCAACTGGAAGCGAAGGGTACTACCTGTCCTGTCTAAATGTATGATTGTGACCTGCCACTTGTGTTTTGACATTAATCGCCCAGGCTCCTTAGGTTGCTTCTAACTTAGTTCATAGCCCATCCATTATCTAAACTATCTAAAGTCATGAAGATGTCCTTCTCTTAATCAACCCGTAGAACTGATCCTCCGTAGGTTGGTTGTTGGTCGATGTTCTCCCCCTTTTATTCCCGAGCCGTCAGCATATTTTGGAACATTGCTAGCTAGTGACCATTCACTATCCACTATCAAGCGCTAGTCACAAATTGAACGCGGAATCGCGTATGCACTTCTCAACTAGCAAGTGGGTGCCACCGACCCTTGCGTCAATTTTCAACCCCTTGGCTCTAGCCGCTGAGTGGCGAAAAGAAAGTCGATGCAGTTCAACACGTCGACCCTCGGATGGTTTCGAGCTCCGGCAGAAAAAGGTTGGCACACTAACTACCAACAACGACAACAACAACAACAACAACAACAACAACAACAACAACAACAACAAGAACAAGAACAAGAACAAGAAGAAGAAAAGGAAGAAAACAAGATCGAAAGTGAAGATTGACGATGTGACCGGGTAGTGCAAACCAACAACGGGGGTGTAAGTGTAAGACGTAAAATCCACAAAACGCGAGTCAACAACAACACTGTACAGTAGTATCAGTAGTGCACTAGTACACCAATAAGCCGGATCCAATGACAATACTTGTTGAGAGGTGCGACCAATCAACGCTGACTGAAGTATCATGGCGGGACTCAATGGGTGATCACACGAACTATGCACTTATGTGGTCCGTCAAGGAATGTTTGCGGGATATGCGGGATGCATTAAACATGTGCAAAATAGTGATGATATAAACATTATAAACAAATGAGGCACAGACAGGGCCATCAAGCGCCTGCAATCCATTGGACACATGTCTTCACCAGGCACTGGTGGGTGCTTGTATCCATAGTCATAGTGGTGCCTCCAAACCGACAACCACCATCCCAGCAGGGAAACCGCAAAGGTTTGGGAACTCACCACTCTTGGACAAACCCGTCACCCTCAGTGACCTTCATGAAATAAATCAGGTGTGATAGAAGCTGGGCCCGAGTTCTATGTCTTTGTTCCCTTTCAGCGGGAACTAAAAGTGGTAGACCACCTGGTAAACATGCGCGTAGTTCAATGTTTTCTTAATCACCTAAAGCCAAAGGGTACTGCCCTGACTGGCTGAACCATCGGAGAATCAAGTTGCCGTTTTGAATGCGACAAAGCCATGATCAGTTTAATTAGTCTCCCCACCTATGTTCCACCGATCGTAGCTGACATTCTCGATTTGATGACTAGAATTAGAATATCGGATCTAAATGGTGGTTTCCCAAAATAGGGGTACCCCCCAATCATCTACTATTAGTAGCTAGTAGTAATAAAGCCGCCATTTGATAGGTCCTCTATTTTGAGAAACCACCAAATGGTGCGATGATCCTCCCAAGCACACCATGTTTAACGGGATGACATGCCTTGCTGCTCACCGCCAGGCTGTCGGCTTATCCGGTCACTCCCCAGGAGTCTGGCTGCCCTGGACCAAAGATTCCAGTAGCCATGGCTTCGCGGTGATGCCCCGGATGTAAAGCCGATCAAAAGTTGAAGCACTTGATGACCACCGCTGGTCACAATCTTGTTGATGGCAATATTTTGGAAACAGCTGATATTGCCCACGTCATGGCATCCTTGACCACCCCTGGCCAAACTACCCCCTTACAACCGTTGGCTTTCACATCGTTCTGAACTTCTCCCCCAGCTGGCGTCAAGAGGCTTGAAGATGTCCTAAGCATCAGAACGCTGGGGGAAAGGCAGCCTTGCGAACAGGTCCCGTGTTATTGTGGACTATGGACCTATGTCTGTGCACAAATGTGTGTGTGTGTTCTCACCAATGGGTAAGTCCCACAGCGTCAATATGTCGGAAAATGGTGTTTACATGTGTTTACATACCATATGCATTCAAAATTCAAACAATCAATTGTATGGCAACTACTTCAGCGGCCAAACCTCGTCAAGTGCCAAGGGCAGGGGGACGTATCGATTGACGGTACCGCAACAGGAACAGGGTCCAAGAGATCATAGTGCTGGATTCACACCTGCAAGGTTTGATCATAAGCTACAATAGTAATGTCTACCCAGGATGAAGCTAAACCCCTGGTTGATTAATTTGGTGGGGTCCTATTTTAATGGAAAACCAAGGATTTTAGGGGATACCCCCTATTAATCAACCAGTTAACCCTGGGTAGCCGTTGACAGTATGCTGTGTGACCATGTGACCTATCATCTTCAATTCTTGGATTCAACCACTATAGTCGGCCACAGTACCACCCTTTGTGCACCATTTTGCAGGTTCGGCGTGTCAGATTTCAGGAGTTGAAACCAAACAGGATGCTGGGGGGGTGGGAAGCATCCAACATCACCTGGCGGAGAACACCCCAATATTTCAACGTTTGCTGAGGGACACCGGCTACGACCTACTGCCAGATTGACAAATGGTATCCTGATTTGGGTCCCCAGTCGCCAAGGCCCATGTACTACAAATTTGGCCCATATTTCATGGAGTGTAAAGTGATAGCGCGTGGATGTATCTTGCAATTATGCCAGTTCTACGCTTCGACATCACTCGCAAGAAACATTCCCATTGTGGCCAGTTCGTGATGGCCATCCACAAAAAAAGCGGATGGAGTTTAACAATTGGTTGGTGGTTAAACTGGTGGTTAGGCAAGAACAATTGGTTTAACAATTATGGAAAATTGGTTGGTGGTCAAAAATCCGGCCAAAAATGCTTGCTTTTATTGCCAATCAGCCAGCCATCACTGAATGTAGGGAA
>VSDK01024571.1:111577-124488 GCA_009767595.1 Symbiodinium kawagutii
CACCCCGCCATCACTGAATGTAGGAAAAATAAACATGTTGTTTAAAACCACCTGCCAAATTATATCAACCTAACTATTCACCAGTCGGATGACCATACTCTGTTGTTGACTGAAAACCTGAATGCTCAGGATGTTGGCTGTTGTCAGCTATCATGCCCTAACCATGAGAAAACATCATTGTTTAACATGATCAAATGTTGCTGGCACTAGCAGCATGCACCATTAAGTCATTGTGTAATCTTCATTGCCCATACTTGGGGATCGATCTCTCTCCACTCATTCAGTTTTGCCATGACTTATCACTCAAATGCACGAATTGATCATAATAACTGATCATAACCAAGTCAGCCATGATCAGCCATCATCAAGCATCAAGTATCCATACCTTAGTGATCCTTAGTGCGTTAGTGAACCATTCATCCACGGTGCCCATCGGCACACCCATCACACCGCCAGGTCTCCCTGGAGAGGTCGCCCTTGAAGAAGCGCCGCGGAGTGGCCACGACGATGCGGAGAATCATTTCCAACACAAAAATGGCCTCGGGTCGAGAAAGCCAGGTGCCAGGTGTCATGGAATTTTAGCCATTTTTGTGGTGGAAATGAGTGGAAATCATGAATCATGATTGGTGTCAATCTCTCAGGGTTTCTCAGGGGGTGGATGGGTGTCATGGAATTTCGTCAAAGAATAGTGCTATAACCATTATATTACAATACTTGTTACTTTGGCTTAACCAATAATAACCACCAATTGGTGATGTTGGTGTCATGGAATCTCTCAGGGTTTCTCTGGGTGTTCTTATGGGGTGGACGGGTGGAATTGGCCATGAATAGTGTCATATCCATTAATACTGGTTACATTGGTTTGACCAATAGTAACCGCTCTATAATTGGTGTCATTTCGTCAAGAGGTGTTTTTGAGATTGGTTTCATGGAATTTCGGGATAGAATTGGCGATTCGCACTAGGGCTATAATCTGGTAGATCCTGTAGGAGCCGACAGGTTATCATGGGTTCAAAGAAATCGGTTTGGGTCTGATGCTGGTATTTCTCCGGGGTCCTCAAGGGCGTGGTTCTCAAGCAAACCATGGGCCTGACCATGGGGACCCCAAAGTTGTGGTCACTCAATGGCTGTCATGGAATTTGGTCATAGAATTTAGCCGCAAATTCGGGGTTATTGACAAAAGGTCATTGTCAACATCAGTTGACATAACGACTGGGTTCAACTTCCTAAACACATTCGCTAACAAATGGCTTAGTCCGTTTGATTGTAGCATGAAAAATCATCTGAACAAATAGATACAAATAGGTCGTTATTGGCAAATAAAACCTGGGACTAGTCATTGGAATCATTTGGGTTTGGTCATGAACAATCATATACTGACAATCATGATTGAACAGTAGCCAGCCATCTATCTTTGAATATAGCTCAACAGTGGCCATATACAATGATATGCGATGGCTAGCGGTCAAGATAATATGTTGTCCATCACAAAATTTCTTCAATCATGAACAATCACCTTTGAAAGATGGCCAACATTGGCCAACTAGTGGCCTGAGAACGGGTTGATAGTGGTTACATGGCTGAATGCTGGTTCGAGGATGATCCAATCTACCATCTGGTTAGGCCACTCCTGGTAGCTCCTTAGGTCCAATGGTTGCCTCCATGCATTGACCGAGCGCATCGTTTTGTTGCCCTGCGCAGCTTGTAGGGCGTCCCTGGCTGCAGCCGCTTCGCCCAAACATCGCAGAGGCCAGGTGAGAAGATGCATCGACGTGGCCCAGAGACCGCCCAGCAGCGACAAGCAGCCGCCCAGGGCTTCCAAGGTCCGCCCTGCCATGGAACTTCGCAGCTCATGACCCAGGAAGGACAGGTTGAGACCCAGGAGATTTCCAAGGACGTAAGCACCCAAGGCACCCACAGTTGCCACGCAGTTCCCCAGCAACTGCAGGATACCAACCAAGCGATGACCAGCTGAGATGGTGCATAGGCTGCCACCAATGCCATTCACAGCGGTGACTAAGACATCCACAGGGGCAGAGTGCAGCACTTGTGTCACGGAAGGCTCTGGCAACGTCGCAGCATCCGGAGCGATGACCAAATACCCAGCATCAAACACGGGCAAGCAGCGCCCCAGCCTCGACTTCCTCGACTGCCGCATGCAATGCCACTCCCTTAGGAACTCCTCTGCAGGCATAGTCTCGTCGAAGCCCCAGGGGTTGCGCAAACGCAAGGTGACAATTCTTCCACACACGTCACGATCCACGCCAAGTAAGTTCAACAAATGGCCCGTAGCATTTCCATAGTTGATCATCACCATCACCACGCAACCCTTCCGCAAGTGCTCAGCTAACTGTTCCAAGCTCCCATGGCAGTAGTTCCGGGCAGAGACTCCCAGGCGCCGGGCGAAGGCGGACATAGCGAAGGGCACCTCGCCCAGGTCGACCTTTCCATAGGGGTGGATGCGCTCCTCGATGAGTTTGGGATCCATTGGAACATCATGAAATTCCAAGCACATGGACAAACAGGTGGATCCGCAGGAAGGTCCAATCTGCTTTTTCGCGGGCATTTTTCTCAGAATCTCTTCCGTCGCACGCTTTTCAGAATCAATCAGACTTGCTTTCAGCGTCACACTCGACATCTGCGCCGAAAAGTAGCAAAATCCCAACGCCACCCAGCCCCACTGTGATGTGCCAAACCGTGCCCGCCGCATGCATAGCGGGAACCAGCGCCAGCCACAGCCGTGGCGCACTTGAGCCAAACAGCGGAATACGGTAGTGGTTGAGAAACAATGAGTAGCAATACGATGTTAGATTCAAGGCTCGACTGCGACTAATGATGGCCAAGATTGGCTAAGGAGACATGGCTGCTTGTTAGTCCGGTAACAGCTAACAAGTATAGCAGTAAGGAATGGACAATGATGGCAAATGATGGCAAATGATTGTGTTTGCCTTTGCTGCGGTATGCTCGTCTCGAAGTCTAGTGCTATGATGCACGTCGGCTAGCAAAGCGTACGAGTACCAAAATATTGCTCACATTGGTTGATCTGGTGCAATGGTTCCATCATGTTAGGTCAATCTACCAACTTGCGCTCGCTCGAAAACTACTTGAAGTGGCCGTTTTATCTTGCGTTTTGCGACCTTTAGTTAAACGCCTGCAAAGTCAAAGGATACCCCAAAAAGCGTCTCCCTAATTAATTAGCCGCCTGAAGAAAAATCCTGGTTTGGTGTTGCTGTCAGTTTTCATCCTGAGAAATCCAACAAGAAATCGCATCCCTGGTATACGTTTTTAAGGTCAGGGCTTAGGGCGATTGATTTCATAATCATCAGCCATTGCATTCCAACTAATATTGTCATCATTCAAATGCAACTGGCCAACTGATTCTTGTTTCTTGCTATTGGAATACAACTATTATTCTTAGTTCAATCACTAACTAATTCAATAAAAAAATCATGGAATGCAACTGAATTCCATTAACCAACTATTCTTGCTAGGCATATCCCCATTGGTTGCTTGGATGACTGCTTGACCCAGCTCCCCATTTCCAGTTGCCAAGGGGCCGTGAAGCCCTGCGTAATGAAGTCCTGGGCGAGGTTCAGCGGCTCGAGGTTCAGGTGTCACAGGTCGTTCCAACACGTGGCGCCGCACCGGGGGGCGAAGCTTCAAGGTAGAAACTTCTCGGAACGCCTCTGGTAGATTTACCATGCTAGAAATGCTGGATTTTTTAGGGAAACCCTCAGCATTGTCACTGTGAAACGAAGCTGATTGTCACTATATTTTATCGAGAAGGCCTGGGAAACCAGCTAGAAATGGTGGATTTGCCGTTGCTGGATTAGTTTACTAGAGGGTAGAAAGCTAAGTGGGTGTACAACTAGGGTAACCACCAGCTATGGTAAATAAGCATGATATCACATGATGTAACGTTAAATGGCTCATTAACCGAGGCAAGCTGGGGGGACCCACCTTGTACCTTTGAAGATCTGTTGAATATCTCACTGGGTCTACCCCAAGGCATTGTAATCTCAATCAACCACGGTGCATTCTGACCTACGCATGGATGCTTCCTGTTGATCCATTCCACAGAAAAAATGAAACATAGGACCAACACATGTGGACAAACACATGTGCATTTAAGAAATTTGTGTCACAAATAGCTCCTGGCGCCAAACGAACAATCCAAGGGACATCACAGTGAGCATGTGATCAATCGTGATATACGAAGGCATTTTTTTCACAGCCGCAGCAAGACGCTGTTCCTAGACGTCCTGTATAAACAACCCGCCTTGACATATGGTTCCCCTACCGCCTACACCTCACGTTCTTCGCAGCCTAGAGTCCCAGTACTCTGCAGGATTGGCGCACTCCACTGAGGGACAACCTCAAGACGCAGCAAGGATGGGAGTATCTGTCGGCTAGTGCTCTTGTCGCGCATGCTAAAGACACAAATCAAAATTTCATGCAGCCTTTCCCCAAATCATCGCAAAGCTATCAGGAACAATTTGCCGATGTTTCGCAACTTCTGGAACATGCGGCGTTGAACTCTGCCAGGTGCCTTAGCATCAATTTCAGGATTGAAGTGTATCACTAATTCTACACTCATGAGCTGCTTGCCGGCCAAGCAGGAGCAAAAGCGCTCCTAATCCTAAAATATCAGCTACCAGCAAGCGCCATGTTATAAGGGCATATGGGATTGGTTTGTGCATGTGGAGGTGGTTGCGATGTACTTGGACGGATAGCTCCATAGATGGATGCCCATCATGCAACTGTTGGTCAAATGTTTCCACAGCACACACCTTTACAATCGAGTTGATGAAAATATAACATAATACTTTATAAAATAATTACTAATTACTCTTTTCAGGACCTTCTGGTGTGAGTGAGCTAATCAGGAGACACTAATCAAGAGATACTTTTGAGATCTTTTGCGGTCTTTGTCATGTACAAATTATGAATGGCTCCCGTGTACATGCATCTGCTTTTTGATCTGTGCAGCAAGCTGTATTGGCCCCATTATGAAGAATTTCTCGGTTAGGTTGAGCAAGCCAACAAGACAATCCGGATTCTGCAGATTCCTATTGGTTATTGGTTAGATGCACTGTTATCAGTTTTTGAGGGGGAAGAGGTGCCCCCATTCCATTGACACACCCATTCCATCCAATCTCTATGATTTCTGACAGGCAAGCCACAGCACCACTGATGGGTTGAACTACCCAAAATGGATTCCCAGCAGTTGTGCAGCCAAGGGGCGCAGGTCCACTTCCAAACCCAAGCAAATCAAGTTCATGAACGACACCAAGCTGCTGACAACGTTAAAATAGAAGGTATCCTGAGCGCTGACAGCCTTTGCATTGCAGTTCTGTGGCACTGGTGTGGTGTTTTCTGATTTCTGGTAAGTACCAAAATAAAGGAAGAGTTTTGGGTTTGGTGGCATTGTTGTTCAGCGAGGTCGAGAAAAATAAGAAGACCATGGCAGAATCCAAATATTTTCAGCTGAGAATGAGTTCACACCAATCATGGGATTCAATGATCGGAAACATCCGACACTCCAATTCTCAGCACTTCTCTTTAGTTCCTCCACGGATCTCCACGGTGTACAGCCTACAGCTGCAAAGAAATGCCTGGGCCTACAGCTGCAAAGGTAGATCCAAAATCACCGGCGTCTTCGCAGGCAACCGCATCAGCCATGGTCAGTATACATCATACTAAGTTAAATGGCTCTTACAATAGGAAGGCATTTTAACGATGGATACCCGGATGTCCGTTCTTGACTAGACTTACCCACCACTGACCATGATTAAAAAAGCTTTAATATCTTTAATCATACTTAGCCACTGTTGTGACAATCTCATCCCCATCACATTTCCCACTTGGATCACCATCCCGTAGTGACTCTCTGCGACCTCCGACGGTCCGCATATCCAGCATATCCAGCCGCACAGCTTCTGCCACGTGTGTTCCGCACCGAGCATCTGTTAGTAGTTCTTGGTCTGGACCTTAGGTTCGTCCAACGTGTGATTTGGACACTGCTCATGAGGATGCTCTTAATTGTTATATAAATTGTATAAGCAATGATCAGTATATCTCAGCAATGATGGTTCTTGAATTCCTGTGCTCGCAATCCTTTACAATATGTCTGGTCAGTAAGCCAGATCAATGAAGTGGCACCAGTCACGACCACCGAACGGATCTGGAAGGAATGGTGCAGAATTGGCAAGTCGTGTCTGGCACTATCCTGTCAGTAATGGCCAAAAACGCATCTCAACAGGATTGACATAGCTAAGCCCGAGGTTTCTCCAGGGCCAGGGGTTGTATATGTACAATGTTCGAGGCAAGGGATGAGACTCTCTTCAATAGTTCAACCGATTTCCAACGGGGATGCTTCCAAGAAACTGATCTTCCCAGCTGCTTCCTGCAAAGCTTCCCTGTCCACGCTTGAGTTTCAAGGGTTCAGGTTGGTTTCAGATTACAATGTGGGGAAACTGTTGAGGAGCCACCAGCGTACCTCCACGTAACATGTTCATCCCAGGAGCAAATGCACACAAGCAATCACAAGCACACATATCGGAAAATGATCCTGCGCAACCAGGTGCATGTGGCATGACCATGCCATTCGCGGTGCTAGGTTGTGGAATTGTTCAGCAAAATCAGAGATGGTGGGATGAATGACCACCTTACTTGCCCAGTCCAAATTACCATCTTGGGTAAGTGGTTGCGTCAATACACCTTAATAGATTACCTCACTACAACAACTGACAACAACAACTGACAACAACAACTGACAACAACAACTGACAACAACAACTGACAACAACAACAGCAGCAACAACAACAACAACAACAACAGCAACAGCAACAGCAACAGCAACAGCAACAGCACCACCACCACAACCACCACCACCACCGACGACGACGACGTTGACGACGGCAAGGACGACCCAGACCTAGATCTAGACCTAGACCCATGTTTGTGTTCTTTGTAATCCGCGGCAGTGCGCGCTAGTGAGGGGGCATCTGCCAGGAAGCTGCAACGGAAACCTGCCTTTGGTGCTTCTGACTCTTGAAACATATATTCGTATATTCCAACATAACATGGCATTGTTCCTGCAATTGGTCTATTGCCGCTGGCTTAGGATTACACGTTGACATGCGCCGTTCAACAAATGCACGCTCAAAGGTTTCCCTGCAAGGATCTCTCACCAAGAAGCCCTTGCCTTCAAATTTACATGTGGGATGAAACACTTTGCATACTACAGAGTGATTGCTTGTGGAGCTAGCATCAACCTTGTCAGCTGTTTCATCATCTAAGTCCAAACACAAGAACGACTACAACAAATCCAAGAAAATATCCCCTGCCCAACATGACAATACAAATTACAATGACAAAGAAATGCCAGTCCTGGTTCAGAAACTGAGTTGAACATGCGTGGGGGAGCCTGTAAACTACGCACTGGCCAGAATGAAGGATCACTTGTGCATGACATGGGTGAAAACATGAGAAAACTATGCGGTGTCTGGGGATTCAGGGGATCTCTGTGGCATATCCCAGCTGATAAGTGGCCAACCCCTCCAGGAGATTTGTCACAGGCACATCATGCGAGCACGAACACAGGATGAGCCGATACGGATATCACTATAGTCAGTCGCAAGTCGCAAGCCAAAGATGTGTTTTCTCTGCTTACAACTTCCCAGAATAGCTCTCAATGGTGGAGTCAAAATATGATCACTCCAGAATGAACATCAACCAACGAAATATGGTCTAATCATTCTAAAGACTTTGCTTACAAACATCAAGCAGCAGTAATCATTCACCATAATCATTCAGTACTTGACGCTAACCAGCGAACACTTGCCCATTGCTTCACCACGGCCATCATTCAGTACCAGGGTGCACATGCGGCAGTAGCGGCTGATGCCCCCCCGGGTTCTCCGAAACCGGCGGCATGCCGCCTCTCCGAGTTGTGGGAACTCGAGCTGGAAGACGAGGTGTCCTGGCTGCGGCAAGGTGGTGGGTTGGCGGTTGCCGATGCCCCAGCACGACGCGCAAGTCACACCAACCGCCATCCCAAAGTCCTTGGGAAAAGACCTGTGAGACTACCAAGCTGTGGTGAACCGTTACATGTTTTAATCAGTGTTGCTCATGACATCCTATAGTTGATCGTGAAATTCCAATGTTTGAAGCCACCACCAACTGGGAAGTCAGGTGTCTGACCACGACAAAACCGCCGCGCACCTTTGAAGTGGAGAATGGCAAACTGACTTTTAACCCTTCGAGAATAGCCTCTTTCTGATTAGCCACTGGTGCAACATATCAGTCCATAATGATCAATAGATCAGCGCTCATCATTGACTATACTGATTAACGATTTACTATTTCATAACCATTAGTATAGTAACAACTGGTTGGTGGTTTCAACCCTTTAAAAGATATTAGTCAATCAACCATTTGTTAGTGATTGCTAGGGAAGACAAAAAATGTCAATCAAACCACCGACCAAATGATGTTATCACTCTTAACTATAGTGATTCACTATTTGATAATCCAATCAGTTATATATAACACTATATTATTAGTAGTTACTATATGTTACTATCAGCAGATAATCATGATGAATCTTGTCCATGACCCATCACTGCTGAAACGCGGTGAGCGCCGGCCTCTGTGGACGCTCCGTCATCTTGCACCACCTTCCAGGCTCCGGCGCGGCGATGGATCGTCCGAGATGGCGGTTTCTCAAGCCACGGCGGGACCCCCAAGTGTTGCATCGCGTGCCTCGTTGCATGTTTAACGTAAGGGATAAGGTCTGGGGTTGCCCTCATTTTAAGAAACCACCAGTTTAGGGTTGACACACTTTCAACCAACAAAGGCTCCCCTTGGCAAACATTTGTCTTTTGCCATGTGAATCGAGACAAATGCAACTGACTATTGGTGATTGTCAACAGGTATCAATAATCTCAGCCACTTTGAGTCTTCATGTGCGATCATCATCAATCAACAGCGGTTTACCAGAATCCTTGAACATCAGTCAATGAATCGCTAACCCAATCATCTGCACTCCATCGTCCACCAATGTTTCTACATGAGCAACAGGGGTCAAACCATCTATAACAATGATGATTTGTTGTACCATCCATCAAACACATTGACAATTCCCAACCATGACTAGACATTCCACACCTCATTAATCATCAATGAAGCATGCACTATCCATGAAATATAGCCATGAATGAATCATCGTTAACCCTGGCTACAGCATGCTATAACCAGTACTTTTATACAACCATTCCCACAATTTTCGTGCAAAACTCTCGGGGGAAAAAGCCCACCAGCTCAGCTCAGGGTTCCCCCACCGTCTGATTCGGCTTGTTGGGCCTCCGGCGGGTGTTGCTGTTCGTGACTACCCAGTGCTTGGGATGGGTAGTTTCTAAGCTACTAATAGTGCCGGTGGATGAACTTCGATGTTTGCATTATTAGTGATGGGTTCAATTGGTTTAATGATTGGTTAGCCATGGAATCAGGGGGACACATTAAGGACGCTTTACAAAGGAACCATTGATGGGTGATCATTTAGGCTAGCGAGCAGTGGGGTTGAATACCCGGAACATAGCTCGAAACCAGACAGCGCTCCCCTTTTCTGAAACTTACAACAATAGGGAAAAGAATCGAGCACGGGAGAGTATGTCCAGAACTCTGCCCAGCAATCGATGAATTCCCGTTGACCTCTTGAGAAGGTTAGACCTGTGCACGTCTAGGTGCTTTCATTTGTTGATAGCATGGATGCACGTTTCTACATGCCAGTTTCAGCACACAAGTGCTCTACAAGGATGCCATGCACCGGCATCCCCTGCAACTGAGAAGCTCATCGAAGAGACTTGTGAACTGTGCTATGTCAATATCTTCTTGGTCAGCGCATTTTCCAGTAAATAAAATATATGACAACAAAATACAATATCTATGGTAGCTAGGTGTGTGCCAACACAACTACATGTGCACGTGTCAATTTGGGTAATCTTCCTAGCGACGGAAATGAAAAACCCAAACACAACATGAAACCACCCTAGAATCACATAAAATCATCAATAGAATCCCTATAATCATTCGATGATAATCTGGGCAGAGTAGTCACTGTATGAGTCACTAGGTGCAGAAGTCACTAATATCATCATTGGGCTTGCAATCATAACAATAGTCAAAACATCACTACTAGTGATCTGTCATTCTCCCTGGTTAATTCACTAAAAAACATCACTATAATTATCAATGCACCACTAGTATCCAGCATACAACATCACAATTAGTTAAAAAAAGTGATACCAGCTATGGTCATTATAAACCATTATAATTAGCATCTAATTCACCATCATCAAACATTATCAACCCAATGAACCATAGCTTACACCCACCAGCCAACCATAAGGGAACCTCAATGCATCTCCGTTTCTAGAACCAACCCATCATCTACCTGGGCCCATCCCCCAACGAAGGGAGCCTGTCCAAGTCGTCCTGTGTCAAGTTGACCCGCATGCCTGGCTTGGAATGCGCGGATGTGACCTTCATAGTAATGGTTCATAGTAGCGGTTGATAGGAGAGTTAAAGGCGATTACCAAATAGTAATGGAATGTAATGGTTAATCAAAGATGGTTTATGAGGGGTCCTAGGGAACAATGACTATAGGTGATTTCAGTGATTAATTAATAGAGAAGCAATCATATCCGATGAACATGCTTAATGATGGCGGTTGATAATGATTTCAAGGGGACATTGACCAACAGTTCATTATGGGGGAACCAGGCGTACAGGGACCTCCAGCCATATGACCATAGCAAATTACCCTTCAAGGAAATCATGTCCACTATTCTTGTTGATTGGGGGGCGATTAAACATGATAAGCCTCACTCAACCGACTCAACCTAGCAATAATGAACTATCACGGACAAACATGATGGGAATCATGGACAATCATCAGCCGTATTTGCCAATCAAATCAGCACCACTAGAGTAATTAACAATAATCATGATGATACATAAGACAAATATGCAGAAGAAGAAGCCAAGGGAAAAGAATGCAACACAAATTCAGAATGAAACAGCTTATAACGGATTTCTATAGTCGCTCTAGTTCAGGTTTCATTGATCGAAAGGAAAAGAATAGGAGAATCAGCAGCCAAAAATCCGGGGCTCGCAGCTCCCCGCCCGGTGCACCTCACAGATTTGCATCCAGCTGCGCCATGCACCGGCACGCACGGTGTCCGGTGTCCGGTAGCGTCCGTGAACGCGCGGCCACCAACGATGAAACCAGCTGTCCGAGGCGTAGCGATTGATGGGGATCAAGCAGCAACCAAGCAACTGGATGGTAGCTAACAAGAATCAACTAGGTGGCAGGGGGTTAGGCAGGTCCATTCATGTTAATGCTGGGAGAATATATGTGATAATATGTGATAATGATGGTTAACAACCAACAAGCATCAACAAGTTGATAGCGGGGAGGGTTCATGCTAATGTGCTAATCGTGGTTGATAGTTTAAGAATGCTAATGATAGTGAATGAGTATTATTCAATGTTAATGAATATTGGATAATGGTACTGAGTGATGGTGAATGTTCATGATGGCTGATGAATGATGGTTCGTGATGAATGATTGACCAGCAGGTTGCAGAGCTGCTTCTTATGATAAGTTGGCATGCCAGCAATCTGCAACTGCAAATCATTGTAAAAAATACATCAACCAACAAACAAGCAGTGAATCAGGTCCCAACTTGTGTTCTATCAGTAACTAATCAACAATCACGGCACCACCTTGATAGTGTACCGTACCGGTCTGCAGGGTTGACTGGCAGCAACGTGAAGTCATAAAACGCAACAAATTCTCTGTTTAATTGCCAATTGCAACCATGTGTTTCCGTGCATCTAGCCACATCACCAAAACAGCAAGAACACAAAACAATTGCGGTTCTCGTTGTGACAAGGTACCTTCAAGCGCTTCATTGAAGAATGGATGCTGATCTCACCCAAGCAGAAAATCGTTTCCAGTTTGCAGAAAGGACATTCAACGATTGGAAGCAGCCTGTGACGCAGCGCGAAACTCAATTTCGCTGTTCAAGGGTTATGATGTCAGTGACGCCAACATCCCGGTCAAATCCCATGGGGTTCCCGAACTTCTCAGCTTTCAGGGTCGAAACGGCTTTGCCCCCCTGCGCCAGAACGTCTCTGAGTGCTTTCTGAATACTGAAAGCAGGCACCCGGCGTCGGTGAAATCTTACTTTTTTCTGGTCAAGTGAATGAGTTTTGCAGATGCATGAACGCTAGTGCTTACCCAACGTGAAAAGTTAGCAAACGCTGCCAAACAATGGGTCCCGTATGTTTACGTACATTTTTGCAATCAAGTTTGTACTATGTGAAATCATGCGTTGTTCCAAGATGATATAGGTTGAATAGTTTTGAATATGTTTTAACACTGTGGCTGCCAATGTTTTCACAAATGAAAACATCTGCTGAATATGGTGACCTGGGAGCCACCAACCGTTCAGTGGGTTGGTCATCTTATATGGATTGTTGACCAGGGGTGCTTGTCACTGACCTGCAGCCATATGTATGTCTGCATGTGGCTGCACGCATGTACTTTCTCACCTGTTCGTAATGAGATGTTGGGCAACATCGAATCAAATAAGGCACATCAATAATAATTACTGGTGTGTCATTATTTTTCATGGCCCACCAACACTTTTGCAGGACACATTTATCTGAAACTGCTTGGAGAGCGCTCCTTTTAAAAAAGGGAGCACTTGCTTGTATATCCTCCATGCTACACGGTCGAGGACCAACATGGCGTCAACAAAAAAAATCCATCTGCCTTTCTTGTATGCGCCGGATGCTCCAGCAAGCTTACAATTCTGAATTGACACATGGTTTTCAGCAG
>VSDK01024571.1:124563-151716 GCA_009767595.1 Symbiodinium kawagutii
CAGCAGGAGCTGTCGGCGGTGTTTTGTCAGAGGTGTATGTGCACTGTGGAACAAAATTGAAGGTCCTGCTTTGTTGCCTCTACACAGAAAACTCCCTTCCCATCGATTTCGACCATCCCAAACCCAAGGCAACGGCAGCGAAGCACAATCAAGTCATAACCGGTCGCAGGGCGATCGATGTTGCGTATGTTGCGACAGGTGCAAAAGCATTTGGAAGGAAAACGCGGCGGAACGACAGAGACACAAAATTCCTAGCAGAGATTCAGTGACCGTAGTCGGTCTCTCAGCATCATCTTCATCAGTTTGGCCATGGACCGCGAGCATCAAATGAAGATCCGGGGTGGAAGCCTGGGGGAAGCAAAGGACACTCTGTTCGATGTACTGGGGATTGGAGCATGGCTTGAAATTCCAATTGGTTCGCCACCAGGGGATCCCAAGCAGATCTACGTTCCAAGATTTGCCTCAGATCAAGGGAGGCCTGCATGGCACGGAGCTTTGTAGAGAGGCCCAAACAAATGAAGATGTCAGCCATCATGCTGACACCCAAGCAACAAATGTCTTGGGTGATCCAAATTTGTTTTGGACCGGGCCTTCCTTGTGTGTCAAGTGCTTCTGGAACCTCTGAGGCGACGCTGGGAATTCTGCTCGAATCATGTGGCCGTGCGCCTTGCGCAAGATGCGAATGCCACATGTCCATTTTCCCCAATAGCTACCTACCTCTGCCATTCCGCAAGATGAAATGCAAGAGAACAAAGTGTTGGACGTATTCCTTGGAATGTTGGGCTCGTCAAATACTCCTGGTCACCGCCAGGATTGTTTCATTCCGGACATTCTCGCCCGATCCTACGTCCCAAACGTAAATCATGTAGCATGACGCCAGGGAATTCATCACACCAATGGGATTTCCATGTGTTATTTTATATTTTTTCCAGTTCATCCAATGGTTTTCCAAGTTCACCCAGAGATTCCCATGACACCGCGGCAGCCCAGCTACACCCCGCGCAGTACACCAGCCACCTGCCGCGGGGACCATGCTGACGCAATGTCCCGACGCTCGGACAATGGCTGCGCTTGCCTCGGTTTGCGATTTCACCAGGCGAGGAACCTCAAAACCTCATGGCCGTCATGGCCGTCTTATCATCGCCCAAGGGAAAAAAGGCACCTGGGTCAGTGTAGAAATCCAGAAGCTGGTGAAACTACAGTAGAATTAAAACTCAACATTTTCCTTAGTAAGTGCACTCATCTTTCAGTGCACTTATCTTTCTTGTGAACTCGAGCCCCCCATTGCAGGCTGCGCGTAGCCCATCATGGAAAATCATGATCTGAAATGCGGAGCCAAAAAACTCAAATCTTGAGGCACACCATACGCAACAAATTAAAATTAAGATATCATATCATAATCTATAGTCAATTCTGAAACCCGCATGAAATAAATGTGTCAAACCTGACTTGGGTCCTGGAAATCTTACGTGCCTTGATGGATTTGAGACATGGATCATCCACTACTACTGACTTATTTAATGAGTTTGTAAGGTGACAACTGAATTTGTAGCTGATTGTTGGCAGCTACAGTACCCTTTTTTCTGTGGGATTAACAACTATAGTTACATACTGCCCATCATGTTTGGGACTGTTACCTGTTTTTTACGCGATAGTTTAATATCAAGGTAGCATTGATATCTTAGATTCAGCTGCCATTTGGTCGAGACGATTCAAGAACAGCAAACAACATCGCATCCTTTCGCACCTTCACATGTTGCCGGGGAATCTTTCATGGGCAGAAATGCAGGAACCCCTGCTATAATTTAATCATGTCAGTATGTACTCAGGGCTTTCCTGCATCTTGTCACCAAACCATCTTTGAGGATACTGCGATAGATCCTGGGACACCCGGACCCACGAATCTTGGGCGTGCGCCACGCATCATGATCCTAGGGCCGAAGCAACGACTGCCAGGTGCATATGTCAGCGGCCGAGCAAACAATCCAAGTGGCCACTACCATCTGGTTAGGCCACTCCTGGGAGCTCCTTAGCTCCTCCTTTAAATGGCCATACCCCTGGCTCCTGGCCTCGCTCCCTCCAAACCACCGGCCAGCTATGATCAAAGGAGCTGTCGGCTGTGAGCTGATGTGCCATGGCACCATGTGGCGCCGGAGTTTCCACATTTTGAAGGGCATCAAACCATGGAGCCACCAGGTAAAGGCGTAGGGACATCAGGGTAGACATGGGAAAGGCTGTATCATCGGTGAAACATCTGGCGGCTAAAATGGATTAATACTGGTACTGCATAAGGGTTTCAGTAACAACAATTGTCCTGGTGTGAATATTTTGCGAAAGTTGTTACCATGATGACGTTCCATATTTCCAGGAATGCTGTGACTGGCATGCGGCATGTTTTTTTATGCACAGCAAAGGATCGGTGACATCGATGAAAATTAGAGCGTTGACCACTTTTATCATCATCCGTCACTGCGATATGTGACAAAAATACCATTCCACAGTTCCTTTCACACCTTATGTAACAACATCCAAAAAATAGCCATCATATTTGACCTCACAGGCATCAAAAGTCATGGAAACCGCTCATCGCCGGTGATGAGATAGTTAGTAGTGCATAGTGATGGCTCATTTGGAGTGGTTGATGATGATGGCTAATGATAGTTAATGATGTCAGCTTCTGACCATTTGGCGGTTTCTTGAACATGGGGGCACCCACAAATCATCCAGTTTAACCATCTAAAGCACTAAACCAACCATAACTTGGGGGTTCCCTATGTTGAGGCACCAGCATTTGCTGGTCATTATCCCTACCATTAACCATTAACCATTTTTATATAACCCCTATAAGCAGGGTAAACCCCTTATTATAACCCCTATAAATCACCAATTCTAGGGGTTATGACGTGTTATAACCCCTATGAAAAGCCCTATAGCCCACGGTTTTCCCGGGCATCTCCTAGCTTGCAGGAGGCCCATCGCCGCCCCAAGTTTGGTGCGTCCCAGGCGCAAAGCCCGGCTGATCGTCGGTCACGAGGTCGGACCTGAGGAACGTGGAGATGGGATTAGAACCAATATGGCTATGGGTCAATATTATTAACCAACCAACCAACCAACCAACCAACCAACCAACCAACCAACCAACCAACCAATGGTTAATGGTTAATGGTTAGGGGATAACAACTAGAAACTAGCTTGGGGATATACCAGCTATATATGGCGAGCTGGGTCAATGGGTCAATATTAACCAACCAATTTCATGGGGGATAATCACCAACAATAACAAGGGAAACAATGGTTAATGATAGGGGAACAGGGGGTACAGGGTTTTGACCCACAGCCATATATGTTTGTTTGATAGTGATTTGGAAAATGATTTGTTTTATAGTGATTCTTGACCATTATATATAATCCATTATGATTTGCTTTATAGTGATCTGTAATGATTTAAAGTGATCTAAGCTGATTTCTACTAATAGCAAACATTATAAATATGAACCATTGTTTCTGATAGGGACTTCATATGATCATATGGCTGATGGATGTCAACCGGGGTTTTGAGAATGAATTTTTGATAATTAGTTGTAGTGGCTAATGGCAATTAATCCTAGTTTTTGATAGTTAATTATAGGGGATAAGAACCAAGAATAATGGTTAAACAAAAATGGATTCAATCAATCATGGTTTGTCCAAGAATGGTGTACCCCAGAAAACGGTTGGTTTCCCTACGGTTATGATGGCCGTATTGGATGGCTAGTAGGTACCAACATGGCTATCCACGCCTATTGTCAGTTGCAGCAGCTGTGCTCAGCTGGCCATGGCTTTTTCGACGCACAAAGTCAGGGAACCAAGAACCGGCCAGAAATTCCCTGGGTTGATATGCTGTAAACGGTTGTGGGCCATCATCTGTCAACATCCAAAGTGATTCTTCTTTGATGATTTATTGTTGTTTGTTGACTTAAGACATTTGTCAAACGTGGCATACCTGTACCCTGGTGAATCATCGTGAGCCATTGCATTCCCGCGATCATCATTGGTTCTTGGCCCCCATCGTTGCTGGTCAACATTGATCCACCGTCAAATGGATCTCACCGAAGTGATAACTCCATGGATGCCAAGCCTGGACTAATATCGGTATGTCAACCATAGTTGGTATGTCCCCCATTCATTCTGGGTTCCGCTAGGTTGATCATTTGAACACATCTTAACCTCCTGTTATATTAACCCTTACTCAACTTGGGGATCATTACCATGGACATCTGCAGGTCACTTGGGCTCCGCACGTGGCATACTTGGCCTTTTTGGGAGCACCCGCTGCGGCGCCCATGACAGCCTAAAGCGCTTGAAACCTGGAGGGCCACGGGGTTCCGAACCCCGGCAGTGCCGTGGTCATCCCGGCCGTGTTGAAGAGGTGAACTAAGTGAACTAATGGTTCTATAACTCATGGTTATATACCTAATGGTCATTCAACTAAAGGTGATATACCTAATGCTTATATGACTAGTGGTCATGCAACTGTTGGTTATATAGCAAATGCTTAACTAATGGTTTAACTATATAATGGTCAACCAATCAGGAAAGGTTACTCAATGGTTAAGTAATGGTTCACTTTGGTTGTAATGTCATCCCAAGCTCAATCTATAATTTGGCGTTAAGAAGGGTTCCAGATCAGTATTGACCGTTTTTATCAACTATCATGAGCCGTAAGTAGCAAACATGATTGGACATCAGTAGGGAACCTTATCAAAAGGACCCGTGGCCCTTCATGCAAAAACCTGCACTAAACCAGAGCCTGGGAGTATTACGAAGACTTGCATGAAGCGGTTGATGACTCTGGATAAGGAAAGCTATTGATGATTGACTTGTTGGTGCCACGCCTATGAAAGATATGGGTTTTAACCAACCATGAAAAAGGTACATCAAACCGCCAGCCAGTTGATGCTTGTTGGTTGGAGCAGTCATCTCACAACTTTCCGCAAAACGGTTTGCTGGAGGAACTCTTCCAGCTCTTCCATGAATTCGAAAAAACATATCTGGTTGGTGCTTATAACCCCCACGAGAAATATGTTGTGAACCAACCAGGCTTTCAAAACCATTGGGTAAATCAAAGAAAAACGCTTCAAACCACCAGCCAAATATTCACTCCAGCTTTCCAGAAATGTATAGAAATGTGCTCTATCATTCTCGGTCACCGCTTTGACAGGGAGCCACTTCTAGAGGCAAAAAACTGTTGAACTGTTTGCTGGTCAATGCCTCACTTTGCTTGGGTGCATACTCTTTGGACAAGAGGTTTCAGTCATCAACCCAAGCTAAGTGACTGGTTTACCATGGTTTACCTAGCTGACAAAAGCTTTAACTCAAGACTTGGTAATGACAAGAGGTTTAACTCATCGACCTGAGATCCTTCCGCCTGGCTATGACTATCAGCTACGAGTCGGCTCGACACAACTGGACCGGGTGGATAACGCCTTCGGCGCGCCATCAGCCTTGGTGGCGCTCAGGATTTCCCGGTGCCAACCATCAGGCTACACATCCAGCTGTGTCAGCCTGACCATGGTCAAGTTGTATCAAGTTGTACTGTTGAATGGTTAATGGTTTCAACATCTATGAAAAATACAAGTCAACCAACTCAACCTTTTTTAAATACAACGAAATCTCTTCAAACATGATTGAAACCACCAGCCAGGATATGTTTTTCGACCATCAGCCAGCTGAGACAACTTGCCAACTCCATCAATCATCTACCGACTGGGTCAAAGATCCATGGCTTTGATACTGGTGCGCCCAGCGCGCCCAGGTTCCTCGAGGAATGTCATATGGCTTCGTCCACTTGGTAGCTACTAACCATCCAAGTTCATAGCCACAATTGACAGTGCCTTGGGGGCACACCAGCGTTGGACCCACCCATGAAACCCCGATGAAAACTTCCCCTAACACCTGGGCAGTGGAAGAATGCGAAAATCGGGGCAACCTACGGTGCCACCAAATGCCACCAGTCATAATGCACATGTTTTCTTGCTTCAACCCCCTACCAGAATTCTTGAAACATCATGGGTACTTTGATTAAGGAATCTAAACATTCTCAGTTTACCAGCTAGATGTACCCGTGATCTCTTGTCTGTCCAGTAATTTATCCTTTCTGACTCTTTGCGTCTAAGTATGTGGGCAAGCACGTCAAGTATGAATGCAGGCACGTATGCACGCACATGTCCCGACCGTCTTCTGTATGTCTGGCTGCCAGCCTGTCTACCTATCTGTCGGTCCATTGTAATCATCTGCATGGCCCTACCTATCTCATTGGCCCATCTACAGAGATCCTGGAGTAGATAGACTAATTATCAAAATGGACCATTCCCAACAGGTAAATGGCTAAAACATTGGACATGGGGGATGTCCTGCATCTACTCCAGGCTGGCCATGAGCTGAGTACACGCACGCGGCGTTGACAAAGCTCGGTGGGCGCTCGAGCTTTGGCTCGGTGAAACAAAAGTGTCCGCGGCTGTCGCGAACGCTGGCGAGCCAAAGTTGTTGATGGCTGAGTCACCCTGTGTGACTGGTGGTTGATCGTGGTTGATAATGGTTGATTGATAGTGGCTGATCAATGATCATCATGGTGAATCAGTACAACAGACTAAGAGGATTGATGCCAATTTACCAACTTACCAAGCAGCCTGCGGCCAGCCAGCCAACCAACAGACCATCCAACCAACCTTGCTGAACCCCATCATGACTGGCAACTCACCTTCTTTATTCATGGTGAAGATCAGTTTCACAGGTCGGTAGCAGTGCTGCCCATGTATCTTACGTGTTCTCAACTAACGCGTGGATAGACGAAAAGCATCCCTGGTAAACCCGGTCCTTTAGAGAGTCAACTATCCTGACCATACTATCTGCCAACTCAGTCATTTTCCCCAAGGAGACAAATGACTTTTCAATATTGTGCCATATTTACTGAGAACCCCCGCAATGTGGCAAAGCCACATGCATCTATTGATCAGCATAAGGCACTTCTGATTCATAGTGGCGCACACCATATGGCTTGAATCCACTAAAGCCAAGCTACCCTTCTTATATAGTGACTGCATATGTTCACAATATGTTTGATCTCTTCCTCCAAGTGACAAGCACCAAGAATGGCTTGAGCGGTGGCTCTACGAAAGGCGGCCGCCTTTTTGTGGCTTCGAGTTCTGCGTAGAAACTGCGCGCGGATCCGTTCAGTGCCGTCCAAACAACTGCCATTTCACACACCACAACTGGACATGCCACCTGACGACAATGCAGGGCTTCCTGGATGAAGTTGAACCAACATCGCACCTTGACCGTCAATGACGCTGAAAAGTCGGAACAGATTGCATAGAGTAAACATATAATGAGTAAATTATCAGGAAAAATGAAGGGTAATTGAGGGTCAAGGTGCATCTTTTTTCCTGATTGATTGATACTCACTATATAGGCAATAAATCAGGGTACATGGGGCACCTGGAATCAACGGATCTTGACCACGCGTCCGATTCACCTCCGTGTCAGGTAAAGGAAACGCCCTGGAAAACCAGTTCTTCAACCCGATACTTCAAGGCTGATCCATTGGCAGGAAAGGAACCACTTGCAACAAATGGTGGTCTCTTAAAATGGGAACCCATAACTTATGGATGGTTCGATATACATGCCCAGTTAACTGGATGATTTGGGGGGTCCCCTACTCTAGTGTGAGAAACGCCCACATCAATACGAAAGGATTTCAATGATCATTATCCTCTACCAATATTGACGGGTCATGCTCCAAGAAAGTGGTTCCTGTCTACGCAAGAGGTTTCGGTTCGTTTCCAAGGGGAGTAACTTGACGTGAGGATGAGCATCGATGGATCGTTGTACTCCAGGGGATCATGGGTACCACCCACTAAATGAACCGTAACTTTGGGCTAGGGATGGCAGCGGGTACAGATTGGGCATTATCATATTCTTGTTGGGCAGTGATGGCTACTCAACTTTTGTTTGTTTGGGCAAAGCCCATTTTGTTTCTGATTGCTGTCATCCCGAATCGTCCAACATCATTGTTCGCATGACAGCATGACCCACCAGTACTAACCAATAATGACTATTGCTGTCAACCATACCACTTCGGAACTATGGGTCAACAGTTCCAAACCATTCTTAGCCATTGCTAAGCATTGCTAAGCTGCTACTTTCGTGGTCCCTCAGGGCGCATCCCACTGCAAGGATTACAGCGAGCAAAGGTGATCCCGTGGCAGCGGTGGAACAATCAGCTACGGTGGAGAACTATGAGCCACAATCAGATTCGTACCAAATAAACAGCAAACAATCAGCTTCACTATAGAATAAGCAAGCAAAAACAAGCTCCACTATGAAAAGAAACAATCAGTTTGCCACTATCAGCTCCACTATAAAATGAAACAATAAAAATAAGCAAGCATAAAAACAAGAATGAGTCGGAAAGAAATTGTAAACTACATAGTGTGTCTTGGCGGGGTGTCTATTCAGCAGTTAGGCAAAGACAATCGAACACTTTGCCAAGGATGACAGCAAACATAACAAATGTGAGATCCATTGACAACATAAAAATGAATGGTGGAAAACTACAATCAACCGTTCGGACAAACAGTAGTACTATAAGCAAGAAAACAATCGCTAGTAGGAACGAATCAATAGTTAGCAATAATAATAGAATTGACCATTTGTGTGGCTGGTGGTCACCAAAATCAAAAAATAATGGGTATTTGTAGGAAACAGTCATCATTGCATAATGAAATAACAACACTCAACTGGTTGAAAAGGAACTGAAAACCGACTAGTAAGAAACAATGATCCACAACAAGCACAACAAACCATTAGTAGCATTTGGGAACAATATGGCCACCGAGAGCCACACACATGAACCCTACTAATAAATCTTAGAGTGGACAGCCCACAATGTAGTAGTAAACCTGTAGATGTAGAAAACACATGAAAACAGTATTGATGCTCAGCGCTACTGATAATGCTACATGCCATCAATCAATCAATCAATCAATCAATCAATCAATCAATCAATCAATCAATCAATCAAAAACTTGCTAATCTTGTCCTAATTGGCTCAATGAGGATTCCCTACCATCAGTTGTGGGGAAAGCGCACGGGCTTTTCTGCTTAACAACCCGTTTGCAACGGCAACCATTGATCCTTGGGCGGGCGTGAGAGGGGCTGGTTAGTTAATCAATCAGCTGTCAAAAACCTTCGCTGTCTGGGCATCAACGGTAGCAGTACTGCCCAACGAACGGGATCCGGCAACTGGACACAATTTCAGGCCAAGACTCAACCTTCACGCTCACGCTGGGCATTCAAAACGCTTAAGACTTATAGCGCGAATGCAAACCCTAGCCCTATTTGTGAGTGGTGCATCGTTGTTGCTAGCAAAAGTAGGCATGCCATCACACCCTCTTTTGCTTTGACGGAAACCATCCGATGATTTCCTTTGAGTTGCTGCTTCGTTGTGACGCGGATTCACCATCACATTGATTCATGTGGCGTATCATCATTTTGCTCGTTCTTGATCCGCATATGAGTAGGGTAGCATCCAAAATAAATATTTAATGATCTTTTATTGACCAGGGTTTGGGATCAGCTTACTTGGGAACCTGCAAAAAATCCAACAAAGCAAACCCGCCTTGACGTCTCCAATGGCTCGCATGCCTCAACTTACGACCTGCCCGATCCCTCACAAAGCCACCACAACCCGTGTGACTTTGATCTCCTTGCAAGTGCCCCCCCATCAGCTGTCCCCCCATCATCAACCATTGCTTTCATTTGTTTCTCCCTATCATTGTTGGTGATTATCCCCATTAGTTGGTTGGTTGATATTGACCCATAGCCATGCGTCGGAATCATCCGCTGGATTTCCACTGCTGTTCACCATTTTTTCAAACGCCCAGTTCTGCCGAAGGAAACGCACCCGTCAGCAATTTGCGCAGCTGTCGTCCTTCTCTTGCCACTGCGTGGCTGCAGTTGATCTGAAAACAGCGCACTGTCGTCCCTTACTGGTTGCTTAATGCTGACGTCGGATTGAAAATCGGCCCCCCCATAGAGGTCGACAATCCCCCTAATCTACATTAAAGAAACCTCAGGCCCTCTTCAGGATTTTTTGTTGGGAAGATCAGGAAACCAATGGGAAATCAAGCTCGAAGTCACTTACGAAATCAAATCAAATAATTCCCAATAATCAAATTCAAGCGGCAATAATCCATCAAAGTCAATCAGCAACAATCAAAATTAGCAATAATCAGATTCGATGAGAGATAATCAACTTCAATTCGCAATAGACAAAGTCAATCAGCAATGATCAAATTCCATTGGCAGTACAATAAATCTAATCTGAGCTGCAATAGTCACATTCAATGAGCAATATTCAGCAATAATCAATTTCAGGGACAGCCCTTTCCAATGCGATGTGGCCATGTTGCTCGGCATCCTTCATCAGTCCCGTGCCTTTTTATGGTTGGTGGAAACAAGAAATGACCAAACCATCAACTCCTAGGTCAGCATTGCTTGAGTGGCGGATTCGCAACGAAAACAGAACCAATGATTGAGCTTATGAGCCAACTACCAAGCAATCGACCCACCAACCATTGCCATGTTGACGTCGAAGAAACGACTGCAGCTTCTGTTCAGCCTGGCCTGACACCACGGGGAAAGGTTCTCCGTTCGGCATTGAGATGATCATTGAAAGACCTAGTCCATCATCGTTCCAATGTACCATGCTGGTCGCCAAGATGTTTTGCAAGCGAAAACAGAATATGTCTACACTGGTCTCTCACAAACGCGCAAGCCCCCCTACTTCCGACTCATTCTTGGAAAGTACATTGTCTTACTTTAAGTCTTTTGAACAATGAGGTACTACAGAGTAGCAACACCTCTCCTCGAGTTGAACATCTTCATCAACGCTCCCCAACTTGGCTCCCCACGTTGGCAAAGCTCAAGGAGAAGTGATTTTTGCACTTGCTGACAAGTATTGTGTTTGTTTTCACGTCGTGAGACCAGTTGCGACCTATCAATCATGGGGTGATAGTGATAGGTGTGAAACACGTGTGGGGTCATCCGAGGGTCTATCCGGCAAAAGAAACTGCCATCTTCTGCAAAACAATGACAATCCCTTGCTGCAGCGTTCTGCATTAAGCAAAGCATGTTCAGTCACACACTCAACATCCCCAAGGGGTGACGCACCAAACAATTCGAGTAACGCATTGGTGGTTCAAACTGGCAACGGCACACCCTGGTTCCTACCAGAGTCAACAACACATCGACACGCAGGGATCCACCCTGCGCAACCGTTGCCGCCTTTTCCAGCTCTCGGCCAAAGTCACGGTGCCCTGCCGCACATGAAGCGCGGAACCACACGATACTAGCCCTGTATAGCCAAGACAGCGGACATGATATATACATGGTTTCATGGGAACATGCACTGTCAGGTCAACATGGGCAGAATTACATTCCTTAAAAATTCTTTATTGACCTGACTTCCCATGGCTTCTTCCGCGATATCCATTGGCTTTGGCTTTCGGCTGAGCACCCGGGGTTTCCACCGGTTCAGCCATATCCCATTGAAAAGGTTCACCGTCTGGCATCTGATCTGCTAACTCGGAGAGAGACAACACTTGGTCAGTCGATGCATTGAACTCACGAAGCATGAATTGCAAGAACTTGTTTCGCCATCCAGGATACTCATGAAACTTCCTAGCCCCCTCATTGCACAAATCAGCCACTGCAGCTGAAAACTTCTCATCTTCTGGAACGAGAGTCTGTGTCTTTTCAGAAGGCATCTCCATCTTCACACTATCTTTGATTCCATCCAGGAAACCGGAGAAAGCTCCCTGGTCATAGCTATCCTGAATCGCTTGGCTCCAGCATCTTCCACCATCAGGAAGAGGTTCCACGGTGCCATCTCGCAGCAATGCAATGTAGACTTTCACTACGGCTTTCATCATCTCCTCAGCTTTGTCAAGTAGCACGGCGCTCCCTTGGATCTGAATCATCTTGGTGGACTTGGTGTAGACAAGGGTGATCTTCGACTCATCTCCCCGGAAAACTCGCTCATTGATGAAACATGCAGGGATCTTGATACGACACATGCTCTTCGTCTGGACAACACAGCTAGAGTACTCTTCGGCATTCGTGACACAACGACTAGCCATGCATTCCAGCAAAGATCGGACTTCTCCCTCCGTCAGGCCTGAGGTGTCAACCTTAACCATGTTTCGGTGGGACTTCACAAAAAGGGCTGGTGAACATGCGACCGTTTGAGCACTGGATTTCACCTCCATGCAACCTGGTTTGGTAGACTGTGAAACATTCTGTCCTTTCCTAGCAACACGAATCTGCCTTTGATTTGCAGCCGCTTCCATCATTTGGCTTTCTTGGTTTAAATGATACATATGAGTGTTAAGTGCTGCTCTCAAAAGATCCATGGCTTCTGGAGACTCCTTGGTGAGTGCGTCTGCGAGTTGCAACCAAGTGGGGCACCATCGGATGATGCCGCCAATCCTTTTCAGCGTTTCGCGAACTATCACAAGGTCGATCGCGACCCTTTTATCACCAATGCTCCCTGGAGAAGCAAAATGTTGCAAGTGGTCATAAATGGACTTGCAGTCTACGATTGCTTGAATGTGAAAAGCTGGTAGAAACTCTGATCGTTGCGACAAAGTGAACCCCTTGTGTTTGGCTTCTGCTAGGTGACATGCGATCCACTCAGCATGGCCCAACCCATCTGACAACACTTGCGATTCCCCCGCAAAAGTCGACCCCACGACTCTCTTGAGTCTATATGATTTCCAAACACATGGGCTCCACGGAGCTGGTTGACCGTTTCGCAATCGATCATCGGTGACACTGACTAGATATCCTGCTTGGGTTCCTTGTTTCTTTGCATTGGCAAAAGCAGCATCCGTGTGCAAACATAAACGGAGTTGATCAAAAGGAATGGATAAAATCTTCCAAGTGATATCCTGATACTGCTTAGCCCTACGCACCACGTTGCAAACTGTGCGTGCTTCACCAAGAGTTGGTGTTGGAAGCAATTGCTGACCCTGGCTTACCTGTACAGCGAGATCAGGACGAGTCTCTTTTGCCAACCACAGAGCACCCCCCAGGACTGACTTCAACGAAGTTGATTCTTCCGGAGTGACTTCAACATAAGGTGATTCCTTGTTTCGCAGTTTGGGGCGTTGAAGTTTCATGGCAAATGACTTCTGACTCACAGTGATATCGAAGGTTGCTGGACACTGAACCAGCTCGGCACCACAGAATTCGCCCTGGAAAGTTCTCCATTTTCGGAATGGAAACGCCGTACGAAGCCTCTTCACTGACTCCTCAAAAAGTTTGCCCCTGCCACCAAGCAAAACATCATCAACATGAACTCCCAAACAGCCAGCTAGTTGATCGCCTTCCCACAGGAAAAAGGTGCAATGATCAAGCTTGGACTGAACCCAACCATCTTGTTTGACCGTCTTGGAAAACTTTCCAAACCAGCGTTGGGGGGAATCATTGAATCCGTACAAAGGCTTGATGACTTCAAACAGTTGATCTGGATCATATCCAGGCAGGTGCAAATTGGAAGGGCCAGCCATGTAAAGCCTACCATTGGACCTGACCATCTCGTCGGCTTCAAGAAAAGCTCCTGTGACATCACCAAGCTGCAACATGAACTTGTGACTAGCGATTGTTTGAAGGATGGTGTATCTTCCATTTGAGGATATGGTGGGTGCTTGAGTGGCTCCTTCACGAATCAAGGCAAATAAATCAGGGTCCTTATCCCCTCTTGCTGCCCATCTTGCTTTTACAACCTCACATCCACTGTCATCTTGTTTGATGGTGAGGACCATTCGACTGGGAACGATTCGTTGCGGCTGGTTCTGACGGATCTTTCTGGATTCGTCAATTGAAAGAGGTCTCAAAGCACCTTTGTCTTGGATGACCGTTTGCAACTCTTTGGAAACACCTTTCATCAAACGATCCTTCCACTGGGGTTCTTTCCAACGGGCCTCCTTCAAATTGACTTCCTTTCGACCGCCAGCCAACAACACATGATCTGAATCAGTCGAAGTAGCTAGAACAAAATCTTCGTTTTGATTGATCGCAGAGAGAGACACGGCTTGCTGGGTTGAATCCACTACATGATGCACATGCGAGGTAAACAGAAAACCCGACTCAGCAGAGGATGGTTGACCCGAACTTGAGTGAACCGATTCACCACTACTTGGAACTGCTACTACCTGAGGTTCAATGTTCGGCATGGGCAAGGGTGGTGGAAAAACTTGACCTGCAATCACTTGTCCTTCGACTCTGGGCTCATCTAGCCGCAGTCGCTTCTCAGGCGATGGATCAACCACTTCCGGTGGTTCTCTTGTTGGGAGACCATCGAGACGGTCGGCCATTCTGGCAGATTCCTCCCATCTAGCACGATCTTCTTGAGACAGTTGGCTAAGTTGATCCGACAAGGTTTGGGACATGGAATTACTTTGATTCATGCTGACACTTGGAGGAGTCCTACCTGCACCGGACGGTGCCGATCCACTGGAACTCGGATTGGCTTTCCGTGGCGGCTCCGCAGCTTCTCTGCAGTCAGGAACGTTCGACACGGCCGGAGTTGTCAGATCTCCAGGTGGTGTGTCCTCAGCTGTGATGTCAAAGAAACATTTCTGAGAACCTCTGGTGGATGTCCCAACTTCTGGCCATAAAGCCGCTGCTGATGACCTTAAATCCCGAACCAAAAACCTGTCAGCCTCTCTCTCTTCAACAGTTCTCAGCCTGAGCTGTTCTGGTGAGCATTTAATGAATGAACCTGGCATGGACACCCAATAATTGCCACCAGCTGCTCCTGCCACAATTCCCGGACCTCTCCACCTTGCACTGCTGCGCTTCAGACCTTTACCTCGACGCCACACCGCAACCTCATCACCTGGGCGAAATTCACGCAAAGGGCGAGGCCTAGCGTTCAACGCGATGCGGGCAGAACGCTTGTCTAACGCTTGCAGCATCTCTTGGCGCGCGACGCTTCGGGCACGGTGTTGGTATTCAGCAATGGCGTCCTCAAGGATTGCACTATTACTGATCGGATTCGGCTGCTCACATGCTAAATCGTCTCCTGGGAACTCCGGGTCGCGACCGAAAACTAGTTGATAGGGACTATGCCCAGCCCTACGGAGAAGAGAGTTTCTAGCTTCAAGGGTCACATCCACACAGTCAAGCCATTGCGGGTATGTTTGTGGCTGCATCTGATCGAGCACGCGTTGAAAGGCATCTTCAAAATGGCGTCCTTGACTTTCTACATCTCCAAGCTGCTCGTGGGCTTCGCCCGGAATGTCTAAAGCTACAGTACCATCGCGCTCTAATTGGTCCAAGAAATGCTGCCCCAGGTTGCATCGACTTGCGTCGAATTTCAAGTATTTGGGACGACCGTATGCTTTGGTCCAATTACGGTAGAGTCTACAGATGACCTCTGAATTCTCTTGTTCGCGGAAGGGGTACATTTGCTGAAGGCCAGACATTCTGCAAACCACGTTGAGAGCCTTGATTTTCTCTCCCGCCTTCCAAGACGGTAACCATTTGACATCTAAACCGATGTATCTGAGAGGTGCCATATCCCTCGGCGGGGCGGAGTCCTTCACGGCTTTTGGCGCCACTCTAGCCTGACAGATACTGCATTCGAAGCTACGGACTAGCTCTAGCACAGGTTCTTGTGCATGATGATGACGCAGGGTGCGTTCCATGTCGGCACGGGATGCGTGACCGAGATTGACATGCATCTTCATGATTGCCCTCTCTACTTTCCTTCTGGGTTCACCCTTCAGCTCCTTAGGAGTCTCTTGCACGGAAGCTTGACTGACTGCATGGCACCAATGCTCAGCACTCTCATGCATCGCAAAACTGCCAAGGATGGCTTTCAGCAAACGGGTTGGATATACTTGCGACCTCACGGACCTAAGCATCCCTCCTGAAGAACCTTCCACCGTTTGATGCTTGTGCATACCATCACACTGAAACCTCCCCAAAGCCATGGCAATCGTGCGTGAACCTGTCATGAACCTCCACTTCTTTCCAAAAGGAAGCTTGCTCTGTGGGTCCATCAAACCAACTGCACATGCTGGAACATCGACAATGAAAGGATGATGCTTCTCAATGAAAGCCAGGGTTTCAGGGAGAGACCAGGTCTCACTGGTTTGAGAGGATTCAAAGAGATACTGTTTACCATTACTCATCTGAAACTCCGCAACCGCTAATGACCATCTAACCATCCCCTTGGCATGTTTCACATCGAGCAAGTGACCATCCAGATCCTTGCGGTCTTCATCGCGAGTCATGTTCTGCAGTCGCGAGAGGGGCCCGCATGGTGGACACACAACAGCAAGATCAGGCTCAATGATTCTCATGGCATGCTCAGCTTGAGTGCGAAGTTGGCGATCTCGCCAATCCCAACCATCACTCAAGTCGAAAGAAGCCCTAGAGATCAAACCAAATTTTGGAGCCCATTCAGCAAATCTACCCGGAGAAAAACACTCAACCATTGTTGGGGCTTCATGGGAACTACTGGCCAACACACTGGACATCTGATCTTGCAGCTCCCTTCGGTCCTTGGCCTTGAAGACGCAACACACTCCCGAGCAGTCAGCACCATCATCATCGAAAGGAGGATAGCCATCTGCACTGTCGTCACTGTCAGGAGGTGGGTCATGGCAGGCCAGAATGTCAATCAGCTCTGAGGGAGTGTAGTCATCCCCACTACCATCCTTCACCTGCAAGACATCCACTTCCGGTGAAGACATCTGGGTTGATGGCTTGAGCTCCAGAAGATTTACTTGATAGGAGTTGTCCTTCATCTCATGCAAGTCCGTCGATACACCTGCATGAACCATAATCAGCTTGTTCGAGGTGAGGTCGATAGTTGCACCCACGCTCTTGAGCAAGCGCTTGGACAGAAGCAACGGAACATCTCCTGGGACAACGTGAAGTCGAACTCGGAGCTGCTTCCCAGCAATGAACATTGGGACTTCCACTCGACGACTGGTCTGATCCGATGAACCGTTTCCATAACGGAAGGTGTGAGGTTTGTCAGGCAGCTCTCGAATGTCATAGCCGAGCTTCCGGAGAGCAATCACATGCCTGTCTAAGGTATTCTCCCCCACCAGTCCACGGCCACAACCAGTGTCCACGATCCCAAATCCTGCAGAGTGCACCAAGTCGCATCGGCTCTCTTCCTGGGAGTCATCAGCTTCAGAATCAGTCAAAGGCTCCTGGAAGACATCGGCATCATCAGTCTCCGACACCTCAGGTTTGATCAGAGGGGTGTCGGTGAACTCCTCATAGAAGGCCGCCGCAATGTCATCGACATCAGGTTCCTCTGGCTCATCCACAGAGCCATGGCCTTCCAGTCGATAAAAGGTTGTCGTTCCCGTCCATTGACGGCCCAAATCACGATGAGCTTCAAGGGCGTTCTTCCAATTTGGGGTGTAGAGCTCCTGGGTCTCCTCCGGGGAGAACGTCACCTGAGTCGCTCGAGCAGAGCTCAATTGATCCACTGCAATGGGGCATCGAGACCAAGCAGGACTGAACAACGATGTTCGAGGAACGATGTGGTGGCGTATCACCCGAGATCCGTCCACTTGCCAGTAGTCACGAGGACGGCCAGACCAGCTCGCCATCACTGCATCCACATCGTTGTCAAAGGCCTCGCCACCAACCAGTTCGAAAGAGTCATCTGAGTCCTCTCGAGCCATGAAGACGAAGCTCACCTTGCTGGAAGATCCACTCGATGAGGACTCACCTTTACCGGGGCCTTTGCCCTTTCTTGACGGGCAGTTTCGCGAGAAGTGACCAACCTTCTGACACTTGAAGCACTTCACACGTGCTTCCAACTTCTTGAAATTCTGCGAGGAGCCTAATCCCCTTGCCAGCTTCTCCTTGGCAATTCCTTGACGTGTCTGTTTCCACGTCAAAAGGACATCAACTGCATCCTGTTCTTCGATTGGATCCATGTCCTCGGCATCGAACTGGGTCTCATCCTGGGCGAGGAGGACTTCAGGGAATCCCAAGTCTTCCGCAGAGTCCTCAGCTTCTTCTGGGGGTTGGACAGCATTCACATGAGAACTGCTACGGACATACAGTCCATCTGGGTATGTTGTTCTCAGTGCTGCAGCGACGTCCGTTTCGTCGTAGGATTGTCGCGATGCAGCCATCACCACCGCTTTGCGTTCTGCAGAAAGTTTTGCAAAGCGAAGCAACAAGTATCCCCTTGCCGGAGAAGGAAACTTGATGCCCTCTGCCTCTGCTGCCAGGTATGCCGCACGCACCTTCCCAGTAAACACTGAGGTAGCTTCGCCCTTCTCCACCTTGAGGTCAAAGATGCCATCCATCACTTCACCCAGCCTATCGTGGACTGCTTCCTCGGGGAAACGCTCATCGAGCGTTTGGTAGATGACATCCTGGCCACCACTCTGCTCAATGTCATCCATGTTCACTGCATCGAAAGCACGAAGAGCAGCCCCATCTAGCAAAGTGAACAGCATCGCTCCCAAGGCAGATTCGTCCACACCCCGTGCCTTCTGGACCACCAGATAGGCACGTGCCCAACGCTTCCAACGCTTGTAGTCGCGTTGGGGATCTTGACCTTCGCCGCTAAAACGGCGCACCATCGAGTCATTTTTCCCAGACTCAGCCATCTCACAGCCCTCTGTGAGCACTATACCGGCTCAACGCTACCAGTTCAAACTGGCAACGGCACACCCTGGTTCCTACCAGAGTCAACAACACATCGACACGCAGGGATCCACCCTGCGCAACCGTTGCCGCCTTTTCCAGCTCTCGGCCAAAGTCACGGTGCCCTGCCGCACATGAAGCGCGGAACCACACGATACTAGCCCTGTATAGCCAAGACAGCGGACATGATATATACATGGTTTCATGGGAACATGCACTGTCAGGTCAACATGGGCAGAATTACAGGTGGTTTCAGAAGTGCCAGCGGAAAGGAGCTATAGTTAAGATGTGGTCATCCCGCATTGAAAGAATCCACCCCTTCCTATTTCGTATTCAGGGAGGGAGGGAGGGAGGTGGGTTAGTATTAGGGAGCAGAGGGGTTGGTTAGTCTATTACTACGATTGGTTGCTATTGGATGATTAGGGAGTACCCCCCATGTGAAGAAACCACCAAAAAAGTCATTGAGCAACGATTTACTGCAATACATCGCCACCTCCAGTGGTTGGTGCAGCCATTTCACAACAATTCAGCTCTTCCCTATGATCAGTATCCTAATTAATTAATGCTCAAATTACCTCACTATTCTCCTTGGCAATGACTATGATCAAAGTCAATCACCCTAATTGATGATCTACTTACATGTGGTTAATAGCCTATCACTGTTATCCTTGGCTAATAGCTACCCCTACTACTTACCCGAACTACTTGATCATTGACTATGTTTTTTGCAGTTACCTTCCCCGGCGCGGGCACAAGTGGCCACCTGGACCAGCCACAACCGCTGGTTGCGGCGTGCGGGCTTGACAGCATGGTTGAGAAGGGTCAGCTTGAGTTAGGTTGGTTATGGTTGGTTGGTGGGGAGCTTCTATTTTTCAATACCTGCATGTGCATAATATGGTACTTGCGTTTCTTTTGATAGGTGCATCCGCGAAAGAGAAACCCAATTAGCACAAATTATAGGAGCGATCTTCGAAGTGCGGCTATATCTCATTAGCTTTCAGGTTTGGCCTGGTTTGATCCCCAACTATGACATCCTAAGCTGGCTGCAGCATGATTGGCCACCTGCCCACCACTAGAGGGCTGCTCAGATTACTCACCTTGGGGTGGCCTTGGAGCAAAGTCAAATCCCATGCATTTCAGACCCATGAGTTGGTGATTCGGCTCATTCCTTTGGAATGGGGACATTTCTTCGCTTTGAAAAGTCCAAAAATTCAGCGAACTCAAAAGAGCTCAGTACTCCTTCGTAAACTGCAAGGATGAAGAGCGGCATGTGGGAAGTCTGGAATTCTCCAAATAGGACTTCATCAATGCTTCTGCTCTGATTCTAGGTCTTCCTTAAAATGTAATTCCCAAGGCATTGCGTCCTTGCAGTTGAACGTTGAACAGTGCGAGTCAAACGTCGAACGTCGTGTACGCTACGAGTGCTTTGCCCAGCCGCTGCTTCCACCAGGGCGCACCATGATCTTCCTGTGGGTAGCTGGATGGACAACCCCAGATCCAGCAACCCCAACGGAGAGAACACATGGAAGTCATTCTGAGCATGTATCGAGCATCCTGAACAAAAACAAAAATGTTGTCCTTTAAATCTGGCTCGCATCAATTTGTTTGATATTTTTGATGACTAAGTGTCCTCATGATGACATGACATGGCAATGAAAAACAAATCAGAAGGATTTCCATCATGGATTTCTCTGGAGTCAATCCATTCAGACTGGGAATCAATTCGCATCCCCCTCCCGTCCTTACAAAGAATCCGCATTCGTGCGTTCCTTGGAAGCTTTGCAGGCATGGCACGGGATTCCAAGCCAACACTCAGACCGTACCTTGAAAGACCATCCCATCTAGTGACAGCAACCATGGTCCCCAACCATTTTTTCAATGGTACCCACCTAGGGTAGTTACTAACCATGGATACTAACCAGCTGAGTGAGAAGATCATCCAAGTAGCTTAGGCAAGGGGCAGAAGACCTCGCATCTGATCCAGTGCCTTGAACCCATAAGACTCATATGGATGGTTTCCCAAAATATGGGACCCCAGGACCTCTCAAGTCATCCAGTTGATTAACCATTGTAATGGATCAGTCATGACTTTGGGGGTATCCTCTTTTAAGAAACCCCATATGCATAGCTGTGTTTACATCGCTTCATATTTGGCAACTATGTTTTCAGAAGATTGTTCGCCAACTCAAGCCCGGACCGCCATATTGATGCACAATGGGCAATGGCTTTTGGCGCAGCGGTTTCGGATGACATCCCCCTTGCGGGGTTCTTCAAGTTGATACTTATGTGTCCAGTGGAAGCTCACTGATGTGGGAGCACCCAGAATCTGCAAACGATTGGGCCGATTTTGGGGAAACCCACCACTTCTGGGGGTATTGATGAACCACACGAACTGCAGTTTGGCATCACTACCACCCTGGTATACCTTGGTGTTCACTGGTCGTTGATGTTGCTTGCCCATGCATGCCCATGCCACTTATACCAACCGTTGACGCAAACGTTGATAAAAACCAATGTTTCCACGTTGATATACAACCCACATGGAATGAAAGAGAGCGGGGCTCCATGGGGGTGTGATTTTGTGATAAAAATGCTCATAAAACACTGTAAGTACCAGTGTTTTCTGCATCCAAGGCCTCTGAAACCCAGGTGAAACGCATTTTTTTAATGTTGAATCTTGCATCCTAGCTTCAAAACCATGGCAGGCACACAAAAAGTTCAAAAAAACAAAGCAAGAAATGCACGAAACACTGACAAGCACAAAAAGTTCAAAAACAACCAAAAACTAACAATCTATGCCCCCCCCCCCACCCTCCTTCCTGCATAGATACTGATTTTTTTGTTTTTAACTTTTTGTGCCTGTCAGTGTTTCGTGCATTTCTTGTTTTGTTTTTTTTGAACTTTTCGTGCCTGTCAGTGTTTCGTGCATGTCTTATTTTGTTTTTTTTTGACTTTTTGTGCCTGCCATGGTTTTGAGCATGTCAGCAAAGAAAAATCTCACCAAACATTGACAGGCACAAAAAGTTCAAAAAAAACAAAACAAGAAATGCACGAAACACTGACAGGCACAAAAAGTTCAAAAAAAAAAACTAACAATCTATGCCCCCCCCACCCCCGTTCCTACATAGATACTGATTTTTTGTTTTTGAACTTTTTGTGCCTGTCAGTGTTTCGTGCATTTCTTGTTTTGTTTTTTTTTTGAACTTTTTGTGCTTGCCATGGTTTTGGGCATGTCTACTTCACCAAACTCGGACAGGTATAGAAAATTTTGTGTTTTTTTGTTAAATTTGGGGCTGAAAAAGGGAGGGTTCATTTAGGATTGTGATCTTGCAAAAAAAATGTATTAAATGAACCCTGCCATTTTTGGCAATCTGGGCCCATGTTAGATGCATATTGGGGGTATCTTGAGCTAAGTTGGGCCTATGTTATGCCCATACTGTGTCTATTTGAGCCAATCTGATCAATCTGGGCCCATGTTAAGCCCAACATGGGCCGAAAAAGAAGGGGTTCATTTAGGGTTGTTAGCTTGCTTACACATATATTAAATGAACCCTCTCCAATCAATGAGGGGCATGAAGGGCATGAAGGCAAAGAAGGCCATGAAAGGAGAGGCCATCAATTTTGAACTCAAAAACAGCACCAACATGATGCAAGCAGCAGAAATAATGCATGCTGCGTTGAATTTGCTGTTGCTTAAGGCCACAGGGAGAACTAAATAGTAGGTGATATTTTCAATTGATTTTGCGTTTGAGACTGGAGTGTTCATCAGTGGATGCCATAAATGATTGTAAGTAAGGATCTTTTTCACCGTTATATTTGGCAGGGAGGAGTGTCTATATGTAGGCAGGGTTTGGCTGATTGTAGTTAAGGTGAATGCTTGCTTACAAACCATGTATTACTATGGGACTCCAAACTTTACTCTACAAGCAAATGTTGTTTAGGAGCCACTGAAGGCGTGATTTTACTTGTTTTACCAGGGTTTCCGTTACTGTTTTGCAAAAAAAATAATGTAAATACCAGTGTTTTACTATTATCTTTATCACAAAATCACACCCCCATCAGGCCCCGTTCTGAAATGAAATGGGTACTTACAAATACTTACAGTATATTCCCTATTGTTGTATCATAACCAGCTAGTGACTGGCACACTGCGAATTAAAAGCAGTTGATCCGAAATCATTGGCCATTCCTGAGTACAAGGCTTGAGCCATGAGTATTTGTTGTTAGGTTACCCTGGTCTTTTGAAGCATATCCGATTACTATACAGGGGTGTCTACATTATGAAGTGGGTTTTTGATGCATGTCCGATTGCTACAGGGATGCCTACATCATGATCTATGAGCATATTCCATTGGTCGAACATTGCTGGTTGGGCTGAATCCAAAAATATCCGCCATGATGGGTTTGCTAATGTGGACAAGCCCAATCCAATCCGCAATGACTTGATTCCCTCTCTGGACCCATCATGAAAATGTGTTTTTCTTGTTGATGTTTTTTTCATCCAGCATGATGGGTCAAGGGTTTTACCTAGTTTTTTTTACCATCATTAATTAAACATCCACCATGGTTATCATCACAATAGTTTATCTATCATCAACCATTGTCAAGAAATTTGGTCGTCAACCGGACATCCGTAATAATGGTCAGTAATCAATCCGTGACTTTATGGGTTGGTCGATCCATGATCGGCCATCAATCCATAATTATTCATCACCAACCATCCATTCCATCATTGTTCATGACTTTGGATTGTACAGTTTGCCTTTAAAACCTTGTATTTCTACCCAGCTATCAATGCATTAATGGCTAACCCAACCTAAAACCCAACCATTTATCCATACTTCACCCATCATTCACCAACCATCACGTATCGCATGTACGGTCACTATCCATGGGTTAAAATCATACTTACGGTTTCAAAATCTCTGGGTTAGCACATCAACCCATTATCATCCTTCTGATTGGTGGTTGGAACCACCCCTCTGAAACATATTAGTCAACCAACCACTTGCTTAACATGTTTAATTAACCAATTAAGTTAACCAACCCTTGGCTAACATGAGTTAACCCCAAAAATACTTGACAATAGGAAAAAAATGTCTAAAACCACCAGCCAGTCCTTGGTTGATGGCAAAAGCCATGGCACCACCTGGACGCGCCCCGGGCCTCAAAATCCTTGCAGTACAGACCATCCATGCGGCAGCAGCCAACAAGGCCTGGCGAAGCGCTGCGGATTCGCGATTCGTTGGTGACTAGGGATAACTAGGCATAGAACTAGGGATAGAACTAGGGATAACTAAAATGATCCTCCTGCGGTTGAATTATTTTATTACATAGTAGAACTCCCCGGTGACACCAACTCACAAAGGGCATACCCAAGGCAGCACACAAGGGACCCCTGCGTAAACCCTGAGCAACGACCATCAACCACGAGGCAGTCATGAGTCGAGCATTTGAGCAAGCAATCATTGAAACAATGCTCAAATGCATCATTCAAACTCATTCGACATCAGTCACCAGTATCCCAATCAATTATAAATCTCCACCAATTCATTATTCATCAGCCATTCATTGATTCATCACGGAACCATGCAGATGTTTCACCATGGCTCCACGAAACGTGGATAGCTCAGTGACACCTCCTCCGCCTGAGGGTGCGTCCACTGGGACCTTACACACGCTGCAGTACTCAACCGTGGGGTGAAGCACCGGAAAGCATCCTTTCTGAAGGATGAATCAGGGCTAAATCAATGGGTGATAGTTAGCAAACTCATGACTTGTCAATGAAACTGGTGCTTAATAGTAGCGTGGTGGTTAATAGTAGCATGGCGAAATCATTTTGATGGCAAAAAAGTTTGTGGCACTCTGAATTATGACAGCCATAATTGTTACTAATCATGGCTGATGATGGTGCAATCAGGTACACCATCAAACATCAATCGATTCGAATTGACCCAGGCACCCATGGCAGCTCATGATTGTCTCACCATCGATTTCTGGGACCCATCAGTGGTGGGGTCTGGAAAGTGACCCACGTATTGAAGAGCCAGCCCTGGGTGGCTGCTGTTGGTAATGAAGTGTCTTCAACTGGGCGAGGTTGGTGATATGGCTATGTTACATGGCTATGGGTCAATATTAATCAACCAACTAATGAAGGATTTCCACCAATAATAATGGGGAAAACAATGGTTAACAGGGGGGAAATAAGGGTACGGGATTTTGACCCACAGCCACATCATGATGAAGATATAATTTGCTATAATCATGGATCATGACATGGGTGTTTCTCCACATAGGGGACCCCCCAAATCATCCATTCAAACCTGTGTGCTAAACCAACCATCTTTGGGTACCCCTATTTTGAGGGACCACCATATTTGTGGTTGGTATTAAATGTAACTCGATAATTTAGTTTTCCTCTAATCATATGGTCTTGTGTTTATAGAAGTGCCATCCGCAGGGTCAGCGCGAGGGGGGTTGGCAGCGGCAAACATCGAAACTTGCCAACAAACCAAACATGCAACCACGGTGAAGAAGCTTGGCTGACGCCCTCGGCAAAAATGGAAACAAATGCTGATGGCTGTGGGTTCTCATGGACATAGGTCATACCTCAAAAGTCTGCCATGAACCATCTTCAGGAAAGGACACCCCGTCTTGTGACAAAACGATTATGTCCGGACCGTTTGCAGGAAGCCCAAAACTGTCGCAGTGAGCCTACCTCAAATTCCCATAGAGTTCAAGGCACACAAAAAAATGAGCAATGACCACTGCATGCGTCTGAATATGCGCATGGGTTTGGGTGGGGGATGCCACACCATGGTCAAAGTTTAAGGACTTGGGTCCTGCAAGTTGGCTTCTTGCCAAACAGCCAGCGTCACCATAATTCTGTACATCCCCCCATTTGCCTAGACCTGCCTTTCCTATCTTTCATGAGCCTGGGGAGACATGAGCTGCAGAGCTGGGAGGTCGTTTGTGGGTTTATGGATCGCACAGTGGCACAGCAGCCCTTCCAGGAATCGTCCATTGACCTTTCACTACTTAGCCACTGGTTAACCATTGGCGAACCATCAATTAAACTAAGTGACTTCAACCCGGGTGTCCCCAACCCTTCCCATCCATCACCCCGGATGTGTGTCATCCAAGCAACGCTAATGACACGGATGCGATCCTCCGGCGGCCCACTTTCTTGGGACTGTGGCGGAGCTCCGCCTGTATGTGCGCCACGCTGCCAATGCATGGCCGGGCTGCGGGTAATGACCAGCCATCAATCAAAAACTAGAGGTAATCAATCACCCTAGTTGCAATTAACCACAATTGACTGGCTCGGGAGCATTTATGACCCTTGAGGCCAGGAAGATTTGCGTCATCGAGTTCCAGCAACAAGTGGCTTCGTTCAGCAATGAGCTTACTGCTTGCAGCCTTGATCTGGGCAATATGGCACAGCAATTCATAGTTGAATAGAGGTCAATCAGCATTAATAAGCAAAAGGTTCTGATGAAAACCGGGCAACTCCTGAACTGTTGGATGATTCAACTCCCGACTGGTTGATGACAAACATACAGATTGAGGTGGAGGACTGCTGTCCGACATACAGCTTTTTGCGACCACGTCATTAATGCAATCCAGCTCTTACCAATTAATGGTGTCCCTTCGCCTGTTTTTGGAGCTTTCGGAATCATCCTGGTGGCTTTGAAAATAAGCCAACTAACACACATTCATTGACTCTCACCAAGTTGGCTGTTTGCGGCTGGGTGGCTATCATTGGTTATGATGATTGGCTATGCTTCACCATACAACAATTCAGCTGGTTCCCTGCACGCAAGATCAGTGGCATGACCAGCAAAGGCCTTTCCAATCAAGTGAGCCATGAGCCCTCAAGGCATACCACATCCCTAGGTTGCCAACTGAGATGAAGTATCAATCCTTGATAAAACAGTGGTGCACCTCCTTTACCAATCTTCCCAGACCCCCTGGTCCCTTAATGGGTAGCTGATACCGTGATGTCTCAACTCCGCTAGCCACCAGCCTGTCTCAACCCACCCCCATGCACCTCTCTGAGGCCTCGGCACCCAAACCCGGTGCCTTCATCTGCCAGTTATTGAATCGTTTCAAAGTGTCCCCACTTAGATTTCTTGATGAACAAGCACTACAAATATCTACTATTATCAACTGGTAGCTACCCTCTCGCTCTCTGGTAGCTACCCTGGTTTACTATAACTGGTATTGTTAAGTTAATTATACGACATATAAGTTACATAACTAAGTGGGGAGCCCCCGGGTCGACAACGGCCATTTCGTGTCTCGCTGAGCCAAAGGCAGAGGCTCAGCACGCTTCACGGCTTCGATCGGACGAGTCATTTGAGTCGAGACGGAGACGTCCTGCCAGCAGTCCCTTTCCGTCATCTCGGCGGGGGGGCC
>VSDK01024571.1:151826-171834 GCA_009767595.1 Symbiodinium kawagutii
ACGTCCTGCCAGCAGTCCCTTTCCGTCATCTCGGCGGGTGACCCCCAGGGCCCCACTCTAAGTCCACCCTGATGCAGCAGCAGCTGCAACAATGACAAACTGGTTGGCGGTTGAACCACACTGAGGAAAAATATGCTTGTCAACCAATCAAGGATTTGTATGTTAACAATAGGGAAACTGTAAAGAATATGTAACGCCACCAACCAGCAAAACAATAAAGCTGCATCAACCAATAAGACTCCCACTTCCAATTAGAAGTGGCGAGCCCTCAACCCCAGATCTGGATCTTGACCTATCTCAATCTCAGGAGTCCAAAGATTCTTCCTCTTCCTTTCTCTCCGCGCTGGATTAGCCCACGATGTCCAGAGCTCATGAAGCTTGTTGAAGCCATTTGTTCCTTCATTAATCCGGCTGTCAGGCAAAACGTACGGTCAAAGCCAATGCGAACAGGTACACCTCACCAAGTACTGCATACGAAACATCAAAACCAGGGACACGACCGGACTCCTTTGCACATACTTACCATCCTGGGAATGTTGAAATTTGACGAAGAGAGGGGAATACGGCTAGATAGACATGTGATTGTAAGGGTTTCGGCCTTCGGAAAAGCAACCGTGAAAGGCTCATGACCCAGGATGCGTCACACAATTTGAGGAAAACAAGCGGCACGAAGTGTTTATACACTTGGGTGCAGAATCTTCTTATTCGCTCTTGCATGCTCTCGCTCTTACCGTTTCTATTTCTTGTTTCTTGACTTGGGTTGGCGAACAATATTCTTGTCAACCAATCATCCATCCAAAACATTGGGAAAACAAAATCTCTAAAACCACCAACTTGCTGACTATTAGTTGGAGTGTAAGTTCGTTAGCCACTATGAGCCATCATTGGCCCCATGAATTCACACATGTTTTGACATGTTGACCGGCTCCCCAGTTAGCATCTAAGCAGCATATAAGGCGCAACATCGTGAAAAGGCACATCATTCGTATCCGCAAAGGAGCGTCGCCTGGCCTGGAAAATCACCCATTTAAAGGTGGTTTGTCAAGGTTTGCCTATAAAGAAAAGGTGGTCATCCATTTCCAGGTTAATCTGCCAAAGCGTAAGCAGCATGATCTAAAATGACTCACCTACCGGCATCCTTTGGCAAATGTCCCCGGCCTTCTGCATTCCTTTGACCAACTTTCTTAGCTCAACGATGTCCTGAGCAAATCTGAGCACTGCCCCTCTCTCCCCAAACAATGTTCAGCTGTGGGGGTTCTCTTGGCAAATCCAAGTAGCATCGAGTAGTTGAAAAAGTACACATATACCGTCATATACCTAGCTATCTATTAAGTCAGTGCTCTAAGTCACGATCCTCTACCTTTCCTGCCCGCATTGCCCGCTATAGCAGTTGGTGAATGATAGGGTTTAAAGTTGATATCATGACGATGATCCTCAAAAAATCGCAATCCAGGCAGATTCAAAAGCACAGAAAAGATCGACATGACCATCAATCTTTGGAATGGGCTCCGTATGCGCTTCATATGGGCTTAATATGGGCCCCTGGCTTAAATCAAAGGATTGATCCAGGCTTAATATGAGCCCCTGGCTGCTCACATCAACAGAATAGCCTGCTGCTTGGGATGCTTAGCTACCCTTTCTGTGGGGAAGCCGACCCACATGATCACTGTAATTTGAATCAAACTGCGGGGCTATCACTATACACACCGACCTACAACTCCAAACCAAGCCACTTACAGTTCTATCTTGCGTTCCATGTCGTATGTCTATTGATTCTCGGATTATCTCATGTTATCATTGCTATCTCTGGTCATGTGGCGTGCTCACAGCCAGTGCAATATACAGCCTCAAGTTGCTGCTGGCTTCGTTCCAGGGTCACCCCGGTCCGCGCTCCTTCACAGTTGCAGCGTTGCTGCCTTGCAACCTAGCCGGAAGGATCCAGGGAACAGCTGTTCATTGGGAGATATTGGGAGACTAAATGGGGGTTTCTCAAGCCATAGGGAACCCAAAAAATGGTTGGTATATCGCTATGAATGGTTCATAAATAGATGATTTGGGGGTACCCCTGTTTTAACCATATCAATGAAATCTGAAGAAGTCCAAACTGGGATCACTGTCTGACTATCAGGCATGAACCGAGAAGTAGTTGGCCTGAAAGTGGCTCATTGCTTCAAGAATTGCTTTGCATGCGGGTCCAAGACCACTGGCTGCAGGAACGCACCCCGAACCTCTCAGCCGCGACTCTGTGAAGGGGTTTATGACAGAAAAGGAGGCACCAACAACCAACAATGACAATGGGCGTACACCAAAAATCGAAGCCACAGTGCACCGAGGATATAATAAACTCATATAAACATATATAAACCATACCAATCTGCGCGACAAGCCAAGTGGCCCCATCACTAGCTGGAGAAAATCCTGGAAAAGAATCTCTGGTTCCAGGTGAGCTCTCGCAATCCGTGAGTCCTGGCCAGGCAGGGTTGCACAACGAAAGCAGTGCCCATGATAACCCCACAAACATGCAACAAAACGTGCACATATCGTTTATACACATGTTTACACGATAAGTTAGTAGACTTTTTCAGGTACATATGCAATATATAGACACGTTCAAACACATCTCCTCAGGTTTCTGCGTGCATTTGCCAGAACATTCGAACCTGAGGAGGTTGATTCCCTCAATTCATTGAAGCCCTCATTTAATTATACGCATGATGCATTTCCGTATGCATGCATCCAGACAAATCCCCTATCCGAATCCATGCATATCCCCCTCCATTGGTGGCCAGAATGCCCAAGCATGGTCAACGAACTGAGCCCGTGAGCAGGCCAATGATAGCATGACACCAACATAACACCAACGCCATCAGGGACCAGCATCCTATTAGCTCCGAACCCGTGAAGGCGAAAAAATGCGAGATATCGATTGACCTTTGCTGGTCACCTATGGTGAATTATTGATGTGTTATGTAATATATATTGCTAGCCCATTGTTGGCTATGATTGCCTTAATATGCTGGTTTAGACTTGGACATGACTACTGAACACTATATATGATTATAATATCAGTAAGAGCTGATGATGAGTAACACATACTAGCCAGCATTGCCCATCAGTGAGCATACTATTGCGCCATTCACGACGATGGCTTCAATGGACATCATTGAGGATTCCATTTTGCCCAGCAATGTAGCACCGCAGCTTGTGGGAACACTTTAGGGTATCATGGCGAATGGGAGCTTGACAAACACAATGAACCACTGCACAAAGTTCAATCCCACTTAAGCATGGTTCCATGGCTTGCGGCCACAAAGGTCTCACACTTGCTTTGGTTACAATTACATACAATTACATGGCTACACTTGCTGGTGCCATTCCCATCTTTGCCCTTTTTCCATCAAGATATGATCAGAACCAGGAACAAAGATACTTGTTCAGCATCAAAAATGTGACCACCTAGGATAAATTATGTACACATGTCATTCATTCACCATCCGAAGATATTCAGTAACCACCTATGATCCAAAACATGCATCGTTGGTTATATGCCCAGGTTCTTGTCCAATCCATCCCTCTTTTCACGGAGCTTTGATGGACAACCGTGACCACATGATGGCCGATCGCCCATCGTCGGCCGGACCCTGAAACACGCATCCACGGTTTCCATGAGAGTGTCGCTGTCGACACCTCATCGCGCCCCACGGCCAGTGTTCATCCGTAGGGAAGGCTACATCTAAAACCATGAAAACACATGTTCACCGTCATAAGGAATCGTAGCTGTGCCATGAGTTATGAAGATGTATTAAGCATAAGCGAACCATTGGTAAAAGCAAGGCCATTGGCTGTGCATTGGTTGAGCCTCATGAGTAGATGGTAACCTGGGCTTAATGATGGTTGATCATTACTGGGTACTTATCATCTGTCAGAATGGAGAAAGATGGTGGTAAACCAGCGATGGTGGTAGATGGGTGGTAAAAGACCATAGCACTGAGAATAGCAAAGAACCTGGGTGGTAAACTATTATCATCTTTACTATGTCAAAATGGATTCTTCAGTACTCATCTCTACAAGCCTAACCTTTGACTATGTCTCCAATGGTGGTTCATGTTTGGAAATGGCCATGAGCAACTACAACCACCGATCAACAATTCCAACTGCTGAGTTTGAAGCCTGTCACCAACCATAGCAGTAGTCCCCCGGACTTGTAGCTGGTGTGGTTCTTCACCCGTCGGGATTTCATGGTGAGACTTTCGCGACTCTTGTACTCGAAGTCCTAGCACCTCACAAGAGGTCCTTGTTGGGTCAGATAAGCCTGCAGTATTGCAAGCCAAGCATGTTTGTATGTACTGCATTTGGTATTCTAAACTTGCTTGTCATGCTGGGGCGTTCCATCTCTCGAAATATGACTACAGTGATATCCCCCCTGGACCAACTGAGTGGACGCCGTGGTAAACCAATGTCACCATGTTGGCTCAGAATGCTGACAACTATCCACGCATGCATCCATGTAAAGAACTATGTCTATACACATGTACGAGCACCGATTTACCCATGCAAACACATTTTCAAATGTACTGGCAAATGGGCACACGCACAAATGTACGTTTAGCATCATATACATATAATTTGTGTACACATACACGCGCACACACACATATACATATATAGAGAGAGATGAGATACAGTCATACATCTATACACAATGCCCGATTTCCTGATTTGAAATTCTAGGCACATGTAGGCGCACTGTGCACATTAATAGCTGCTTTAACGGTTGCCTTTCCAACATTTGTATCATTCTCCCGTACAACTGTTGGTGCTTAAGAAGCCAAATCAGGTTCATGGCTGTTGTTGAGGATCGACGCCAATTCAATGATTGGAACCATAATGATACAGCTGGGACATCACTTGAAGTTATGATGCCAATAATGCATAGTAATGCTTACATTTATCATCCTGTAACTGGATTGCTTTTGAGCTTCACTAGACACAACCCTGGTGCTGCTTGGTTCTAGCACCCTGTTGGTCATCTACCTGCCGTGGTTACAAGCACCGGTGCAGCGCAGTGCAGTCTGATACATCTGCGCACATGAAACCATGGCCAAGCCCATCAGTTCATCATCATCATCATCATCATCATCATCATCATCATCATCATCATCATCATCATCATCATCATCATCATCAATAATATCATCGCTCGTCGTTGCCCATCACTACCAACCCCGCAGAGAAAAACAACAAAAACGCCTTCCACTCCGCTCGCCTATCAGTTTCAGTGCTGCGATGGCAGATGGGCTGCTCAGGATGGTGTGCATATCCTGGCCGGCCGGATCTGGGTTAGCACCCATCCTGATCATAGTATGGATAACGGAAACCATTCATAGGGATAAAATAGGATTGGTATCCAGTCAAGGGCACGCTCATGCATTGAAGTTCGAGGTGGGTGGGACCCACTGGTAAGTTAGCTAACTGTACTTGTCCCCGCTCTTTAAGTTGGCTAATAAGCCATAATCATTAGGGTTGGTGATTAGAGGTCACCCTATCATTGTAGCGAACTAGGCTCAAATGGGCCACCAACGCTCCTAACCTTGGCACACAGCCGACATGTTTGAGTCCTCAATGGCCTTGATTGAATCTGTGAGTTTTCTGCGATTCATGGTGTGCTTGTAGGTTTTGTGAAAAGATTTGCTCTGTTGCTGATTCAGTGATCAGTCACCTATGCCATCATACAGCTCTGGGCATGGAAGATCCTTCTTCCAACCCCCGCTGAGCAACGAGCATAGCTCAAACAAACATCCAAGTTCGCCACTTCCCGGGTCCTCGATTAATGATGGATGCTAAACACGCCATGGCTTCAATCTTTGACGGTCAACCGTCTCTTGACTTGTCTTGGAACCTAGAAATTGCCAAAACTGTGCTGGAAAGAAAAGGAGGAACCCCACAAGATATGACGAGACAAACGCAAGGCTGACGGAAAACCAGTCGCTTGTATGGGTCAATGCCTTTGAACCGTTGGCAATTCAACCGTACTTTCAGACACCTGCCGTGATGGCAATTTTGCCACCAAAACAGCAAAAGGTTTCGGGTTGTTGCTTCCCTCGTGGGCCCTAGGAATTCCGATGATGATCCGGTTGGGCTCAACCCCTATGGAAAATTATCAGTCAATCAACCAACCCACTCCAAATATTGATGAAACATCTATCAAACATCCTGCAGCATATGCACATTAATTATGATTGATGGAATTGTTGATTTCCAATGTTGGGGATCAACTAACCATTCCAAAAGTGGAATAAGATATGGATGAATCACCCAGCACAGATCCTATTTCCCCAAGCTGAATGTCAGAACCCTCCGCTGAGTTCCCTGGCAGATTGGCGAATTCTCTTGGCATCATCCCCCACGAATTTCGAGACGACTTCCTCCACCCACTTCTCCATGAGACTCTCCCTGCCAGGTGCCATGTTTCGTGGCGAACACGTGGGGACTTTCATCACCACGTTGAAAAGAAATTCAATGGATCATGAAAAAAATGAAATTTGGAAGGATTTCAAACCAACAGGAAACAAAATAGAAAAATACGCTGAGACAAGGGCCAAGGAATGAAACAGTGAATGATCTACATGACACTTACAAACACACGAAGAACACAGGCGCATCAGTCACATACCCAGACACCAAACTAAACAAACAAAATCAAACAAACAAACAAAGATTTTGCTCATGACTGGAAAGGCACGAGTAGGTACATAGAGCGGAATACGTCATGCCAAATCACAAATGATCATCACAATTGCAAGGCGTACCGCTAACTCAAATGATAAATTTGAAAACAAATATGATATAAAGACATGAATGACATCATTGCCCGCGTGGCAATTTCTAGTCACGCCATAGACATTCGTCAAAATAGTTATGCCCATGCAGTTGTACTCCAATACAATCCCCTGCAAGAACTAGTGCCACCCACATGACCGCCACTGCACAAATGGCCCACCAAAGCCACGGGTCATCCCCGAGAAAAACCTGGCACAATGTCCTGATGGTTGGTGATGATGGTTAAGTGATGGTCGATGATGATTAAGTGATGGTTAAGTGATGGTCAAGTGATGGTTGATGATTGTAAACGGATGGCTCAGGGATGGTTAATGGATGGTCAACCACCCTGTCAGCATGCCTTTCAGCTGTAGCAACCGTGCTGATGACCTCCACGACAATTCCGATCAATATGTTCATCAGAGTGATGGCCTCAGGTGGGCCCAGCCACTATGGCCACACCATGTAGCACTCGGGAGTTGTTTTCTATAATGTAATATAGATCTTGAAAATAATGAAAATGGAATAAAGTGGAAATGTAAATATGATGTGTACCAAAGACTCAGGAAGGAAAGATCGGAATACCAATGAATGGCAATCATTACATCCAACTGCATACAGCTCTTCTACCAGGACCTTGCACGAAAATCTCCTGCAAAAATCTTGTCAGGAGATATCCTGTTGAGATCTTTTGCAGGGCTTGTAACTTGTAAAGAGCTCTCCTACAGTGGTCTTGCCAAGAGACCTCCTATGCGATCTTGCCTCGAGACTTCTTACAGCGATCTGCAACGGGGATCTTGTAAACAGTTCTCCTACAAGGCTGTAGAGAGCTGCTTCTACGGGGATCTTGTGTAATGATCTAAAAACATCTTGTCCAGAAATATTCCATAGAGACCTTGTACAGTTGTACAATGTTCTTTGCCAAGAGATCTCCGATAGAGTCCTTGCAAAAAGGCCCTGAAAAATATCTCGTAGCATGCGTGCACTCGTACTGTGTCATTTTCACATTTCCTCCCACCACACTGTTCGGGGTCTCTAGCAAATGGCTGCTTTTCATGTTGCCTTCTCATGCTTGCCATCCCAACCGGTTGACCGTTGGCGATCATGTTCACAAGTAAATCATATCTACAAGTAGATTCAGCCATGCTCAGGTTGACAAAATCATCAACCATTATATATTGAGCACCAACCAAATGGCTGTGGGTCAAAACCCTGTACCCCTGGTTCCCCACCATTTACCATTGTTTTCCCTTGTTTTGTTGGTGGAAATCCCCTACTAGTTGGTTGATCAATATTGACCCATAGCCAAATAATTCGAATCGACCATGCTTACCACTGACAGCCAGGGTTCGAAACCTGACTCTTTCCGGACCAAAAAGAGATGTTGCTACCGCAGCTGAGAAGCTGCCATGAGGCTTGCACTCCACCCAAACATGTAGATCACCTATGGTTGGTGATCTTAACCCCCTATGAAAAATATTAGTCCACCAACCAACCATGTGGTAACACTAGGGAGAATAATCAAAGTTAAAACCACCATATGGTTGAAATGGCTTGACCATAGATCAACCTAACTAAGCAATGGATCAACAATGGCTACGCCCCCACAAGAATCACATGGTTGAAATGACTCATGCGCTGGTGAAACTCCACTCAAACGGGATCTGACACTGTTCTTTTCTGCCACTAGTGATTTCAGATCCCACTCGACATGCCAATAATACAGAATTCAATCTGCTTTTTGTGGGTCCGCAGCCGCCCTTGATTATACATGTTTGTTTTTTGGTGTGTGTGTGTGTGTGTGTGTGGGGTACATGCTGCGATCACTCATGCACATACGTATATACTAGTTTACATACGTACACACATTCATGCATGAATAAATCGTGCAGTTGCAAGCCATATGAACAAACATGAATAAACAAAGGACCCTGTGTGTGTGTGTGTGTTTCTTTCCGTGTCTATGGGCATAATTAAGTGAGCCACACTCGTATGTTGGCGGTGAACGGTATCGTGTGTTTTTGCCAGGTCACATTGATAAACATGACCAAATAACAGCATCCCAAGTGGAAAAACAGGTCCCGTGTCATCAAGTTGTCCTTGGTCGGCAGCTGATGTGATGCTGTGATGAAACAACCGGCATAATGGTTCAGAATGTCAATGGTTTAGCATGGTTTATGACCTCCTAATTTTTGCACATGAAAGTTGATACGCATGTTTAACCATTGTTGAAGGTTCCTATCCTGCTTACAGAGTTTGGTGCACAATGGCTGTGAACCACTCAGAACCACAGTTACATTTGGCTTCCTCCACCTACTTAGCAAGGCAACTCAGCAACACTGGATGGTAGTCTACCCATGCAATCTCCTCTGCTATCAAACTCCCCCGGTGTGATAGAACAGGGAGGTTCGGTAAAAAGATTCATGGGTGTCTAAATAATTTGAACCAAAACTGGCCTAGAGACTCCACAATGGATACTAGCCCCTTGCCTGACTACATCGCATCTCTTGACCTGGTCAATGATGATCATCGTTCGCAATTGTCGCTAGCGATGAAGCAAAATATCATTGACCAGGGAGTGATCCCCCCTTGGATCACTACAAGTCTGATCACGTCATCATGTTCACTTACGATGTTGCGTTTGCGTGTGCATTTTTCATCATAGATCGGTACACCAGTAGCATTAGTCTAGAGAAAACAGTGTGTCATGCAACATGAAACGACTGCTGTTTCTGATCTCAGCCCACGCAGAGCTTGTACAGCTATCGGACGTTTGGGTTGACTCTTTGATGGTCCAGAAGTTTCAAAGCTCTGGGGATACAGTGCATCCATAAATTGGGATGTCCCAAACATTTTAACTTATCAATTGATTAAGAATGATGATCCGTAACGGGTTTGTATGGATTGATCATGACTAATAATGATATATAATGATTCATAGTGATGGTTAATGATTAATTGATTGGGCTTGAGACCGGACAGCTGTGCTTTTCTCGTCAGTGCAACATATCCGTCCAATGTTGTGCAAGAAACCCAGCCGCAAGAACCATCATAAACAGCATGTTTAGCACTTGGCCGTGGGCTCGAGAATCACTTGGGACAGAGTAAGCCCCTAAATAAGTCATTCTAAGCGGTGATGATTCTTAGAGCTAAAAAATCTTCTTAGGGGACAGGACTTTGTTTGATTTACATAGATGAATCCACTGAAGAAAAAACGGATCACAATCTCCACATCATTTTGGTTGGACATCGCCAACATGATAGATCTGATTGACCATGTTGAGGGGTCAGTCCAGGCGTTTTAGAGGCCAATTGTGCTGTTCTGAACTTGGTTAATCATTCAGCTTGGCGGCGGCATGAGGACTGCATGGTGCAAAGTGAAATTGTGCCCTTGCACCGTCATGGTTGCCAAATTATCAACGAGGACTTGTTTCTTTCTCCCGATTTAGTTTGCACTTTTGTGGCTACTTCCGCCCCTTTTCAGAGGCGGTCGTATGCAGCTTGTAACGAGTAACTTTATTTTGTTTCCAGCCTGAAGCGCACATAGATTTTGGTATTCAATAGGCAGGCGGCCTGCATGTTCTCAGTTGCCATCTTGAACGGCTGTGGGCTCACCACCATGATAGAATTCAGAATATTTCTGCACTGCATCGATTTGGTATGTCCCCGCACTGGAAACTACATAATGCTTTTTCTGCTTGGGTATTGATGTTGGTAAGAAATGGGCATAGCGTGCACTTACCCTGCCACAATTCCACGGCGGGGATGTAAGTTGAGCCATTGTTGCCCGTTCCAATGAGCGTTACAATTTCAGCCATGCCCATCACATCCCATCCCAAGGTTCACTGAGATCTGAGAGGTGGTTCCGTGCCCATAAGTACCCTCCCCTCAGAGATCAGTGGCTCGTACACTATAATCATCAGTAACCATCGTCAATCATTAGTCATTGACCCTCAATCATTCAACATTCCAAGAGTCGACCAGTTTATCGACCTCGTCCAGCAGGGTGCAGTGGATGAGGAGGGTCTGCATGGAGGCCTCAGCTTCCACACGGCACCCACGGGCATCCAATGGTGGTGGATGCAGCAACTCAAGGTAGCTTGAAAATAATGAAGTGCTGTGGGCTATGAACAGGGGCACTCATCAAATGGGTTCCTCATGAGCACCCCTTTTTTGGGCGTCCAAAACATTTATTCGTTACTCATGTTTGATTCCAAATCATACCAGGTGCTTGATAGATTTGGAAGACCATTCAAGACATGATCCTTGAATTTGAGGTACAGATGGAACAGTTTCAAACCATTACAATGGTTTCTGATCTTAAAGAGGTCACGGTGTTCTTAATTCATGATCCGCTGCCATCTAGGTTCACCACTATATCTCGATATGAGGCTATTATTAGGGGTATATTTGCAGTGAAATGGAAAAAAGAATGCCCAACAATTATGTCCAAATGTTTTGGATGTGTTTGAATCTTTTTCTTTTGATCATTTGTTTGAAATGTTTTGCATTTCTGTCTTTGTTGATTTGTGTTGGAATGTTTCGGATTCTACGGAATGTTTAAACATTTTGGAAGTTTTGTCTTTCAATTGTTTGAAACTCTTGGAGTGCTTCGGAACTGCAAATTCAGGCACTCTTGGTCAAAAAAATAACCACTGGCATTTCAGGATGTGAGAATGAATCAAACAAATCATGAATACTCTTGGAAGAAGTATACCAATGGATATAATATGATCTAAACATGATATCGGTATTCCCCTTCAAAGAAATATACCAATGCCGGCTTTCCCTGAAGGGGAAACGAACGGCTCCAAGATTGATTGGGGAGCTCCCCCTGAGCCACAAAAAAGTCTGATTGTTAGGTTGAAAAGCAGGCTGATGCTAGTGGCTTTGGGGGGTTGTGGAATATGAGGGATGCTTCAGAATGTTTTGGAATGATTCCGCTTTCTGGAATGATTCAGAATGTTTTGGGGTGATCCCAAATTTTCCCGAATAATTAACAAACAATTCAAAATTATTGAGAGCTTTTCTTGATTTTGCGTATGTGGACTTGCTTCTCTCATGAGTAGCCTTCCAATGAGTCTCCCAGGTGTCTAGCTATGCCCATGGGGAATGCTGACCGCAGCTGGACCAAGCGGCCAGAACGTTTTCGAAACGCAGTTCACCGGTGTCTTGTCCTTGCAGCGTCACCTCGAGCGAAACCGATAGGCCAAGCGAGTGATCCATCACTTCCATCTACAAGTTGAAAATAGTTGGAAATTGCTCATGTGATACTTGGTGGCTTATAGATCCCTTGCTAAACATATTTTTTTAGTGGTTATATGGTAAATCAATCATATCCCAAAAACACTCAAAACCTAAGTTAGTGGGTATAAGCCATCCAGGATATCAAACAATGTGCTGGTTTAATCAATGATCAGTCTTGAAACTTAAGATTCATCATGAATCATCAGGATCTTGCTACCGGCAAATGCTACCAGCTGGTTCCCACTGAGTTTCAAAGCCAAACTCCTTTGAGATAGATGTACACATGCTAAACACCAAAGACATGCGACTGCAATGTGACTGCATCGCGTGCCTCTGATCAACAAACCGAACAAAATGATGACATTTCCAGCGGAACCCCACGCCACTGACGACACTCTACGCCATTCACGTGCCGCGACGGCACAGCAAATGCGATGGCCAAGGTGTAGTGAGAAGCCAACAAGAGGATCAGCGCAAAGGATACCTGGGACGGTGAGGTCACTGGTGGCTGCAAGCTGACCGCGGTGATCTCGAGTGATGGTTTCGGTGCGGAAGGAAACGCCAGAACTGGAGCAACTTTGGAGAAAAAAAACGCCAAAGATTGTAGAGGTCGATATCCACACAATGCACACCACCAACAAATACAGGCTTCAACAATTAAGTGTCCAAGAATGGAAACACATCAAATAAATGACTTTCAACAAAAGAGACCAAATTCCAACGTGTAGATTGCACACTGCTTACAGACAAACTTGAACATTGACTGTGACTCATCTCATAATATCTACCTTTCTCCATCACCATCTGTCGGTGGGAGACTGCGAAGCATGTGCATGAATACATGTGTATGTGTTGATGGATGGAACGCCACATTCATATTGCCCTCAATGGCTGATGGACAGTGATAGTTAATCACCAGCTATTCTTTACAGGATTCTATAGGTATGTAAACTGTAAACTGATGATGTTGATGGCTAGTCACAAGCTGTTTCTATAGGCAAACTGTTTCACCTGGCTTCGATGCAACAAACGCACGAATCACGGGGACGAGCGGCTGCTCGGAAGGCGGTCAAGATTGCCTTGATCAAGATCTGCAGCTCAGGGAAGAACCTCTGGATGCGCTGGCCGTGCGCTTCACCCCGCAACGTGTCCAGTGGGACCAATTGTACTTACTCTCAGGTGCCCGGAAGTGGAAAATCCACCATTTGCAAATACCAAAATGGTTTCCCAAGGTTTCCTGATAAAATGGGCCTCTGTTTCTAGACACGCCCTGCAGAAAATGACCGGTAGCAAAACTGCAGCGTGCCCTGGGGCGAAGCATACAACCACAAGTGGAGGCCCACGGCGGCAAGCCCCCGCTGACCAACCTGCCGGATGCACCTCACTAACTTCGCGATTCGGCAAATACGTGAGAGTCGTAGGATCCTGAGTGGAGAGATGGGTGAGCCGCATGTCGCACCACAAGAATCGTGCCACTGAGTGTGGCACCCTATGGATTTAGAGCCGTCATCAGCAAGCTAGGTTGATCAACCATTACACCAACTTGGCTGACTGTCTTGGGGTTTAGCAATTCTTGTGCATGCGTGTGCATGCCCTCTGTAATAGGTAAATCACCCTGTGTCTCTGGGTAGACTGATTTACTTTCAATGTACACGTGGCCGTGGCCCAAGGAGCAATGAGCCCAGTGTCATGTAGCGGCAGCCGTGGAGAAAGGAAGGAGGACATCCCCAGGAGCAATGAAATGAAGGTTCCCAAGCAATCAACGTTCCCAACCCACCAGCCAACCACCACAGCCACAACAGTGTGTCATTCCATGGGGGCTTCAGTGGCTGGGTCCCCCTGGCCGAAACAAGCGAATGATCTCCGATCTACCTGGCTGCCGGCAGAAGTCTCGTAGGGAGATCAACTGCAACGTCTCCCTGGGGTGGTTGGTCGGTTGATCTCCCATGGGTTGATGGGAAATTTCGACATCTCCCTTTTTCGCAGGGAGATCAGCTGGATCAACCATAGTTCCACTGGGTTGGTTTTTCTGGGGAAAATATGCGTTGGAAACTTCGGAAACCCTTGTTCTAACCACCAAGCTACCAGGGATTTCCTGTGGCTTTTCCTATGGGCCATTTCCGCCAAAACGGTTGACATGAACCATTTCTGGGAAAATGGTTGTACCTCTTTACCTTTAAAAATTGTTGATCAATAAGCCCTTCGTGTGCAGCGGCGTCTTCTATGCAACCGTGTAAGTGCACCAGGCGTACGTACGCCATGGGAGACCAAGGTAAAAAGATCCATCATAGCGATCAACGACAGCTGGAATATGGCCGTCAATAGAGGCACGTGACAAAACATCGGCTGAGTTCAGCTACTCCTGTGAATGACTGAGGTGAATCTTAGGTGAATCTTGGGATCTGAGTTCAGCTAGCGTTACGGCACTCTTGGTAGCTTCAACTGGCGGACCTTTTTAAAGGGTTGGAAGGATACCCCTGGCGTAGCTCATTGCTCCGACCACCAGCTAGTCAGCGTTGAACCGTTTCCACAGAGAGGAATCCCTGGGTGCCTGGAAGTGAAAGTCAAACAGCTGTGGTTGGCGGCTGCAACTGGATCCCGAAAATAGCTTAGAGATGGTTAGAAGCCATCATCCCCAGGAATGGCTGAAAATAAACCCATCATCTTGAATCAGGTTGACACCACCCACCAAACAATCTGAACAAACCTGCAATTGTAAATCGCCACAACACCCTACAAATCCTTAAGCAACTGATGGGAAATGTTCCGGGAAACTCCAGCGATCATTGGATGCTTTAGGTGAACCCTGGTTTCGCACCGCAAGTTTCCGATGAACCCTGCGCGTCGAAGCTGGCTTCCCATGGGGAACCCCTGAAACTGATAGCTTCCGAGCTGGCGATGCCACAGGCACATCCGGAAATTGCTCACTTGGAGCCCACTGCCCAACATGAACCACCCAAAAATAAGCACACTGGAAATGCTCATGAAAGTTAGGTATTGCTCCACGAAGATATATGGGGGGGCGATCCACTGCGCAACATGAGACCAAAATCGAAGCAATTTGAGGACCTAGTCACCCAACGGTACCAGAGATCTGTACCGAGTAGCCAAGGTTTCTTCGAAGTGATTGGATGTGATTGGTATAGGTTGATGATCAACCCAGCTTACGCGGCCACGCCCAACCCCAGAACTGTGATCGTGTATCAGCCACTGGATTGGTTGGGGAGCCCGGCGGACCACTGTGGCGGAATCTTCCTCCACCGAAGAGGCTAAGCCAATGATTGTCATGACCTCGGAGCAGAGATCTCAAACATCGCACAAGGCCCTGACATCCCCCAAGGTACATCTATAGGTAGAGTTTGGTTGGGCAAAAGTAGCCAATCATAATCAAAATGAGCAAGATGAATGGTCGATTGCAGCAATGGATCAGCAATGATCAACCGCTATACCCCATCGTTTATCTAGTATGAATCGCTAAAAACCACTTTAAATCCGTGTTAATCACTATAAACCATAATAAAAACATTATTAATCAGTAAAACATATTCATCATTACTAATTAAGCAAAGTAATCAAAATAATTAATCAATCAGTACTGAGTAATCACCATGAACCATTCTTAACCACTGTAACTATAACCATATGTTGAAATATTTTGAATGTACCCAGAAAGTGATTACTATACCCCCCTCAGTAATCAACAAACTTCCCAATCACTATAAAATCTAGCAATAAGTATATATAACTACTACAAACCACTATGAATCACTATTCATCAAAACAATCAGTAATGATGAATCACAATCAGTAATGATTAATCACTACAAAATCCAGCACCCCCAAATTTTGGTAAGTTGGTCACAACGGGGCCGCTCCGGACTTGCACCTAGCATGCAAGTCCGGAGTGATCCGAGGAAGGTGATGACAACCGGAACCGGCCCCTAATCGTTAGCGATTCGTTGGTGAACATAACTAGGGTAACTACTAGTTACAGTAGATATGACCATAGTTAGATAGCTTCAAAATCCAACTTAGAAGGTTTGGGGGCCCCACCTTTTAGCCACCACTAAAAAGTATGTATGATTGTGTCATAATAGGATGGCTATCCCCGGTAGGACTACTGGCTTAGGTTTGCCTGTCCCTTGGCGTATCTCTTTATCCCAGTCTGGTTAGTTCATCGTGAACCACCATCACTGCCGGCTAAAGGGGCTTAACCAGCCCCAATAAGCTGACCATGACAGTGTTGACCAGTTTGAATCATCACCAATAATGATGTTGAACATATACCAATTGTCAAACAACGGTGCATGACACCTACATACACTAAATGATATGAAACGCATTATGGCATAACCATCCTGGAGTACATAGAATATCCCAGATATTAATCAATATCCAAACCATGTCCACCCATGTACCAGAGATGGTCCAATCTGATATATTTCTGTCTACTTCAGGGTCGTGACAAATTGATGATTTATGACCATTCACTGGTTGTACCAATCACTCAACAAGACAATGATTGAATGAACCCACTTGCGAATCGGTCCACTCCAAGGAACCCAGGTGTCGAAAACCGTCAGAGGCACCAGGAAGGAGTCCAAGACAAACCTATCAGCCAGGACCAGGGATCTGGACCTTGAGTTTCTCTGACATCAGCAGGAAAAGGTTTTCTTTGAGGTGAAATAGTCAGCAAAGATGTTCAGATTCCTGCTACTGACCTCACAAGCCTAGGCAAATCAGTCAAGGGATGTCGAGGGATGTCAAGGGATGTCAAGCGAGGTCAAGGGATGTCAAGGGATGTCAAGGGATGTCAAGGGTGTTCAGGGTACTTCCACACCATCATTCGAAAACTACTTCCTAAGTCGAATCTCCCACTGACCCTATCCGATTGGTCCCTGAGTCATTCCATGTTTTCACTGCTCCGACAGACCAATCGAAATAACGCATCGTGCTGCCGCAGGATACAGCTTCTTACCATAGGTACAAGGTGGGGCACCCTGGTCACAAGTTGGCTCAGAAGCCGTTCTGAGTTACCCTCGTTAAAAAAACCAACTTTGCTGACGTTTGGGGGCCTGCACCTTGTATGCCAATGGATGAGCCAAAAGATTTCGCCAATGCCAAGGAACCAAGGATCACGCAGCCGGTCCCAGCATGATTTGAAGGCAAAGAAGCGAATGCAAAACTCAACCACGAAATAAACGCCTTGGGAAATGCGCTCAAAAAAGCCCAGGAAGCAGCTTTTCCCATTCTTGCGCGGGTGTGTGAGTGCTGGGCAAAGCTGTGTGTTTTTGAAAGATTGGCGTGTTTCTCACTACATTGAAACCTCCTTGTGGCCACCCGACTAGGGCATTAAGGATGATGACAATGATAGTGATGCATGAGGTGCCATCAGGATTTTCCACCAATACATGGTATGCCACACGCTTCAATCCAAAAGTCAGGAGCCAAATGAATGGGAGATCTCACCACATCTCACCCACCACCTTTCACTGGTGATGTTCCATGAAAACTGGGAGACATGCACTGGATCTCCGATCATCCATCAGCCATTCAGCTTGAATTGCCACTAACCAACCATCACTACCTCGCCATTCGTAGCAACCATTATCAACCATCAGCACTCACCATCAATCAGTCCTGAAACATTTCTTCTCAGTTCTAAACCATCATCAACCATTCTTAGCAACGAATCTCACCACTAGTGACCATTTGTTTCTGTTTGACAGTGATTGCATCATTATCAACGACCTCTCTCTCGCCCATGCAGGGACGGACAGCGCTCAAGACAGTGAAGCGAGCAAGCGGCTACACAGCACATGAAACCATCACGATTTAGGCAGTTCAATCACATTTTTTTACGATGCCACGTCTTAACCACAACGCAATCGTATATTACCATCATTCACTATTGAGTCAACCAAATAGTCATAGCGCACAATCGGGGATACATTCTTTATAAAGAACTTAATCTGGACCACCACATTGCCCACGTAGAAGAACAGCAAATTTCGCGAGTTGGACCACCTTGCTTTTTGCACTATTCAAAACAGCGCGGGCTTAAAGTATATCAAAGACTTTGGTCTTTACAACTGCTGCAGCCGTTACAGCTTGATTATCAACATCCAAGATGCATTCATATGATGTGCCCTGGTTTGTGCCCTGGCTTGCGTGGACCTGGTACAAACTTTACTTAGTAAAGAATTCCCCTGGATTGCAAAAAGATCAAGATATATCACACTCGATCTCTGGAAGCACGCTGTAGCACAAGCAAAAACACCCCAAAAAACTTTCACAATCTACTGATTAGTTGGATCTAGATAGCTGATTGATCTCTAAGAGCATGCGTCCCGCCACACACCTGGGTAGATCCTGTTTTCTCGTAAGGTCAGCATTTCGAATCTAGCATGAGTCAGTTTTTTACTCAGCCGCAATGGGCCCGCGCAGGAGTTTGAACATTTGAAAGGGTTGGGCATTCGGAATTGACGATGTTGATGATGAAGAAGAAAAATGATGATGATGATGATGATGATGATCATCATCATCATCATCGTCATCATTCTTATGATCAAAGCTTCAACCATCGGTCCTTTATCCGTGCAAAATGTTGGAACTCCCCAAGAAAAATCAGCATTTTTGCTGCTGGTTCCCGAGTCGCCGAGTCCCGAAGTCAACATCGGCAGAGCGCACACCCTGACCGTTCTTCAGCCGTCCTAAAAACATGTCAGATCAAGCAACCGTCTGCAACCACACGCCCGGTGGTGGTTATACCATTGAATTATAGGCTTTGCCATGCTGAACAGCCCCGAATGCACAGCATTACCAAATCCTGATCCGGGGACTTTCTGCGGCCCAGGGGCAGAACAGTTGGTCAAAGATCTGAAAAATCTCCTGTGGCAGGGGTCATTGTAAGAATGAACCCCCACGAGCTGCACTACCATGAGCCTTGGTAGATATGTAACGCTGTTTGCTGGGGATCCACATCAATAGACCAATAACCCCCCTATATTTGCCGGTGGAACACCGACTATAGTCAAGGTTTTGATGTGGATCTAACCATCTACCATCAATTAACCGTGATTCCGCATGTCTCCCACCCTAGGAAGACCCCATCACCGGATGATTTTCCCCTTCATGGCCCGATGGTTCCCCCATACAGTGTCTCATCAGGCGCTATGACAGCAGCTGGCATGTCGCAAACAATTAATGGAAGGAGACCTGGTGACAACCCCTTTGACAGGACTCAAAAGCGATTGAGAGACCCGCCAAAAACATGTGTGCAAAGTAAGGGCTAGGGCTGGGGTTCAGTCTTGAGCCACTCGTGCGCATGCCTTCCATAGTTGTACTGCCAATGCATGAACAAAATCACTCATATTACCATCTCATTTTCTGCTGTCATCTTACCTGATTATCGTCACAATCACAACCATCATGAGCACAAGAAGGGCTAGATACTAATCAACTAGATGCAGCAACCATGCAGAATATATCATGACATTGTTCAATCACCCTGGGTTTGGAGATGTGTCTCGGCCAAGAAGTGGCTGCCCATGTGACCTTCGCGTCTGTGATGAGCATTTCCGTGTTGTAGTCCGCATCGATTCCCATCCAAATGGCATACATGCATATCATCGCCTCAAAAATGGGTACAGTAAGGTCAAGTGAGCAAAGTTGATTTAGACCGCTTTCCTCTTGGTGACCTCACACCCCTGGTCACCCTACCATGTAAAGATTACAGCTAGCAAAGATTGGCCAACAAAAACGAAACACAAAGAGGTGGGGCGGGCACTTGAATCCCCTGATCACACAAGCAAACAGAAGCAAGCAAACGTTATCAAACATTGAAACTTCCGGATTACGCCAAACAAATGCATGGATACGGTATGCACATAATGTTGTCGGCACAATAGTATACCTCCCCCCCCCCCCTTTTTTTTTTTTT
>VSDK01024571.1:171844-223603 GCA_009767595.1 Symbiodinium kawagutii
TTCTTTCTTTTCTTTTCTTTTCTTTTCTCTTCTCTTCTTCTCTTCTTTTCTTTTTTTCTTTTCTTTTCTTGTTTTTTCGTTTCTTTCTTTTCTTTTCTTTTCTTTTCTTCTTTCTTTTAACGACAATTCAAAAACAATAAGGAAGAAAAAAAATAGAAATGAGCCAGGGAAGTTGTTCTTTATTGCAGTTGCTAATTTCAATTTATAATTGCAATGCAGGAGCTTGCAAGGGGGTACCCTTTGTGGACCTGTTTTTTTGCAATGGTTTAAAAGGATTTTAAAAAGAAAACAGCTGTTTTGAACAAGGTCAGATTTTTGAGTTTGTAAAGGTTTGGTTTGCTTATTGAAAAGAATCTACTCACAATTAGCAATTTTAGTACTGCTTGTGAACTGGTTTTCTGGATCAATACTAAATTTAAATTGGCCCTTTTACAATTTTGTAAGGGGGAAATCTCAAAATTTTGGAATTTTCTGGAAATTATTTGTAGCTGTTGTGAATGCTCTCCTATTATTGCAACTGCTCTGGAGCAAGTTGACATTCTGTAATTAAAAATCAATAACGGCCAATTTAAATTTAGTAAGGGCTAAAAAAATCCAGATCTGGAAATTATTTGTAGCTATTGCAAGCGTTTCATTATTGTGCCTAGAACATTAGTACGCACTATTGTTCACATGATGCATGAATGCATCCCATGCAAGGCAATTTTGTTATTCACAGGCTACGTTTTACGTTCTATTGTTCAAAGGTCCCTATGGATAAAGTCAAACTCCAAATATGCTGACTCCAAACATCATGAACATGCAAACCTATTTCAAAGGACTTTAGTGAAAGGGAGCTGGGTTCATCACCTTGATCATCATGCTCATCATCGTCACCACCATCGCCGGCAACATCATGACAGACAAGCAACAGACTGGTCCGATTCCAATCTATCTACCGTCTGGTTAGGCCACTTGTGGTAGCTCCTTAACTCCTCCTTTAAAGGGCCAGAACGGGATACCCTCGCTTCCTCCAAACCACCGGCCCGCTATGGTCCGAGTCCATCCAAGATACCATGTCGAAGTTCTGAAAGTACCTCACAGCCGCTGCTCATGACAAGCCAACCCTGGCTGCTTAGCTCCCTCCCAAACACCATCAACTAACTATACTAGTAGCTGGTTGATGGTTTCAACCCCTGAAAAATACTACTGTTGTTTTTTTTTTTTTTTGTTTGCCAGGGCTTTACATTGATTGGGCCCTAACACTAGTTAGTTAACCAAGTGTTAATCATTACTAGGGAGAATAAATAATGTTTGAGTTTGAAACCATCAACTATACTAATAATAACGGTGGTGCAGAATGGCTATCAAGATATCAACTATGTTCCTGGCAGAAAAACTCAGGATTCACATCCAAAACATGGACCAAGCACCAGATCACTCGCCTGACTTTCAACGTTTAAAAACAAGCATCACGGGCTGGTGGTTGAACCACCCCTATGAAAAATATGCTTGTCAACCAACCATTTGTTAATGACCACTAGTGAAAACAGAAAATGTCAATCAAACCACCAACCAGGTAGTTGTTCAACCACTATTGTTGGTTAGTGTCCCCTATTAGTTTAATCATTATTAATTAATGGTTATAACCCCGCCAAAAAAAAAACACCAACCAGATCACAACCCATCATGACTTCACCCTGTGCCGCCGTGCGAACACAGCGGACTCCGCAAACAAGGCGCGGGTGGGTGGCAATCCTTCGGCAGGGGGAATCCCTGGTGAACCTGCCCTCAGCCACTCCTGAAATGCCAAGGTTTCACGGCAGCGGACGGGGATGCTGGTGGAAGTGGTGACGGCCCTGATGATGATGATGATGATGATGATGATGATGATGATGATGATGATTCATGATGTTGGTGGTGGTCAAGCTAAACATGACCATGATAAAGCTTACGCCTGGATCATGGGAAGATGCATGGCTCTTGCATGCTCGGTTGGGTTGCCTAGGAAGTCTTACCATGCCCTGAGCTGGCGAAACACCGGGGCCCCAAGTAGCAAATATGAGGCAACTATAGGCAACACACACACACACACACTACAGAATCACACACACACACACCCATACATATGTACAAAGTCACTGCGATGCATTTCAGGATCTTATAGGATGTTTTGGCGCTGCATCTGCATGTTTTCATCGCGCTGGTTCTCCCATTGTCAAATCTTCCCCAGAGAAAAAAAACAGCTGCACCACGTTCATTGCAGTTTGCCTGCTCCCAACTACACAATGGTATCAACCAAAGCAACCAGACATACAGACTGATGGTAGATGGCAACATTCAGAGTTCGAACTCGGTTTGCTATCAACTTCTCAGGACCGGTCCTTCTGCGAGAGTGGTCGCAAGGCTGTTTCTCACCTGGCATTGCGAGCAACATCGCGGACCCAAGCCGTTTGGCTCTGCGTTCGCCTGCCCATAGCCCTACCATTTTGGGGTTTCCGCAAATGGGGTTACCCCTAAATCATCCAGGATTAGTCATTCAAATATCCATTCACAATACCACCAAACATCTCCCATGATTTAGCTGGTACCTGGGTTACACCACTCTATCTGCTTACAATCATGGGAGATCAAACGAAGTATTTTGCGAGTTCCCTGTGGCTTGAGAAACACCCCTTTGCCTGGGGGCCGCTCCTGGCCTTCCGGTAGCACTGGCTACGCTGGCACTCGTGCCATCTTACGCCAGTGCTGGTTCAACTGCAAGGTTTCCATCACATAAGGTGAGGATAACCCAAGTTATAGGCTAGGATAACCCACCAACAGGCCTCATGGATCTAAAAGACTAGGGAACCAACATATGATGTAATTACTTTTGTTGAGCGGTGCTGGTGCACCATTGCAATAATCGACACGATTATCTCTCGATGAGTTGTGGGCGGTCCAGTACCCCGAAATCAAGTGAGGCCCACTTGAAGGGCTACTCACGCCTGCGGAGTATGAACAACACCTTGCCAAAGCCCTGGTGTGGTCTGGAATCTAACTATTTGAGTGTTTTGCATGTGACTGGAGCTGTCACAGAAAAAAAGAGGGATTCACCTCCTTTGCTCACTGACTGCTACCCTTTCATTTTGGGCTGGCAAATTCTTCAAGTGAACATCTTCATTTTCGCATGGATTTGGTGGCACCACCTTTCCGGAGAGCCCAGTGCGTCCTCCACATTGCCACGGCCCGGACCTCTTCCGGAAGTGGAAAGACGGAGTGTCGTTTATTGCTGGGCATCATGTTGACGTTCCTGAGCTTCTGCAGCGTTTCTGCCAAAGGGATGAAACTGGGCCAATGACTACAAGACACTCCACCCCAGAAGTTGGAAGCTTAAGGTGGATACGTTGGCTATTGACGTTTAGGACATTAGTGGTATGATGAGGCTCGTCATCTAGGAATGAGCAAAAAATAGCCCGTTTGTGATGAAGAGTCCTTTGCTGTAGAGATCCAATTCCCGGATCGCTCGTGTTGTTGTTGTTGTTGTTGTTGTTGTTGTTGTTGTTTCTTGCTTGTTCTCAGTGTTGTTGATTGTTGGTTGGCTATTGGTTGGTTATCGGTTGTTGTTGTTGGTTGTTGTTGGCCAGTCCAAACTGATCAGCCATGACCCCCCATTGTTTTGGACCCAAACCTCATCACCTCTCCAGCTCGCAAGCACTGCACAGGAACCATTGCACAAATTCAGTTTGAATAGGTTCCTCAATGAGAACTTAATGTCAACTGGATGGTGGTTTCAACCCCTATGAAAAATATGAGTCACTTTTCCGGTCACTTTTCCGACTGCATTCACTCGACGGTCGACCACGTAGAAGACGGACGAATGAAGTCGTTGGGCAATCTCCTCAAGCGGTAACTCCTGGCAGCTTGTCGATGCGGTTCTGGTCCTTGTGGCATTTGAAAGTACCAAAAGGAAGCAGCCATCGATCCACCGCTTGACACCTCTCTTCAGACACCCGAACAGGGAGTGTCTTAGTCCAAAAGGCATACACCGGGGAGTCACGCCTGGTGAACGCAATCGGCAATGGGTCGCCAGAAAGTTTTGCCAACTTGGTGAGATATGTACTGAAGGAACGTGTTCTCTTAGCGAAAGAACGTGGGGGGCACACAGCCCCAGCTCTCCATGTATGTGTGTTCAAATGGTTCCACGGGCCAATGTCTCCTTGGTAGAAACGTGCATCAATGAAAAGTTGATGCCATGTCCACCATCTCACTGGTTCATTGGGGTCATGGAGCGTCTGGCTCCACTCATGCAAAGTACACAAATCTGGACACGCCAGATACTTAGCATCCTCCGGTGGTCTGTCTGGGATGTACCACTCTTCGTACTGTCTGTCATAGCGTTCGGGCTCATCTTGGGCTTCTGGTGTTCGCAGTTGTTGCTGTTGCTGTTGTTGCTTGGTTTGTGCCAAAGTGCCTACTTGAATCAAAGTATGGTGCAGTACATCTCTCATCTGTTCCAACTCTGAAATTTCGGCAACAAGGGTGCTCCATGTTCGGAGCAATGCAGGGTGTTCGTGAACAGCGGTGGCGGCGGTGTGGTCCGCTGCTTCATTGCCACGCCAACTCCATCTTGAGATCCAGGCCTCGTGATGCTCATGCTGCTGATGGCTACAAACCTTGATCACATGGCGACAAAGATGACGTACTTGGTATCCTATCACCCCGATAGTGTTGATGAGATCATGATTCTTGACTTTATTTCTAACCTGGTATATGTCGGTGAGCGATGGGTGGAGTGCACGTCGCAAGGTTTTATAGACCTGTGCATTATCTACCCAAAGTCTGAATGGCCGTCGGGTGCGATCGGCCAGGAGCAAAGCTGAGATGGCTGCGCATAGCTCTGCTCGTGTGACTGTCTGGATCATTCCAGAAACCACTCCTCCACTGACTGAAGCAAATTCTGTGGGTCCATCTTCCAAGTAAACTGCAACGCCCCAGCTGGCGAGGCGGCTTAGGCTGTCTCGGGGCCGGAGACAGCTCCCATCTGTGAAAATGTCCAGCTCTAGTGGGAGTAGGGGAGGTATATCTAACCAGGCCGTGGAATCTGGGACTTCAAACAGTTGTTGTCTAAACCTATTCAGTGACTTGGGCCTAGGTATCCATCCATGGTTATAGGTGGCCGGGCCGGCTTGGAGGATACGTTCTTTCATCTGAGAATCACAGTGAGCTCGGGCAGCTTGCAGTTGCTCACATTCCCAATGGCGGTGATATTGGCTGTCAGGGCTGCCGCAGAACTGGCATGCCGTGGGGAGCTCACCTTCCATGTGCTTGGCATGGTCTGCCGTGAAAAAGGTGCCATTCAAGCTACGATGCAAAACCCCCTTATCACAAGGTTGTTTGGTCATGTTGCGGACTGTCAATGTCACGGATATGTTGTCCATGCCCTGGAAAGTTTGCCTCTGGTTGAGCTGGTGTAAGCACCGAAATTGCCAGCTATCAAGGAGGCGTTGCGACAGCTCTTGAACTGGGCACTCCCATATGTCACAGGGCATTCCCCAAAAATCCACGAAGTGTTCTTCATCCCAATGCCATCCTATTTGATGCAACCTGCGAAGGAGGACACTGCAAGGGCCCACTTCTGGCGTGAGCTTGGTGGCTGGCAATGCAAGTTGTCTGAGGATGAGTTTGCTTTCATGCACTGAGAAATAGCTTCGGGCATCCATCACTGTGCGATGGAGGATATAAAAACCTGGGTCAACCATTGGTCCCTCTAACAAGGATAGCTGGGCAAGTGGTGAGGTTCCTAGTTGTTCAAGGCCTAAACACCTCACTGCTGCTGCTCGCAACTCAGTAATCAATTCGTCACGGAGATGGACTGAACTGATGGCGTGCAATGCATTGGGCCAGGCAGCCATTTTGATGGCTTTCACTTTCTGTGCTCTTGGTGCAGGCGACCGAGTGATGTCTCGCCACCGGGGGCGAAATTTGGAGATTTTTCCCGTGACTACCTTGTTGGTAGGAACTTGAGAGTATTGAACGTGGCCTCCAAGGTCTCTGGTCCAATGCACAACCTGGAATTGTCTATCCCTCAACCGCTTGCGGTCATGTGCATTATTGGCCCACACCTGCGTTTTGGATTCATCGATGAGCAAATCTAACCCTGCTAGGACCTGCCGCAAATGATGCAATCCCTCTAGTGTGGTATCAACGTGCGTGGCTGAAAGTTCAAGGTTGTCCACATAGGACCAAAGCTGGCATTGTGGTACTCGCACTTTGACATAGCAGTCAATGAGTATGTTGAGCGCTGCCATTCCGACCACGCTGAGGGCGCACCCCTCAGCACAGCCTGTCGAAGAAGTGAGCCCTGGGCTCACGGAGCCCCTTACGACAAACCGTCTACTCATATGTTGTAATGCTCCAAACCATCCCCGCAATATGTTCGAGTTAATGCCCAGGTGGGAGCAAATCTCAAAGATTGGGATGCGAGGCATGTGATTAAAACATTTTTGAATGTCTAAAATGACTCCGGAGAGTGTGGCACCTGAATATTTTGCACTTTCAAGTTCTGATTGGATTCCAAGCCACACTTGCGTGGCTGTTCGCATGGGAAGATTACCAAAACTTTTATTGGGAGCATATTTTTCTAAGTGCTTTAGACATTCTCTGGCTCGAATGCTAGTCCAGTTACGGTATATGAGAGAGAATACCGTTATCGGTCGATATTGCTGGATTCGAGAAGCGTTTTCTACCTTGGCCAAGGAGCAAATGAGCCCGGTGATCATGGAGATTGGCCATTCCTCACCTGCTTCAATTCGCTCCAGGAGTGTGATAAGAGCCTGAACAAGGTCAAGCGGCATCTTGAGTAAGTCCTGACGGGCCCAGCCGTCAGGCCCTGTTGCGGCCCGTGTTTTCTTTTGCTGAAGAGATCGCAGCCAAATCTCTGGGGTGATCTTGGTGTAAACCAATGGTTCTCCTGCTGGGAAGTTAGTCTTGAAAAATTCAACCATGGGGTCCCACTCATCTATCGGAACATGCAGGTGACGATCCCACCTCCGCTCCCATTCATGTTTGAAGAGGTCGAACAACTTGGTGAGAGATCCTTCAAAGTGCTCTTGCCTGACGATCTGTCCTACTTCCAATCCATCTATGGATTCCAACCATACTTTATCAGCTTCACCGTGGATCGGTGACAAGACATTAGATGCTGTGAAGAGTGGCAGGTGCTCATCGATGTCCAGAGGACAGTCAAGGACAATGGCTCGCTCCTCTTCATCTACTTCAATGATCTTAGCTTGTTGGGCATGTTCTATCAAAGAAATAGGGGCAGCTGGTGGCAACTTAATGTCCTGGAAAATTTTGTTGGGGTTCTCCAGTCGATTTTTCTTGGCTGTGTGCTGGCACTCTTTGATGAGGATATCTTCCATGTGTCTGAACTCTTTTTCAAAGGTTAAGCGGATGGCACAAAGCTGTTGGCGAGTTGGCAAGTGCTGAGGGAGTCGATGAGGAGCTGAATCCAACCGACTATCTAACAATCTCCACCAAGTTGCAAAGCTGTGGTGAAAGCCAGGTGCTCTCAAAACTTTGCTCCATTCGTTTTCCTTGTGGGTTGCTACTGTGGAAACTGAGTGGTCTCCTCGGCAAAGTGATTCCAACCTACGCAACTGTTTGTACCATTGCATATGCCTTTTATTCTGTCCGTGGAATGTGGGAGTGACATGTCCATGTCTACTTGCTTTCACTGGCGCTTCACAAGGGGTGAGCTCTACTGTTCGGGTGGTTTTGGACCTACCTCGCTGGCTGACATGCATGTTGTCTTGGTGCTTGTGCATAGCTCGTTCCACTCGCTGCTCAAACTCATGTGCGATGGTTTCGATGGCTTGTTGAGTGGTGCTCCCAGGTTGCAGTTCCCATTGTTTTTCTTCCAGTTCAAGTTGTTGATCCCACAAGATTGGTTTAGGTTTACGCCATAGGTGGATGTTTTCTGGTTGTCCTATCCCATGAAGTTCTACCCACAAGTGTTGGTGCTCTGGGAACAGGGATGCCGCATCTGTTCGCCTCCAATGTGGGACTAGTTCTGGACTCAACCAAATGAAATCCTTGGTGCTGGTGTTATGGCATGTCTTGGTGATTTCTCGGCCATGTAACTCTTGTGCTATCACTTGCACTTCTTTCCAACCATGATCTCGAAGGAGTTGGAAGGTGTTGAGGTTGTCAAACTCCTGGTTCCAATCCCCCATCAAAAACCTCTTGCCCTTGAGGGTCCGCAGAACGCGGTACACTGCATGTGACAGAAGCTCATCGGTCTGCCTGCGAACTTCATTTGTGTCTGCCCGAAATGCATAGCCGTAGATCACGGCTCCGTGGATCCATGTGCCATTCATGTAGAACGTGTTCATACAAAATCTTGCCTCTTCCCATTTGTCCGCTGGCCAAGTGGGTTGCAGCCTGCGTGATGGCAGCGTTGTCAGGAAGCCTGTACCTGTTTGTTTGCCTCCGATCGCTGATGCTGTAGAAACTCTAAGGGGAGCTGGTGCTCCCGGATGGAACGAAAATCTGCTCTTTCTCAGTTTCAATCCCTTATTGAATTTGGAGATACCCTGAGCAGATAAGTGTGTCTCACAAAGGCCCCAAATTGAACTCCCCTTCATTTGAAGCTCTTGCATGACTTCTGGTTTGTTGAGCACACCCGTTGGATTTGCACAACCCAAAATTAGCCTCTGCGCATTGGCCGGGCCGGGATTCTTGGCCTCTCCCACTCGAAGCAAAACTCCTAGCAAGAGGACCACTTGCACGAATTGCATGGGTCGCCATACCTTGGCGTGACGTGGCCGTCACTCGTGGTCGGTCTTTGCTCTCTTATTGATGATGGCCTCTATGCGCCTCAACTGCTCTGCCATCTTCTCATCCAGTGCATTTTGAAACCCCTGCTGCTGGCTCTCAATTTGCTGCTGGACACTATGGATGCGATGGTTGACCTGGGTGTTATGAACTCCCTGCTGCTGCTGGAACTGTTGCATGTCCTGCTGCATCTGTTGAACATTGCTTTGCAAGGATTGGACCTGGGCTTCCAATGCTGTTACTTTCTGATCTGTGGCAGGGGCCATTTCTTCATCTTCGTCCATGCGGAAGAGTTGCGGTTTGATCGCATCCATGACTTTCTTCTCAATGTTGGCTTCAATGGCTGCAAGTTGGTGTGGGCTCGGGAGGCTGCTCTGGGACCATGGATCTTGTTTTGCCCACGGATCACCCTTGGGCTCGTTGTCTGGCTTGGCACGTCCTGCCAAGTGTTGCAGGGTCAACTTGGAGGCTTCCACGTTGGCACTGGCCATCGCGGTGGTGGGCTTGGCTTCACGACGGCTCGGCATCTTGGATATCAACACATCACCGTGCTCGCAATGGAACACCCAGTGCGATGGCGCTTGATCGGACATGGCTGTCCAAAACATTCCTTCATGAGCACTGTCCTGGCCAACTGGTTGTCCTGGACGAGCTGGCCAACCCCATGATTGGAAAACTTTGCTCAGGGACATGCGGGTAGTGTTGAAAGGGACTGGCCCCAACCTGAACATCTGCATGGCTTCATTGGGAATGTACTCAAGCTCCGGGCGATGTTGTTTGTGCGTGTCTCGAGCATGTGGCTTCAATACACGCAAACCATATCGAAGACCGGTGCGAACAACCATTGATGGGTGATTGTTGGTTTGTTTCATCAGTGTGACTTCGCTCAGGTTCTTCTTGGGGATCCATACGACTTCATAGTCTTCGGCAGGTCGCCTTCCATTCGGGGTCCTCACCTCATAATACTTACCTTGGATTGCATTGCTCTCGAGCACTGCTTGGGCGGCTTGTTTGGAAAGTCGCATGGTTACCAAAAACAATTCTGCTTCTGCTGGTTTGCTCTTCTGATATCTCATCGTGAGGAATTGTCTATCCCACACGTCGTGGATGGCATCTCTGCAATTTGAGAATTCAGGTTCGGAGAGGAGCGATTTCACTGGATGTTGACTGAAGGTGTTCCAGTCGAACTGAGTTTGGTCTTTGTACACTTGTGCTCGGATGACCAACAGTTCGGATTCTTCGATGCGCATGCTCGTGGTGCCTTTGGAACGAGAAACCGGATGCAACCCGATCTGATACAAGGCTGCTGTCACCAACATCGCTTCTCCGGTGGCTACACATGTCGCAGGAAACTTGGTGATGGTCTTCCTGGCTGGCAATCTTTCGTCATCATGTTCCAGGACGATGATAGCCATGGCTTGCTTGTTGATTGGGCTGGTCAGTTTAAGATATGGAAGGGCATCCTCCACACTCAAAACCATGAGGCCCCTGTCTGCTGTCTGCAACTGATGCGGCTGGATCTGAGGCACTGGCAAATCCTCTGCTGTGAACACAGAGCTTGGGATGGAAACTTGATCTGCGGTGAGTCGAGGTTGCAGCGGCTTGACTCTCTCTTTCTTTTTGTTGTCTTTGCGTCCAAATGGGAGGCCTGATTGGAGCCGTTGGTCAATGGCTTGCTTGAGTTCCGTAGCTGTGACAATCTTGATGGAATGCTGGTTGGCATGTGTTTTGAGGTCAGCCCATGGTCGGGCTGATGCCAAAATGTCTCGGATATGTTGTTGACCGATGGTTTGGATCAGGTGTTGAGCACATGCAGCACTACGTGAACTACTGACCCCATGGGACTCAATAAGTTCTTGAATGGCATTGGTCATGGCTTGTTCTTGGTTGGCTCCTCCAAGTTGGTATGGTGCCTGGAGCTGGTCGGAGGTCCAGGAACACATGTCTTCAATGAACTTCAACCTCCATGTCAGGGCTTGTTCATGAGTCATGCTGGCAATGGACGTGCATTGTTGTGATCTTTGTTGGATCCATGCCAACGTTTGGAAGCCGCAGTCTGCAGGAAATCTGGTGTCAACCACGAAAGCTTGCACGATGGTGGTCTGATTCCCTAACACTTGGTCCAGTGCTGTCTGAACTCTAGCTTGCATGTCTGGCGTGGTGGCTGCGAAGATGTGATTTCCTTGGAACCGAACTTCAAGTGGAAACCAATGTTTGTCATGGAGGAAGGCTTGGAAGACCGTGTTGTCATCTTCACTATGCATATAATGTTCCAACCAATCCCCAAGTGCATCCGAAAACTGCTTGGCAAAATCTTCGTCTTCCTGAAAAACGACTGGGGCCTGCGTCACCAGTGTGTCCTCATGATGAATTTGCTCAAGGTAATATGTCATTTCATCTGTGGCTACCCACCCTCTCTGGTGCCAACATGCTAAGTCACGTGGCATGTTTGTCAGTGTTGGCTCTTGGACGCGATCTGTTTTGCATGGACATTGGTCATCATCCAATGCTGGTGGCGTGCGCAAAACAATGATCATATTTTGTTGCAGCTCTTGGGATTGCTGCACCTGCATACCTACAATTGACATAGGTTTGATGGCACTGGGTTCCCAATCATGTATGGTGGTTTCTGCTGCACACAACTGGCCTACCGTGGTGCCTGGTTTGAATTTGATCTTCAGCGGTAGTTCTTTCGGGAGAACTACCCAGCATGTGTGATCTGTCTCGTTGTAGTCAAAGTTGTCATGGCGTTCATAGTCTATGTCTACTTCATCAAGGCTCTGCGAGTGACTCTCCATGGGTTGTGCGATACGTGGCTTCTTATGTGCTGGTTCTTCGCTCACCTGGGATGAGAAAAACTCAAGCAACTGTTGATCTACGATGCTTTCTTGTTCAATCTCATGTCTGTCATGTGTTGGGAGGTCATGGTGATGATCGATGCTCGAATGATCTGCTGGTACTGGTGATGATGGGCCTATCGAATGAACAGGCTTGGTAGGCTCTGATGGCATGGGCTCCGATGTCGCGATGTCATTGCTGCATTCACCATGTTGCATGGGATGGATGGTCCTCGAATGATCACTTGCACTGTATGTGTTCCTGTCTGTGGATCTGTCTGGCATGGATTCCATGAGGTGATGGGTCCTCGAATGATCATGAGCATGCTCGTGTGAGTGTTCCTCGGGCGTTGTCTCAAGATGATCTGTCCTCGAATGACCATTGCTGGGATGTGCATTGGATGGATCTGGCATGAATGTATCTTGTCCGGGTGTGACATGCTTGGGATGTGGATGATCTGGCCTCGAATGATCGGATGCGAAAGCTTCATGGGCATGTGATGTGCTGTCCGTGCCTGATTCAAAACCATGAACTCCACCCGCCTGATGTGAAAGAACGATCGATCCACCTGAACTCGTCTCACCCTTCCGATGTGTCATGTTGGCATGTGCGGTGAATGCCTGTGAGATTTCTTCTTCAGTGGGAAACGTGCGAGGGTGGTCTAGTGCCTCAATCTCGTTCTCAAAGATGCGCATCATGACAGTGGCTGGAGGTGGCCAGTACACATTGCGATCCTGAAGGACTGCTCGGCACAGATCTGCTAACACCTTCCGGGGATGAACTGTCTGCATGTTGGAGTAGGTGATGCTGATCTGATACTTCATGTTGCTCACTACCCACGCACCCTGCAAAGGTGCGGCCATTTGTCCGACTCCTGCCAAAGTGAGTTTGGCCTGCTTGCATGACTGCTCATGGACATATGTGGGCGGCAATCCATGCAAGACTGCCACTTCTTCTGCTGCCAAATGCCTGAACTTGGTTGGATTGGAGTGCATTGGGTCAGTGGATTCCATGGGGACGAGGACACCGTGTAGCCCCCGCTTCTCGATTCTCTGCATGCTAAAGCCGAAAGGTCGGCATTGGCATGGACATCCTGTCAACTGGGATCCCCATGAGTGTGTTGCTGTCGGGAGCTGCTTCCAGGTGTCGATGACATACGTACTGATGCCCCCCTTCACTTGGCTGAAGACCGACTCCTCAAAATCATCCAGTTCCAGGGCCTGCTTGGTAGACTCCTCAAGCTGCAAGGATCGAGGAATGACATGAATGATGATTGGATCAAATCTGTGGCTCGGCATGTCTGGGATATCTCCTATGGGGAACGAAGGATGCACCAAAATGCACCACCATCTCTGACGTCTGGCTGGAAATGTGTGGTGCAAATCCAGAATTTTCTGTCGGATGTTGTAATTCGTTGCACTCCGGAATTCCTGTAACAAACTCTGGACCCATTTGGATTCAGCTGCTTCCTTGGTACATTCCAACACAATGGCCGATGCTCGGGTAAAGTACCCCAGCTCGAGTGTTCCTGGCAGTGAGATTGACCGTTCGTCCTTGTACTCCTGTCTGTCTCCAAAGGCTGAAAAAGGTTGACAGGAAACTCCTGCCCCCAAAATGAACCCTTGTCCTTGCAATCGTTGAGCTACTTCATATGCAGTATCTAGATCATGGATGTTGGCTCGGACGACTTCAGCATGTCCTTTTGTCCTCAACCACTCAGCAAAATGGATGTTTTGCTCAATCATAGTCATTACAGTGACGCCTGCTGCTGCGTAGCCTTGAGCTACCACTCCGATTCCTGCACACCCCTCCACCATGCGAGTGAAGTCAGAAGTGGATGGATGTGAATGCTGAAAAACCTTGGTGTTGGCTCCTTGATTCTGGACGATTTAAGGTAATTCCTGGGTCATACCTTAATTTTCTTATTTTGAAAAATTAAATTAAGTGATGTCGTTGAAAAAACGAAATTAGTGATGTCGTTGTCCAGGTGGAAGTTCTCGTCAATGTTGCCTGGCAGCGGGGTGGGTGACATGATGGATGTGAGTGTATGTGGTGGGGTGGGTCGTTCGGTCAATGGTGAACTTTCGACAAGTGATACTCCCTGGTATTCCTAAGAAAAATCATGGATCATCATGTTGGAATTCCCTTCGCAAAAAGCAACTCTATCTTTTATAGATAAGACTTCTGAGGTACCCCTACGACTGGGACTAGGCGGTGGTTCGTAATCAGGTTTTAGCCTAACCAACTATAAGGGAAACATGGACCATCATGATGGAATTCCCCTTGCAAAATCCAAATCCTATTTACTAAAAACAGGAAAAAACTAGCAACCCCGCAACTAGGACTAGGTGCTTCGTAATCAGGCTCTAGCCTAGCCAACTATAAGGGAAACATGGGTCATCATGATGGAATTCCCCTTGCAAAAACCAAATCCTATTTACTAAAAATAGGAAAAAACTCCCAACCCCGCAACTAGGACTAGGTGCTTCGTAATCAGGCTCTAGCCTAGCCAACTATAAGGGAAACATGGATCATTATGCTAGAATTCCCCTTGCAAAAACCAAATCCTATTTACTAAAAATAGGGAAAAACTCCCAACCCCGCAACTAGGACTAGGTGCTTCGTAATCAGGCTTTAGCCTAGCCAACTATAAGGGAAACATGATGAGGGCGTCTGCGTGCCAGTGTTTGCTGAGCGTGTCGGAAGGGGCGAAAATGAAGGATGAGGAAACTGCAGCTGAGACCTCTCAGGCCGAGCGATAAGGGGACCGGGGCGGAATCGAAACCAGCCCTGGGGCACCAAAACCATTGTGGGAGCAGGAGCGAATGAGAGATTCAATTTTCTATGCGGCCTTGGTCTACAGGGCGGCCAGCCGTTTATCTCCTTTCGTACTGGTTTCGGGGGGGAAAAAAACGGCCTATTTCGTCAAAATAGGAAAAAACTCCCGGTGCACCCTGACAGCCTGCCTGTCCGTTCTAGACGATCCACACATCCATCTCAGTCCAAAACACGTATCCCGATGAGCCCCCACAACCCCTCCAACAAATTTAATGCATGAAATCGAGACGTTTTTTCTGCAGCCAGTTTAGGATTGATTGACGCAGTTTCCAGCTGTAATTGCAGCAACTACCCTGGAATATCAACACCAAACCTGGCTCTATGGTCTCCAGAGGTTTTGTCCTATTTTAATAAAATAGGAAATTTTTGTTCGGCTTGCTTGGGATTGAGTGAAACAGTTTTCCTGCTGCAATTGAATCGGCTACCTAGGAACACCAACATGAAACATGGCTATGCGGCCCGCAGAGATTCGATGAGGCTTTCACAAAATGAGCTGGCTTGGGATTGATTGACGCAATTTCTTGTGGTACTTGCAGCAACTACCCTGGAATATCAACACCAAACCTGGCTCCATGGTCCCCAGAGGTTTTGTTCTATTTTAATAAAATAGGATCATTTTTTCTCGGCTTTGGTTTCATCTATTTCAGTTAATCAGCTGCACAGAATTTCAAGATTTCTTCCAGACTTCTTCCCGCGGCCGTTCCACAGCGCGCCTCGTCAAATCAGGCCACGAGGATGCTTCCAGCGAAGATGTTGCCAGGCAAGGCCGATACCGGGTCAGGTGATCATGATTATTCACCACATGATTTTGGCTCCCCCTTAATTCCAAAATTCTGCCTCGTTAATTCGGGGTGACGTCGTGACGTCGCACTAAATCGTGCAGTTGATTGATCCAAAAATTGTTGCCTTTCTTGCATAGGATTCCCTGCAGGATTGTGACTGTAGGTTTGTTGGGGTCCAGTGGGATGTCCGTCAAAAAGAACTTTCCATTGTTGACCGTGGTACACAAACTCTCTCCAGGGGATACCATTTGGACTGATGCCAAAACTGATGTCTCTTGTCCCAACGTTGCGTCACAGATGGACGCATCCAGTCTCAAGCCCGGAGGCTTGTCTGCCATTGCTGGAGCCGCCCCGCCCAGGGTTCGCAAGGACCGTCCTACCACTGGTAGGTACTTGGGCCCAGGACTGAAAAATATGAGTCAACCAACCAGTTGTTAGTAGATAATAGGGAAAATAAAAAATGCTTGAAACCACCAGCCAGTCAAGACCTGGAAAGATCGTGAATTTGAAGCCTCAGTTTAGATATAAAGTTGCCATTCTTTAGCCTTTTAACCCAGTTGTGAGACTCAAATGTTTCTGGGACCCGCATCAAACTTCCGCGTTCTCGCGCTCAGCACACGCTCGCGTTCCTCACGATCTGCGGTTCCAAACGTTTGTCATTCTGACAAGTATAAACGCATAAATGCTGATTATATATTTGGCTATGGGTCGGGTCAATATTAACCAGCCAATAATGGGGGAGAATGACCAACAATAATAAGAGAAAACAACGGTTAATGATGGGGAACCAGGGGTACAGGGTTTTGACCCACAGCCATATGGTTCCAACTTCCGGTATCTGTCAGAATCTGATTGTTAGCCAGCACCCAACTAATGTGAGGAACTTGTGGTTCCAACCAATCTGACTACATTTTGGGTAGTATTAGATGGTTGGTGGTTCCATCCCCAAAACATGTGCGTGTCAACATCTTGTCAACCAACCAACCGTTTGTTAAGACTAGGAAATTCTGAGAAACAAATCCCTAGGCTTCCAGTTACCTATATAGTATGTAACCAGCTGGTTTCTACCATTATTGTTTGGGGTTGGTTACCTACTATAATGGTAACTGGAAGGGTAGGGAATGCTATAATGCTTAGGACCACCAACCAGTTAGTCACTGCCTCTTTCTGCTGGTGGCGCATCCCCGAGTTTCAGCAGGCGTCATGACACCGACCTCTTCGTGGAGAACGATCCTTCAAACACCATTCAGTTTGGTGTTTAGCTTTCATAGACTAATAGATCATCGACCGTTGCTAAGCTGCAAACCAAAACCATCAGCCAAATCATCTACCAGCGGAACCTAAAACCGCTGAAAAAACAGGTCAAGTGAGAATACCCGGAATTTTCGGTAAAAAAACATGGATTTCGAATTTCCAGAATTTTAAGTTTTCTGGTCCATGGTCTTGGGTCCTCTAGGTAGATGTTTACCCATCATCCACACAACCCTACCATTGATCCAACTGGTTCCCACCTTTTCGGACCTTTCCCCATGGGGAACCCCCATACCAAGCGACTCAGACTCGCTCATCTCGCTCTCTTTTGACACCTGCCGTGAACGCCTCGGCGTGCGTTCATGACTGATGGCCATCTCAGCACTTGTTTGTGAACCAAGTGGCATTCCCTCTGCCTATTGATTACTAAACCCCCCTTAGCATTGCGGAGAAGAGATTCATGCTTACCCAGGACAATAAACCCCAAGTTGATCAATTGGGGGGGTTATCATTTGATGGGAAACCCAAGGCTTTTGGGGGATACCCCCTATTAATCAACCAGGGGTTCATTAATCCTGGGTAGACATGATTGACAGCAATCCTGAGTCAACATCAATGCCACTCAGTGGCATTTTCAACCAGTGTCAACTGGCCGATTGACCTTTGATTCATCAACGAATCATGAACAATGGACGCATTATTGGTGCCCACAACGGCGCAACCCTCAGGACTGGTAGTCTACAAACCGATCTTCGGGATATTAATCATTCCTGGACAACTCGCTCAGTGTCCGAAGAACCTGCCCACAGCTGCATCATTTCGCTCCGATCGTTTTTTTGATTTTTTTTCACCGAGAAATCCCATGAACTCTCCCATGAACGCAACCAACCAGGACAGCAGGGGTTACAAGACTCGGTTATTGCAGCCACCCCCTGAGAATACAGATGCGGAAGAGTTTGGTTGGTGGCACATATGTGACTATCTCAGTCTTTGACTCCACGAAAAACAAGAACGAGTAACACAAGACTCAAACGTGAAAAATCTGGGTTGTTCCCACCCTGAAATTGAACCATCTACCGGCAACAGGACTTGCGGGGGCGGTCGTCAACTGGCCAGCGGGATCATTCCAAGATCTCCATGCGTGTCCATGGCGTGCATCCAATAAATGGTGGGTTCTCCAGAATCATTGGATGCACGTCCCTGGATAACCCGAATATATCTGGCACTCTGAAGTTGCCACCCCTTTCTGACACTTAAAGTGTTCGAGTCATAGCTGAGGTTGTCAGCGGTATCAAGTCGCCTGCCGCATCAACTGGAATCGCCAGGGGTTCGCCCAGATGCTATCAAGGCGATAACCGGCTTGCTGAAACATATACTCCCTTTGATGATAAGCCAACTCGCAAAGAAGTCATATGTCATTCTTGGGCGCGTGCCCATTGCCTGTGCCACCATCCATGATCTCAACATATCATATCCTGGTTGGTGGTAACTATCCATCCAAACAATGTTAGTTAACCGACCATCCCAAATAAAGCAACAAAAATCATGTAAGAACCATCAAGGAGTATCCCATTTGTCCTTAAACACCACTGACTACTTGTCCTTCCTTGGGTCAGCCACCAACAATTGCATCCCAAAGACCCTGAGTTCTCGTCGCGCGAGGGTAAAGTCAAATTCCCCTGGGACGAAGCGGCTGTGCCAAGGGAACCTGCCCATGACCAACAAGGGGTACCAGCCGTTCTTGTGTACCAAGACAGCATCCTAGGCCACATATGCAGACATCTACAGATTTGCACATGTAAGGGTTTGACAAGGAAAGTATATACCAAAACCAATCATCCTTCGTTTTTCGCACATACCATCCATAGCTACGGATTCCCCAAAGGTTCCTCGAAGCATCCGAGAGAAACCAACCCTGGCTAGCAAATACACCATGGCTAGCCCCACTTCCTGGATACTGAAAATTAAGGATTGCGACAGTGCAATTGACCTTGACCACAGGCCGTGCTGAACCCTCGGATGGCCCTTGGCATCAGCGTAGTGGGGAATCATTACACCCTTGATGGAAAAACATCTTCTTCCCCATCAAGCCATGTCCCCCAGTGGCTCAGCCGTTCAAGAATGGCATCCCTCACCCCTTTGAGACTCAGGGCTGCGAACAAGCTACTTAAAGTACCCCGAAGAGTATATATCCACAATCATAAATGCACATGATAAACAGCCTGGCAGCGTTTCAAAATGTTCCCATGATCCAAAATGGCTGTCATTTTACAACCGGGAGCTATTTGATGGCTACAAGATATGCTAGGATGACATGAAGCAGAACGAGACCTCCCACCCATCCTGAAGTCACTTGACCAAGTTTGATGCCCAAATGATCAGTTTAAATGGCGCAAGTCACCCAACCGACGGTTCGTAATTGTGGCGTCACTCATGACAGTGGTTTAGAATGGCTACGGTTGGTCGCCACAACAAAAAAAAACATGTAGAATAAAGCGATCGATTCATTGATGAAAATATTGAATTGGCAGTGGGTCAAAACCCCGTACCCCTGGTTTCCTATCATTAACCATTAGTTTCCCTATAGTTTGTTGGTTATCAACCACCATTATTGGTTGACTAGTATTGACCCATAGCCATATGTTGATTGCGATGGAATCAGCTGGCCATTGCTGGTCACACGAAACGGCAAAGACTGGTCCGAAAGCCCCGTGGCCGCTTCCTCGTCAGGTACATCCTCTTGCTCCACCGTCAGGTCCGCCTTAGCTGTTGATGTTCCATTTCGAACCCCTTCCTCCGGACATCCTTTCCACATCGCATGCTTTGGCAAGGCAGACCATGTCGCTGGGCGATCCACAAAGTTGGTCGAACTTATCAATCATGCCTGGTGGTGAACCTTGCCTCATCCCTAAGCCATATGCGCAGGTCAATCAGAAGCCATCATCCCCAGGTATGCTTGAAAATCAGTCAAATATAGTTATAGTTGAAACCACCAGCCAAATGCAAACCAATGGTTTTTTTAGGTGGTTTTAGTGGGAACTCATGACTGTTTCCCTGCCAGCCAATGCAAGAGGAACCGACAAAAGCAGGAACAACAATCACGCTCCGATCCTTCCAAATGTAGCTTGTAGGGTTGGAATACTCAGTTGGGAGTATCTTACTTTGTTCGTAGGAGAGTAGCCGTGACCCTTTCAGAATGAAGGGGCTCCGATCGATGTCACCAACCATGCGGTGGCTTGACCCAGCTTCACTCCGGTTTCAACAGTAGCTGCTCAGTAGCCAGCTGGTCACCCCGAACTTGGTGCCACCAACAGTTCAACCATGGCAGCATTTCGCAATACAAAAACTCATCTGGTTGGTGATTTCAACCCCTATGAAAATATCAGTCAACCAACCAATCATTTGTTAATACTGAAGAAAATAACGGATGTCTAAAATCAAAAACCAGCCGACTTGGAGGCATATGATTTTCCTCATCTGCTCAGTCCAGATGGACTGGAAACACTGGCTGGTGATCTCTTTCTCTCTCACTATTCTCTGGTGTTTTTTGGGATTCAGTGATGTTCTTCTTTTCGCCATCTGCCATCCAGCATCATGGATAAACGGAATAAGTGACCATCAATCCACTCTTTCTTGCCCAAAAAATGCTCAAGTTGGTGGCACATGCTGGTTGTTGTGGATTATGTATCAGGGAGTTTTCTTAAAATTGTGTTTTTTTTTTAAATGGCGGGCGCCCCAAATCATCCACTACAAGCAACCAACCACCCACAATTTTGGTTCCTCATCGTAGCAAATCATGAACAATAGTGGTCAGCTTGTAATACTCAAATGTAGCAGCTGCACTGTACCAACAGGTGCCTCAGGACGACTTACCACTTGGGTGCGCCCAAACTTGTTCATGGACCCCTTCAAAACTGAACCCGGGGCCACTGACATGAAAGCAAACAAACACTTTCGAGCCTAAGGGATGACAAATGATGACAATCATGCAAGGGAATCATGGCTTCAACAAACAAGTAATTCCGCTGGACGTCGCATGCCTAATCTCCTCGGTACACCAACATTGCCGCCTTTGATGCCCCCAGTTCTCCACCCATTACATCCATCTTGCCCTTGCAACGTCTGTGTTTTCGTGGCAGGTGGCCTTTTGCAAAGTTTACTTCACCAGGCTGTTTCGCGTCAAAACATTAACCCATCAGTCTCAACCAATGCTTGCAACACCAGTTATGATGGTTTATGAAGCTGATTGACCAAATGGCTGTTACAACCTGTTTGGTTGCTTGGTTAAACCATGATACATCAATTGTACACTAATTTCATCAACTTATCAACCATCTCTCACCTATCCACGATCAGTAGCCCAGCTATTCCACTACAGGCTGGCAATACATATCTATGCACCAAACTTTGCCAAGCCATGTCAAGCCATCAAGCATCAGTACAGTCACTTCCTCAGATTCCAATGTGACGGCGGCCAAGCGGCAGCAGACTCCACACCCGGGCTTGGCCTGGCAGATCTGACAGCTTCCAGCAAGGTCCAGGTCCTGATGCCTGATGGAAACACTCAAAACATATATGGCGAGTTTGGTCAAGCAGTTAACCAACCAACTGATGGGGCTTCATAACCAGCAATAATGGGCAAATAACCATCAATAATGGCTGGTCAATATTACCCAACCAACTGATGGGGCTTGATAACCAGCAATAATGGGCAAAATCATCGTTAATAATGTTAACCATCAAGTTTATGGCGTATAATAATGAATAATCAAATCATAGGAAAAACAGCCTGGTTAATGATGGGGAACCTGGGGGACAGGCTTTTGACCCATAGCCATATATGGTAAATTAATGTATGTCAATTGAATGATGGTTTGATGATTTCTGTGCTGCCGATTTCTTCAGGGTAGTTGCAACGAGTTGCAGTTGCCCCGTAAAACTCAGCAACCAGCCTTCCTAACTACCGTGAAAAACGTGAAAAAAACAGAACTAGAAAGGATGAAGCAGCTCTCCATAAGGCCTATCAGTCTTTCATCACATTCACGCCGATAAATTGTCCTTTATTTGCCATGGTCACTACCAGCAGTTGGGTGTTTCTCAAAATATGGAACCACCAAATGATCCATTTTTCATGATTGGTACATATTGTTACTAATACCCCCACGATTTTTGGGGTCCCCCTTCCTTAAGAAACCACCCTTTGCAGTCTTCCCATCCCTGGCAGCCGACCATCCGCGCCTGGGGTGCTGATGCGCCTCCTGTCGTTCCTGTCGTTCCTGTCGCAGCACTCGGTTCTCTGCGGCGATGAGCTCGTACTCTGCTTGCATGGTGCTTAGCGCGCTGAAGAACAAGGCGCTCCGGTCTGGCAGGGAGGGGAGGTTGATGGTGGTGGTGGTGGTGGTGGTGCTGCTGCTGCTGCTGCTGCTGATTGGTTCAAATGAAAAACGATAGTAAAAACTAAAACGCATTAACGCATTGTGTTTGCAGGAAAGCAATACGAACCAAGATAGGCGGGATTGTGGCCCCCCATGAATGACATCGGTATAGGCATGCGGTAGACATGTCAGTGCAGTTAAATGATATATGTGTTTGATTGTGTTTGTGTTTGTGTAAGTGTTCGAATTTTTGCGTGTATGTCTGTTATGTAAATGTATGTGTTAATGTATGTGCATCTCAGTGTCCATGAAGCAATGCATGCACGTGCGTAATTTTGCATGCCGCCGTATAACAGTACCTCCGGGCTTCTTTGTGGATTTGGCGGATGTTTCTCCAAATAGGGTCCATCCCAATCATCCAATCTTACACTCCTGATAACTAACATAGACCCTCCCAGGCAGGGGTTCGATGACCAGTTTCCTATTGGATACCCTTCTGGTAGGGTCCATGTTAGTTTCCAGGAGGGTAACTATTTAGAAAGCAATAGTTCACCAATTTCTGGGATTCCCTGCTCTAACCTTGTGGGAGGCAGCAGGGAATCTGCACCGCTCTCTTCGACGCGTGCCTGTGCCCAGCTCCCCACTGTTCATGTGTCCCAGGCAAGGCCGCTGCATGGCGAGATCTGCCATCGGCGAGGTTGGGCACAGAGCCTTTAAATGGAAACTCATGATGCTATCTGATGCTATCTGATGATATCTGATGATATCTGAAGAGTGCATGACGCAAATACACAGGACGCGCCTGTGTGCAATTGCAAGCTAGCCCAGTAGCTAGCATCTCATGACTTAATGAAACCTAAGTTCAATCCAGGAGTAGTCGGGATAAAAAAACTCTCCAGGGGCACCGAAAGAACGGCCAATTGCCTTTAAACAGCACCAGCAAATCAACGGTCAGGTGGCCTAAGCTTAATCCAGATTTCTCACAGTAGTTCATCCATAGATCTCCTGCATCAATTGTGCTTTGAGAGCTCTCTCACTGCGACGCTTCGACGATGCTTGAGATCGGCAAGTCACACCACCGCATGAGGAGTGCAGCTTGCCGTTTTTCATGCCTCTTGATGCCCAGAAGTGAGCAGGAAAATACGCATAGGATGGCAGGATGGCAGGATGGCATTCTATCCAATAAAGATCCCAAAATATCCCAAATGATAATCCACAAACAATGAGATGTATGATTTGAGTGAACAAAAATCATCTCATGACATGATCTTGATCATTGCTTGATACATTATGGATCTTCATCGATCATTATCGCATCACCCGGGCTTCTAACCATGAATCCTAGCTACCTTCTAGAGAGAACCCCCAACAAGCCGTGGACCCACTGATCAGGCACCGGCTGCAAGTTTGGCTTCCCATCCAATGCCCAGATTTTTCATCTTCAGCGTCCGGGGCTCTCGAAAGTTCGACAAATCACTGTCGGAGAACAGCACGGATGGTCGGGTCCTGCCGCCGTCATTGCTTCCTGTTGACCACCCCTGGCCCCATCAATGCAGTGTCCAAAACGGGTCTAGGAAGCACGGGTGACTCCTCAACGATCAATATGTTGATTATGTTGATTAATACCGGACAATAATACTCAATAATATGATGTACTGGCTGGTGAGAATACACGATCCATCCAAGCTGCAAAATCTTATTATATATTCTTACTATCAATAATTACCGACTTCTACCCACAAAGTGTGTATCGGGGTCTCCGGTTGCATGCCAATGTGCCCACAAGTTGATTGTGCAAGTCAAAGTTCAATAATTCCGTGTTTTTTCGCGTGAACAATCGAGAACATCCTTAAACACTTATCAGCTTTGGATATCTTCGGCGCTTTTCCAGGGCACAACCATTTGCAAGCAGGCTCGTGTCTGACATTGCATGCCTTCCGCTGCTGGGAGGTGTCCTGTCATCATCCAAGGAAGGGGCCGAAGCATTGGCACCTGCCAAGTGGCATGTCGCTCCAACTTGCCAAAATGAGGGGGAGACGTGTACTGCAACACCTGTTGCGTCACAACAAACCATGGCTCCATTGCGAGGCTGTAAAGGGGATCCGCAGATGGATGTCACACCGCATCGGGTCATAAATACAGGACTAGCTGTCCAAACTTCCAACTGTCGGATGGCCGATGTTTGTCACAACTTTTTGGTTGAGAAAATGGTAACGTCATGCCAGGTCCTTATTCTACAGGTTGGTTGAATACGACATATCCTCGACACAACTGAGCTCAGAAATAGATTGAACTCAATCAAAATGGGTACAACAAGTTCACACGCCTAGCATCGCCCACTTGAAGGTTTCTTGCCTTTGCTACGGTTCCACATTGGACCCCGGCCGCCACTCAAGCATTGGATGCCAAGCGGCTGACTAGGAAGGCATGAGTTTGTTCTCTTCATTTGGGGGCAAAAAATCCCCCTTGGTTTCCCCGTGCCTCCCCCAAGTTGCAGACTCTGTGGATGACCCTGCTCCCCAACTGGTGACTACTGGGATTTTTCAAAAAAGAACAGCACTTTGAAACAGGTGTCCCATGGTGTCCCTGTGAGCTGTTTCCAAGGAAAATGCTCGAAGCAACCTGTGCCTGAGTCTGAAACAAATTAGCATATTCAATTACATTAAGTTGATAGGTTGTACATGCTTAATCTCAGGTTTATCATCCAAAAAAATAATGAAGAATATTTGACAACAGCTTTGCCCATGGTTCCCGCGTGTTGAAGCAATTACCCTGACACATGGAGTGACAATAGTGATCAAAGCATTCATCATCAAGAGGCTGACGATCAGGATGATCCGAAATAAATAGTGATGGTAAGGATGGCAAGCATGTGTGATGGCTCCGTGATCAATCGACATCAAAGAAATAAATGGTTCTCATCAGCAGCTGTGAAAGTGAATCATGACTATCACCATCATTAAATCATTGTTTGTGAAGTCTGTGCTTAATCAAGTAATAACGACTACCGTTATCATTGCCATTTCCGACACAATGGTAACCGTTAATGCCGCTGATGGTGATGCTGAAGACTGGTGTTCCCATGGTTTTCCAAGCGTGACAGCTCAAGAACCCACACCCACGCAACGGCAGGCGGCCTTTCTTTCGTCGGCCCTCGGGGTATGCGTCAATCGTGGGTTGTCCACTTGATAAATCACTACAATAGTTATATTACATTGGTTATAGCCTGTGTTCTCCATCTCCAAATCAATGGGTTCTTCACGGTTGAAAACCAAACCATGACCATTTTGAAACGGTTCAGAGGTGTCTCCGTTTCCATCTCTACCCCATCACAATCAAAGTGAGGTGTTTTGTGGTGTTTTTGTTGCCGCCCCCACTGCCAGTAGCCATAAGTATCCTGTTGCCATGAAATGCATGAAATGCCCATAGCTTTGTTCACAGTGGCTTAGCCCACATGGGACAGCATCGTGACGAGCGCATCCAGAGGTCCCAGGAGCGCATCGTGCGGTTTCCAAAGCCACGATGCTGAGAGTTCCACCATGGGGTAACCAGCTGCGGCTTCCATGGCTGATGGGTAATGATTCGCGAAGCCTTCCCAGTTCGCCCACTGGTGCCTTATAGTCTTATGGTCTGGTTAGGGGTATCTTATGAGTGCATCTTCTGGGTATGGGTATATTCTATGGTGTACTGTAATGTACTGTATGTTATGAGCGCATCGCAAAAATCTTATGAGGCATCCAGCAAAACAGAACATCAAAATCCCATGCGTGCAAAGCAATAAATTAATATATGTTTTAAGGTGTCAGGGTTTTAGGATTAGGGGTGGGTTTTAGGGTTCTCTGGTTTACATTTGACACCTCATCTTGCATTGGATTCACATACAAGCAAGATGAAACCCAACGCCCAGCCTACGTACCGTGTCCGTTGATTGTAAGATCATGATGACACACATGCCAATTTTGTCCCACAAGCACAATGTCTTGTGACGTTGCGAGACGTCAACAAGAGAGACGCGGGCAAACTGGAGGGTTTTGCGTGTAACGATTGATAGACTGATTAAACACCATGATTGATAACGGCTTGATATGATTAAACATCCAAATGCCCAGCTGCTAGCAACACCTGTGTGGCAGCTAATGATCGCAGTTCCATTGGATTGCCAAGAATGACATCAATCGGATGATCGTCCCGGCTTTTCGGTTGTCCGTATCTGGCAGCTGTGTTTGGTTGGTTGTCCCTAGGATATCTGCTGATCCTCATGTCTGGCGGTGTCAAAAATCAGAAAATCAGAAATCTGGTTGGTGGTTTCAAAATCCCGATTGACATATGCTTGTCAACCAGCCAACCATTTGTCAATATTTTTAAATGTTTAAAACCACACCGACCAGTAATATCACCATATGGAGAGTTCTCAAAATAGGGGACCCCCCAAGTCATCCAATATGCACCATTTTTAGTAATAATAGGCCGACTCCCTCCGCAAATCTGTGTTTGCTGAGCTCACCACTGTGAGACTTCGCTTCTCTTTGAGCTTCCTCGGTTGTCGTGCAGCTTCAACACAGCAGCATGAGCTGGCTGGTTTCGAAGTGCTCCGGATCACGCTTCGATCGTATATGAGTCACAGGCTCTCAGGTATGATATAGTATCAGTATGATCAATAAACTTTTTTGAGCATGTAATAAAAGCCCCTATTGGAAGATGGGTTCGAAAATTTTGAACCACTTGTGTTCGTGATGATCGATCTGATAAATGAAGATAATCCTCTATGACCGAGCCAGTAGAACATGATCCTGTTGTAACCATCTGTTTTGACTGTTTCAGCTTGGAAACCAACCCATTCAGACGAACGAACCCCACCACTTCATCTGGTTGATGGTTTCAACCCCCATGCGCAAGTCAACCAACCATTTGTGAATAGTTACTAGGGAAAACAAACAAGATGTCAACCAAACCACCAGTTTGCAGCTGTTTAATCATTATTGTTTGTTGTTACCCCCTATTATTAACCACTCCATCCCCTACCAAAAATGCAAATCAAACAACACCAGCCACCTTAAGTAAAGTTGGCTATCCCCCATTGTTAACCCCTACTAACCATTGTTGACTATAGAAAATTCCATGGGTTTCCGTATAAAACCACCAACCAGTCATGGTTCCTGTCCAAGCCTTTCGTAGATTCGCAACTGTGCTGACAGGTGACGTCGCAAGCCAGTCCAGTTTTAGGACCAAGGCCTGACACAAGGGTCAACCCTCCGGCAACAAGAGGTGGAGTGATAACCAACAACAGGTGGTTGATAGGGTTTATGACCAGCGAATGTTGACCGGCAAATTTTGACAAGCAAATTTTGACCGGCAAATTGTGACCAATAAGAGCAGGTGGTTAATGACCATAAGAGTCATAACATGAGGACCAACAAGAGGTGGAGTGATAACCAATCAGGTCAGGTGGAGTGATACCTAAATTGCAACATGAGGTGAATGACCAGCAAATTTTGACCGATAAGAGCAGGTGGTTAATGACCAAAAAAAACACAGCAGGCGGTAACAGATAGTTCATGACCAACAACAGGTGATGGATGACCAATGATAACAACAGGTGGCCAATGACCAATAATAACAACAGATGGTTAATGACCAATAGGTGGTTAATAAGTATCGGTTTATATTGGTTTGTTAAATTGCGTTTACAATCTAAAGCCAACAACAACAAGAACAACAACAGGTGCTTTATCATTAACAATCTCAGTTTGCTGTAATTATTACTGGCCAACAATGGGTGGTTTGCAATCAAACAAGAATGTGACAGAATATGAATCAACATCAGTTGTTGCATATTTGGCGCCGAGATGATGACTGATATAACATGGAAACATTTTGTGGGCTGTAGTTTGAAGCGAATGCAGAAGCGTCTCATGTGCGAATGGCCGCGTGTTTTCAAGATAAAGACATCACACGTCAATGAAATTCAATGAGGTTCACATTGATTCCAACAAGTGAAGGGACTCCAACAACTTCGGGGATGCATTTCCTGCTTAGAGCTAAACACTTAGTTTCAACCCAGCTAGCATTGGCGCCCGAATTGAATGGTTCAAATCGATTCATAGTTCTTCACTGGTCCAGCTACCCACGCACAACCCACCCGAAGATCAGGCTCTTGCCGCAACTTGCTGTGGTCTTCCCGAGTTGACAAGGAGTGAACATAGTTTAAGCCTAAACTAAACCAACCAAACAACATCGAACAATTTAAAAAGGATTAGGGTTAGCTTAGGGTTAGGTTAGATGTTGAAATCATCAAATCAACCGAAACCATGGGCCAAACAGTCGACAATTCAAAGATCAAAAATTGTGTCAAACAAACATAAAGATGAATCCAAAAAGATGGATTGAACGGCTCAATCAATCCGTATTCAATCCCTTTACCATTTGGTTCCACCACTCCTGGTAGCTCTTGGCCTCGCTTCTCATTAGAAGGGTAAAGGGATACCGCAACGGCTCCCAACCGCCCCCTCCCAAGCAACAGCCTGCTGTGCATCATCCATCCACTTCCTCAAGTCAACGAGGTCCTCACGGGATGCCGTGGTGAATGGTGGTCGGCCTGTGGATTCTGGTGCTGTGATGTAGCAAAGGGAGTGGTTGAACATCGTGGTTGAAAGTGGTGCACAATTGTCCAATGGAAATGGTGGGAACAAGTCAACCGCTGGTCATGGCGGTTGAAAAATGACTATCATGACAGTATTGGGAATCAAAACGGTTAAACAATAGGGGTGAATAATCTGTAGTGGTTGATAATGGCAATACTTTGGTTGGTATCGATTATATATATCTATGTTACAATAGTGACCGAACGTGGTTGATAACGGCTGAGTGTGGCATTGATAATGGTCGAACATGTTGGACATGATGCCTGATGGTTTGGTTGGTGAACAGGCCCCTTTGATGGTATCATGGTCCCCGATTTATGTTTGGTTCACATGGCACTTCATCAAAGCAAGAAACCACGATGATAATGGTTGGACAATGCTGCTTCACAGGGACAGCATGAAACATATTTGTCTTTCTATTCTTGCTTCGATTCAGCATCCACCATGAAACCTTAGTGACCAACATTGACCAACATTGGCCAACCACAACAGCCCAGATTTTCATGTCCCTGGCTGCTCGCTGATGGTCCTTCACGGTCGCGGGGTTTGCCCCCCGCAACCTGCAGCACTGCAGGCGGCAGGGTCAGCTTAGATTTAGACGATTCGATTCTCATTCTTGCAAGAAAGCACGGCAAATATGAAACAATTGGAATATCATGTTTATGATTCTCATCTTAAATATTAATATTAACAATATTATGTTATTATTAAATAATTGGAATGGTCTCCAATGAAACATAATTGTTAAGAATCTGCCCACCCCCGGCAGGGCAACGGAGAGCGCGTGAAGGAATAATTGACGATGAAACACATCATGATAAAGTATATGATGAACATATCACATTTTCTTCATGATTAGAGCAAGACTCGTTCTTAGAAATGGCTCACCACATTGACAATCACGCAATTCACTTGGACTGCGTCAGTTGAACAGTTTCCAGGAATATGGGACTGATTCGACTACACGTGTAGTCTCCGAAACCCGTGGTTGTCGGTGCGGAATTGATGAAAGTCAATATGGCGGCCTAGTTTACAAATGCAAATGAATGATTAAGAATTGTTTGTTCATCTAGGATAAATCTAGATATCTAGTGACTATAGTGGTTAACAGCTGGCGGTGAACCAGTGGCTGATCAGTTGATCATGGTCAATGTCAGGCGATAATCAGCAACCAACAAGCCAATGACTGGTTGGTAAGGAGCTTCCATTACCCCCTGATCACAGTGATCATACACGAAACTGTCAATGCTTGCAGCTCCACACCATCTGAATGCGTTTGTTGCTTCACGTTGATTCGAGGGTAGGTCATGGATGGACACATAGGTAACGCAGGACACACCCAGGGGCCGTGCCCTTGGAGATTGCAGCACTACATCATTGGAGATGTCTGTGGCCGCCCCGCAACGCAGGCTATGGTGGTTGCACCCAAGCATGATCAAAATCACAAGGGGATGCCGAGACTGCCGGTTCTCACAACCATGACCAGGGTCAAACTCAGTAGCCCAAACCTGGCCCAATGGAGTTCCTATTGTAACCGGCATTCATGCAATAGGAGATGCCCTCTGGTAAACTAACCTGGCAATGGAAAATCCACCATTATCCACCATTTTGTTGGGAAAACCTTGGGAAATCATCCATTTATGGTGGATTCTCCATTGCCATGTTAGTTTACCAGAGTGTGTTTGAATTGTATCCTACACCTGATTTGATCGCATTAAAACTCACAGGCTACTGACGGTACAATGTCCGGATATGGAGGGTGCCTTGGACACCCCCAGAAACGGAAGGTATACCTGCAATGATTAACCAAAGGAACCCTCCATGTCAGGATAGATTGTATACTCATTTTGGACCTCCATGGGGCCTCCATTTCGGACAATTTCAGTGACCAATCGCTTCAAGCGCACTCAGCTGGCACGGGGCCCTGACTGCATCACCAGCCCAACGAACTGGGTCACTGCAATGGGTGGATCGCCAAGGATGCTCCGACGCTCCTCCTTGGGTGTGGGTGACCCATGCTGTGAGGCATCAGCTTTCGTAAACCAGGCCTTTTGTGGGCGCAACCAGTGACAACCAATCACTTTCAACCCATAACCACTCTAAACATCGATCGCTGCCAAATGTTTGCATACTCCCATCAGAAACATGGGGCGCTTTTCCAACCCGCGTGGTTTTCAACGGCTGGCGCCGCACTTACTAAAACCCTGAAATAAACTGATGTTGGGGGGCAAAGATGGGCAAAGGTGATGCCAAATGCCAAATGCCACATGCGGCAACAAAAACCATTATCATGTTCTCTTCAGCTGGACATTGCAACAACAAGTGTATGAATGGTATCAGTATTGTTCACCATGGTGACGATAAAAAAGCCGAACAACGAAAGGGGTGTGAAGGACAAGTCACAAAGAGAGACAGTTTTCTCAACGTGCATTTTGGCGTCCAGGAGTTGGTCGGACGAAAATGCGCCAAGGGCTGGTTTCAAGTTAGGACAGCTAGGACCAGTGGCATGCGGAGATGTGCCACACTCATTCTGGGGATTTGGGTCCAAAAATGAGGGGGGAATAGTCCAAAAGCACTACCTCAAAATAGTCTCATTGTATGTCTATAATATATTTTAAATATATGATATATGATATCTATGATTATTAGTGAAAAGATCATAATCATATCATATCACAAATATATATATATATATATTATATGTGTGTGTGTGATGTGTCTATGTATCTTCATCATGCTTGTAGGCTTGATCAGGTGCTGCAGCCTTGCCTGAGCCATCACCATCTCTCTGAGAATGGCAGGGTCGACACCTGGGCGAAGCAGCACTGGAAGTTGGTCAAGACTTGTCATTGACCGATGGCCTTCCCAACAGTTATACTGCTTGGTGGTTTCAACCCATGGTTAACTAGTGGTTAGTAATGGTAATTAATAGTTATATATATGGTTAATAATGGTCAACTAGTGACACTAGTGGTTAATAATGGTTAACTAGTGGTTATATATGGTTAATAATGGTAATAAATGGTTGATTATGATCACATATCTGGTTGGTGGCTGAACCACCCCTACGAAAAATATGAGTCAACCAATCATTTGTTACTGTTAATGATTACGAGGGAACACAAAAAATGTTTCAAACCACCCGCCAGTTATTTTGGTAATGTGTACCATTGGCCTGTTGCCGTAGTATCTGTGGTTCCCACATAGCTTTAGCGATATTGCTTGCCACTTGCCCACCTGCATAATAAAACCACATGGCTTCGTCGCTTTAATGTGGCTCGCTTCAACTCACATGCGGGCGGGCTAAGTTAAGCTAGTAAAACTGATTTAAGCTAAGTAAAGCTTAAATAAGCCAAACAAATACAGTACCTGAAAAAGCTAAGATCTTCTTCAACCTCACAGCCACTCCCTTGAGTCTCTCTAACCCTCTTTATGTTTGACCCAGAATATTGGATTAGGCTAAACAAGCAAATTAAGATAGAAAAAGCTAGAAAAAAACTGGAAAAGCTGACTTTTTCCCAGATTGCCACTCTGCCTCCTGGATGCTCTTAATGTTTTTCCGCAGATTTGCCCTTGCTTGGGCCAATGCTGCCATTTTTGTTTACTTCTTCTTTGCTGCTTTGCTAGCTAGTTTCTCAGGAGAAGGCTAGAAAAAGCCAACGGTTTCCCACTACATAAATTCTGATCCGTTTCTTTGAGCCCTGGATGCGGGATTTATCTTCGTCAACCTAGCTTTACCCGGGAATCTTCCAGGCCTGAAAAATCCAAGGTTATTTGAAAAGCCTACATGGAATAGCTATGGATTGGCTATGCCTTTGATAAATCATCACTATTACATGGTTACATCACTCTAGCGATATGGCACAATTAAATCTATCATGGGGAACCTTTTGCGCATTTAGACAGATCATGGTAACCCTGTGGCCACTCTTGCACTTTGATCGCTATGGAAACCATTCTGCAAAGAATTTGAATTCATCACGATCTAGACAACTCGATCATCAAACAATCACTATTACATGACTACACCATGATACAGCATGATGTCACCCTGATTTGCCATTAAACCTACTTAGATCTCTACATGGCTAGAGACTCAAAATGTATAATTACCATGGCCAGCGGACCCTACAACCAGCTTTTTCGCGAGTTCTCCTCAAGAGTTCACCACTATCAATCATCACTTTAGTTACATGGATTAACCACTTACCATTCAAACCACGATTAAGCACCAGTTAATCATTAACCACTGTTACTGACCATGGTTTACCATCGAAAATCCCATGGTTAACCAGCTATTCACCATGGAAATCCCATGGTTTACTCTGCCACCCAGCGACATGGGGCTCCCCGCCCAGCAGCTTCAAGGCTTTGAGCCCAGGAGGTCTCGCCAAAGTATCCAGCAGCTCCTGACGGGCACTTGGAGAAGGAAAAAGCTGCCTCCAGAAACTCTGCTCACACAGATTTGCCAATGTCTTCAGAGTAGCGGCGACCGCCCTAAAACTGCTGCATGTGCAGAAATTGCTAAGTGAACAATTCTAATTGTCTGGCCAGTTCCTTTGGGCATGATGATCCTCTGTGGGCGAACCATGGTGCATCATAGTATGTAAGCATTGACATGTTCAGAAACATCCACTACGAGGAACATCGATCCTTGATGTATCCTACATCTACCCACGCTTATGTACAGCCCTGGGCAATGCTTACTACAAGGTGGCCCCCCTTGTTGTAAACTCGATAACTTGTTTTCACTCTCTCTCTCTCTATATATATATATATGTATTCTAAATATATGAATAGATCTATCAAAATTAAAATGCAAATATAAACATAAGTAAATGAACAAATATATATATATATTATATAGATATGAATGTATGGTAATTAAACGGCAGTGGGTTAAAACTCTGTACCCCTCGTTCCCCCATCATCAACCATTTTTTCCCTATAGTTTTGTTGGTGAATTGCCCCCATTCGGTGGTTGGTTAGTAATGACACAACTCGCCATATCTACCATTTGCCTGGTAGTTGCCCTGGCGATAAGCCGAGTCATAGCTGCTTTGGGGGCCCACCGAGCAGCACTTGGACTTGGTCTTTTCATGATCCGATCAACGGAACTGAGCTGCTGACTGATCTCTTCAGTGTATCCACATTGCCTGGCCACAAGGCCGGCTGCGCCCTCCCACAGGACCTGTAGCGACGCTATCCGCAGCCAAGCCCAAATGGAAGATGTTTGTCTAAAATGAGGTTGTGATAAATGGCAATGCAAAGGTGGCAAACACACCTTCATTGAACCTGACAATCACACAGGTATCATTTATGTATCCGCATCTATTCTATCAATCTCAAGACATGGAAACAAGACCAACATCAGTCCCACATCCCAAACTGATTTTTTTGGGTGGTGGTGGTAGCTAGGGAAAACATTGGAAAACTCAGTGGCCGACAATTGTAGTAGATTGAGTATGGTTGGGAGACAAATGATCATACATATATCCATCCATTGGGTACATCACCCCTTGTAGCACCTGAGGTCCGCCTTTCAAAGGGCATAAGGATACCCCTGGCTCCTGCCCTCGCTCCCTCCTACCCACCAAGCAGATTTGCTGCTCAGGGTCTGAACCGGCACCCGTCAGCCGCGTTCGTGTCCTGCCTAGGAATTGATTGATGACGTCGTGGACCCATCTTTCGTTCACCATCTCCCTGGCCGGCACCAAGTGATGGCCCCCCAGGGGATGTTGAGGTGGTAACTTAGGGGATGTTAATAAAGGCAACCATAGTACTTATGTTGTAACTTCAGGCCAACTACCAAGTGGATATATATATATATATATATAGATAGATAGTCAATTGGCTTATGAACCAACAAATCTAACTGCGGGGCATGACCTTGCAAAAATCGACCAAACATATTTTTGAAGCTATCCATTGAACCAATGTGATAAAACATCGATAACATTTGATGGCCCTGACCACTTTGAACCTATCCCGTGGTTTTGCTTTTCTAGGAGGATCGCAGGAGCATGCAGGGTGATTCATCGGCACGCCCATCGCCTGACGATACTTCCACCGGAGACAATTTTATTCAACATGATTCAACCATATCGACCTCTAGCAAGAACAAAGAAACAATCTTGCAATCACAGAATGATGCTAATCAGACAAGTTGATCGAATTGAGTAACAAGCCAAACATTGTCCTTGCAACAAAAGATGTAAGAAGATTCCAGCGTGTGCCACCTGCACCTACCATCCCATCATTTGGTGATCCCACATACCTCATTGGATGCTCAGGCCCAGTTCCCAAACTTTGCTTTTGCCAACACCTCTGAGGCCGTCAACTGGTTTAGCATGGAGATATTGAAAACGAACACATCTGAAACTTCTGTACGGTACCGGCATGCCCCTCTATTCAATATTCATCCGTACTCCAGCTCTGCTGAATAACGGGTTTCTATCACAGTTGAGGACGTGTTCTCTTTTGCAAGTAGGTTATGATCCTGTCCCGTTCCAATTAAGAGAATTGGAAGGAATTATACAAATTAGACTTGGCATCACTCGGCTCAAATATGGTGAAATAACCCATTGAAATTGCTTACAAAGGTGGACTACATCGACTACGGGCAACGGCTAGAAAACCCTTCGCGCAATACAGGTTTCATGCCTGGAATGGTCCAAACCGTAAGATCTCTAATGGTAACCAGCTAGATCTGCTACACTGAAGACCCGAGACCTGGTGAAACAAAATGGAACAAGTGCTTCCAACGAGGGGAGGCATGGGGGAAACACGACGCAAGCGCACGCCTGTTTAAAAAAAACATGGTTTCGTACAGGCGAAAAATCATGTCCAAATGTGGTAATTCAAGGTTGCTGTCAGACATACGAGCAAGAAAACAACGGGAGAGACGTGGGCAACCATCACCAACCATTGGCCTGCACAATGTGCAAGGGCAAATTATGGCGGGGGACGTCTCTGCAACAACTTGAGGTCACATCTGGTTTCAATTTCATCCGCTGCCGTGCCCCAGGATCCCGAGGCCTTTCTGCAATGGCCACGTTGCTTATCACTTCAACTACGATCCCAATAAGGATGTTCATAAGGGTGATGGCCTTGGTAGAAGCCGGGCGTCCAAAGATTGAAGGAATGCTCCTAGGGCAACCAGCAGCTCAAAGGCGATTGGGAATCAACTGATTTTCGCGCTGTGTCAAGTCCACATGCTCCATGTGTTGAATCTGGTGTCAGCCACCAGCGGGTGCGCCAGAAAGGATCAATATTTCCGAAACAGCACCACCTGGATATGATTCCGTTTTGCTTCTGGTTTGGAAACCCTGTCTCAACTTACAAGCAAGCAGTTCATGCGTTTGCCCACCCTTTCTTCACACATCTCATCTGTCCATCTTAGAGTATCCCCAAGCAGTTTTCACTTACGATCACCTTACGGTTCGTTTGGGGTTTGCTTACCGGAAAAGTGCCACCATTCAAAATTTTGCGTTCCCTGGCCTTTCATGATATGATGATGCACCTCCGTTTCGGGTGGCTACATTTCGTTTATGTCTTCCAGTCTCCATCCAAGAAGCGTTGCGCAGTCACAGTATCACAGTTTCTCATGCCATATCCTGCTTGCGCCCTTTCAGCCAAGCCTGTTACAACACTCCCTCACCATTTGCATTTCATTAAAATTCATGAAATTACTTACGGCAAACCTTACGGAAGGAAACCAGGAAACCTTGTGACCGTGGTATTTTACCATCACACTTTTCCAACCCAAAACTAATAAGAGGAGTTGCAAACGCTGCCCATTTGTATCCACACTCGAGTTCGGGCCCCCCCGAAGGAGTTGCCCCAGTCATCTGCCAAGCTGCGTTGATGAACATGACGAAGTACATGCCTTCAGCTGCACTCAGTCTTTCGGAGGAGCTGCTGTCAAAAAGAGTGATGAAGGTTTGGTCATCATCATTGGTTGGCAAATGGCAATAACGAATCAACATGAGTATCAGTATACTACACTGTTTGCCATCGTCACTGAGTATTCACTTCCGATTCATTGTTGTGATGGGTCAGAATGTCCCAGGTTAGCATAAGGCTTCCCAATGAGCCTCTATGATGTGTCCTTGTGTCCATTGCTACTTCCATTCCATCCTGATCCTTAAAACATCTCGATGCCATTCTATGCCAGTATTGGCTGGTTGTTTCGCCCATCAGGGAAGAGTCAAATTGATACTCAAGTTGGTCTAGCTATTACTAGAACAAGCCCAAATTGGTCACTAGCGGCCAACAAACACCAGCGATGGTTCATCATGATTAGTCATTTCACTAGCCTTGCAGCAATCCAGTTCTCCACCAAAACATGCTGGGCATGGCCAAGCATGACTAACACCACGGTTGGTCGCAGCTGGAACTTTCCCTTCTGGCTGATGTTGGGACCCCCCAGAGATCGTCAAGAGGCAGAGCAAGTGAAGGTAGAGGCTCTCCAAGGTGAACTGATCCTCAGGTGGTTGGGGGGGAAGCTGCATGGGAAAGATGTCCACAGGCCAGAGATACCCGGTTGCGCCATTCAAGAATCTGAATCAAGTGATATTTTTTTAGCTTGGTTGAATCGTGCTTGGTCATCCTTCACAGCTGTGACTTGCCGTCATTTATGGGCAACATGTATTTCTGTTGTCTTGTCGCTCAGGCACGCCTCTATGAAATCATCACTGACAACATGGAAACCTTGACTGCCCTACCTGAGATTCACAATGCTGAACCACATTGAACCATCAAGGTGTCAACACCAATTGTGTGTGTGTGTGTATGTGTTGGGCTCTGATTATGTTCTGACTCTGACTGTGTATCTGGTCTGTTCTCAGCAACCTGGTAGAAGTCAAACTGGTAGTAGTTGTACAACCACCATCATTCTCAAAAATGCTAAAAACTTAAGGGCTTTGCTGGGAACAACCATGGAATCTCAGGATTCTGAGGGTAACAGCTGGTGTCACGACGATGTCAGGCCACCACTAAGCTGACGATTTCGTCCAGCATGGTGCAATGCACGAAGAGCGTTTGCATAGAGGCCTGGGCGTAGGGGGTCCCGGTGCCATATCAACATGGGAAGCAATGGGAAGCACATGGCAGCACCCGATTGGAGGAACCACCCCGGACCATTTGTGGTAGGCCCCAAAGCCGTAACCCAACTCTTCGGAAACATGGCTGGCAGGCCGCACCCAAGTCTGGGAGTCTTGCGTTCACCCAGAAAAATGTTATGGCAATCGGCTCCACCAGTCACTCCTCAGATCCGAAGCTATCTGAAGCATCTGATCTTCTTGGGGCCCCGGCCAGGACAGAGTTGAAGGACGATTGACCCACCGTGGTGTCTTTCAACGTCACGTGGTACGCGATGGCGATCATGTAATGGGAAGCTAAGAGCCTCGATGACTTGGCGATGATGGATGCATATCATGGTAGCCACGGTGGTATTTCCCATGATGGTTAACCCCTAATTTTGGATGGTTAACCCCTCATAACCCTGGTCTTGGATGGTTAACCCCCGGTCAAACCATCCAAAACAAGGGTCATATGGGTTCCAGGTGGATGTATATCATGGAGAGTCAATGCGTAGACATGGTGGCACCTCCCGTCCCCAGTGTCTTCATAGTCCATGAAGTGTGGCAGATTCAGCAATCATGACACCCACCAATAAAATGCTGGGTACCACCATCCCAAGCCAACCCAGTAACAGTATACCATAGTAAACCAATAAACCAATCCGACCAATCCGCAGCCAACTTCCAGGGAAGTCCTTTAACTCGGCCTTTGGGAGTCCACCATTTCACAGCGCCAAGTGGCAAGATCAATGCAAAGAACACCTGGTGGCGCAGAAAGGTTGGCAGCTTGAGGCATACCACAGCCATGGCTGCAGTGATGTGATCTCCCTGTTTTGAAATTCGAATGATCATTGCAGGTGTTCGAATCATTGAATCGCTGAATATCAATGATTTTAGGTGTGTTTCAATATAGTTTTGAATATCAATCGATCATTGAATGCAGGCTTTTCACTGTGTTTCAATGGTTCAGCCTATTGTGACACTAGGCAAACCAACTATGAACTGGACTCGCAAGCAGCCATCAAACATGATCGTTTGCGAACAAAAACTGTGTGGGCTCAAGCATGTGGCAGTGGGTCAAAACCTTGTACCCCTGGTTCCTCTATCAATAACATCCCTAATTGTTGGACAATATCCCCCAGTATTGGTTAGTTCATATTGACCCATAGCCATGTGGGGGCACTTTGCCCGACCCCCAGGCAGCCCTATAAGTCCAAGTCGCTGAGCGGAAGGCCGTCAACATGGCCTTGATGAGGATCTGCAGCTCTGGGAAAAACCTGCAGTCGTGGTGGTGGCGGACCCCCCGCCTGGTGTGCCACCACCAAGGGCAATAAAACCATGTAGTTTTGGGAGGTGAATGGTTCATGTGCATGGTTGAAATGGCGTAGGCCTGTCAATGTAACAACCAACGATAAACAAGCAGCTTGATAACAGGGGCATAGCCGGCAATGCTCAAAGTGGGTAGAATGGTGACAAAATCATGGGGATGTCCGGCTTAGCAGTGCAACGACCATCCAAGCTAGGTGCCAAGGGTGGATGGTGCAAAAGTGTTCCCCGGTCAAACGCCAAACATTCAAAAAATTAAAGTATTGACAAGAGATGTGAAAAGAAGTAACACGTAGTAACAAACATGACAACAACAAAAAAACAAATATGTTTTAACAATTAACAAACATGACCCAAAAAAAACAAATATGTTTCAACAAGTCTATCTGCTGGATGCGATTTATTGAGGTGCTCGCACTCGGACAGTTCCCTGGGAGCTGGGTCTGGCAAAGTTTTCGACGGTTTTCCATCCGTGCCATTTTCAAATCCGTGGCATTTTTTGATGGTAATGGGTTCTCATGGATAGTGGGTACTAGGGGTAAACCTACTACTAGTAGGGGTTAATACTGATTAATGTTGGTTTCTGATGATCGTATCTACCTGTTGGTTTCATGCCTATTTTCATTACTTTAGGGGGGGTTACTGTACACTAATCAGAAACCAACATTACACTGCACCACCTTATCATGCCCCTGCTACCCAACGCTACCCGAAGTTCAATGCCTGTCTGGTGAACAAAATCACACTTGTCAGAGCTGGAGGTGCAAACACCATCATGTCCGCAGCAATACCCTGTGTGCCAAGGTGTGGCTGGTGAGTGACTCGGTGAATAGTTACTTCATGGCATTTCTTTGTGACAAGGGATGGCAATCCCGCCATCCAATCGTACCTATATATGTCTACAGGAATTGGTTCGAAATAGTGATCCACAATCTTCGTGACATAGTCCACTTAGTGTTGTACCAACCAGTTTTGCCAATCATGACTGTCTCTAGATCATTCAGCAGCATGATCAACCGACACAAATGTATCCTCTATTTTGGTTGTCATGGGGACCCTCCATTTTTGGTTGGTCACAATCGTTGACCACCAGAACTACATTGATACTAGTGAAGATATGCATGCACAAAGGTTCTATACACATATATTATACATGTCTGTGTGCACATGTAGCTCCATGGGCGCTTATGGTGGGACCAGGACAAATACTTGCATGCACATACTTGTTTTGCACATGCAGATATTGAATGTTTAGACCAGCACAGATACGCCTATGCATATGTCTGCACATTTTATATCATGTGTGCAAATGTATGCCCCCCCGCGCTCTCAGGCACATACTTGCATATCAGCCATTTCCTGCGCACATGTACAAATTAACATGTACAAACCATTTTTGTATGGGACTTTTGCAGGCACACAACATCTAGTGTGGAACTTGACCAGAACTGCGATGCTTTGACAACATGCCCGGCTTGGTCCAAAGATAGTAGGTAACCATCGAAAAACGTGGGTCAATGAGCAGCCTTGCGTGGTGACCACGCAGGACCACGGTACCCCTCGCCGGCCGCCACAGGATCTCCCTTTCATCCGACCTGACAAGCTTTGCCATTCGGCAGATGCGCGTCAGGCGCAAAATCCTTCGCAGCGGGGGCAGGCTGCTGATTTCTGGAGCCATGTGATTTCTATGGACCCAATAACTGGTTGGTGGTTGAACCACCCTATGAAAAATATTAGTCGACCGCCATGTGTTGACGATCACTAGGAAAAACCAATAATGTTTGAAACCACCAACCAAATGTCTACTAGCAATCCAATCGCCCGCAAAGCCATACAGGTAATTTGATGCACGCTCAACATAATATGCTATACATGGATGGCATGAGGTGGTACACGCTTATCTTCCAGGAACCGTCGCAAGTTTCGGTTTGCAGTTTCAGCCCAAACAAGCCAAACTGATATTTCACTGGGGCTTATTGGAAAGCTTTACATCTGGGTGGTCTCAAAAAACATGACTAGGACCAAGCAATCTGCGTACTCATGACCCTCGAAAAATCTATCAATCTGGCAGCACCCGCAACTCTGCCTTCAAATGGCCGCTCTACGCCCGCTAATCTATCCAACTAAGTGCAGTTTCAAATTAATAGCGTATCAGTAGGTGTATGTTATTTTCTATCGTATGAGTACATCAAAAAATATACATGTCTGTACACACAGAGCCATGCAAGTATCTGTGCAGTATCCTTATCGATACTATGCTACGTTGGTACTGGTATGTAGTGATGATCTATATGATTCCAACATGTTCCAACACCTATATCCCGGTTGATCATGGTTAAGTGGACAGACGGATAACCATACCGTAGCGAAGATCAGCTGGCTCGGCATTCACTTAACCACTCAGCTGTCAGCAGACCACTGCCATGCCTGAACGATCGCAGGATTTCCGTACGACCTGGGCATGACGTGTCTTCCAGTGATGTACAGTAGCATTTGGTTAGAATCCTACGGGTAGCTCCTTGACTCTAAAGGCCCTTTAGGAGGCTATATATGGGTACCCTAGCTCCTTCGCTCCCTCCAAACCAGCAGCCAATGTAGCGACCCTGAAGTAAGCTCCAAATTTTGGCCACCATCCAGAAGGCACCGCCATGGAAGTGACACAAATCATCGAGTCATGCGCGACTGGATCCCCGAATTCATTCGATTCCAGGTTGTCAGCAGGCTTTTGTTTCAGATGAAGGAACGATAGGATGAGTGAAACATAACAACCTTAGAGTTCGTTCACCTTGAAAGTAGTTTGATCACCCTGGCTTCACGATCCCAGGTGTAACCCTGGACGCCAGGGCAGCATCTCTTGTCACTGTGATTCACCACCTTAGTGAGACTCTGCCTAGGATTCACAAGCTGGGCCCTCGTGCGTACAAAGGTGGCTTCTCGTTGTTCCACGGGAGTTGCCAAAGCCAAGAGCGTCATGACCTCTTCAAGGCTTAAAGACCATCTGGGGCCATGGTGGATGATACTGGGATGATCTGGGATGTTTCCGAAGAAATAACCAACCAGATTAAATGTATAATAGGTTAATAGGTTAATAATAATCTGGTTAATTTCTAACCTATTACTGACCAGAATAGAAGTTAATAGGTTAATAATAAGGGCCAATAACCAGCAGTAGGACCAATACCGTGGTTTCTTGAAATGGGAGAACGCCATAAAATGCTTAGTTTGTTAATATGATGTATGAATGGTTAATGAAGGATCCCTATCCTTCCAGTTACCTCTATAGTAGGTAACCAGCTGGTATCTACCATTGCTTTTTTGGGTTGGTTACCTACTACAAAAATAACTGGAAGGGTAGGGGATGATAACTCGGGGTATCCCTATTTTTTTGAAACCCCCACTTGGATGGGCATTGCCGAATAGGGAAATTGTAACACTCAGTGTAACTAATCATGGCAATCATAGGGCCTATGATGGCTACAGGGTTCGTACCCACCGGCAAGTCCCAGATAGAACCTGAGCTGAAAGTAGCCAAGTGATACAATAAATGGGAATATTATGTCAATATAAGCAACAAATTATTATGATCATCTATCATGATTATATGATATGGTCAATTATTACCACTCAACCCATTCTTAATCAAATTCGATGCTATGTTACGGAACAATCGATGTTTTGAACATCCTTGGCTCATTGATTGTACAAGGGGAATCAATTTACTTTTTGAATATCTAAGCTGGTTGCATCCCAATCATTGTTGGACGTGTCGTGATGAGGCATTGTATCATTGTGGCATTTTGTGTCATGTATGTCAGTTATATCCTATAGCATTCTTTCCATTTGCATCCTCATTATTGCTAGCTATATCTCTATCATTATAGTTCCCTATGTGTTATGTGGATGGTAGAATTGCCCCAAAAAATGCCATGCATGCCCCCCGTTTTGATGATCAGTTTGGCCGGCCAGACCTGGGATGTTGGATGCTGGATGGAGTGCTGTCCAGTGACCCAGGTATCAAAGATGGTGAGCGGCACCAGGACGGCATCGAAGACAAACCTGGAAAGGTGAACATGTGAAGCAAAGTGCGGAAAACTTCAATGAAACAAACAAGCCCTCATTTGGGAATTGTAGAAATGGTCCATGCAATTATAACAATAATACGCCGATAACTGATGAAAATACTGTATGTTTTAAAACAAATCGGGAACCAAATAGTCAAGATCACAATCATGATCATCGTGATCATCGTGATCATCACGATCATCACCATCACCATCACCATCATCACCACCGTCATCATCATCGTCATCATCATCATCATCATCATCATCATCATCATCATCATCATCATCATCATCATCATCATCATCTCCTCCTCCTCCTTGACCATCATCACCAAGGTGACTGTGCCATACCTGGTGGTGCAAACACAGCTGCTCGAGGACTGGGTTATCATTGATTGCTGACATGGTTCACGCCCCAAGCTCCAACAGTGCTGTGCTGGCAATCCGCCCTTGGTCTGCTTGAAACAAAGCACACACACATAAGTAAACTACCAACATCAGAGACAAAATGAGATAACCATGAGCCCCAACATAGATGAAAAAAATAAGAAACAAGTGCATCCTAATATATCTTTAAACTTTAAACTATCTGTCCATGCACACCAGCTTCCCAGGGACAAGGGCACTACCATCGAACTGCCAATTTCATGCCGAGGCACCAGGGGTCGCGCGCACGATCCATGCACCTGTCAGCGCTGGCAGTCTTGTTCGCAACTAACAACCCACTACTGAGTGGTGCTTGGTGCAAAACGTATGCATGGATATATGGCCATGGGTCAACACTAATCAACCAACTAATGGGGAATAATCATCATCAATAATTAGGGAAAACAATGGTTAATGATAGGGGAACCAGGGGTAGCGATATGGAAAGGGTATCATGGTGTGATCTATGCTTCCATTTGCAATTCCAAGGCGAATGTGATGGATGTTCTTCACCAAGCCATTCTGATCATCAAGTTCGCCCCTTACCACTGGAAGCTTTTGGGCATGGATTGGAGGCTGTGAAGCCTTCTGAAGTATGGATATGCAACTGGGACCTCCACTGGAAGCATGTTTTGCTGATCAAAGTCATCAGGCTTCCCTCGTGCATCAATTCTACGACTGTAGCCAGTTGGTTCCCGCACTGACACTGGTCATGTAAAGGCGATCTTCAACAGGTATGAGTGCTTGATCTGTTCATATCTGTTCATTTTGCAGGGAAAAACTAAAATTGAAACAAGTACCTGTGTAGTTTGTGGACATGTTCTTGTTGCAAAATGCTGCAAGTATGAAACACGCAATTCCCAGGGGCGCACTGCATCTACAATCGTCTGCATGTTTCTGAGTCTGACTTGTCAAATGATGACAAAAACCTCCGCATGCGAAAGGCTAATAGGACCATATGTGGAAGAAACCTGTGGAAACACAGCGTGGCTTAGAATCGGACCTAGAGCCTGTGTTAGTCTATAAAACTATTATACAGGTGTCTTATAGTCTACAGCATAGCCTTGGAATTTCAAAAAAGCCGCCGCGGCTACCAGCCACCAAAAGAACCACGAGATTGCGTCGGCACATCGTTCGTGGGCCTCTGATAAGCGAAAAATCGCAAGATCAACTCGGCGACAAAATAAAAACCTGCGTTGGACATGGCGATGCGCATGGCGACGCGCAACCATCCTCCACATTTCTACTGGGCTAATCCAGTATTTTGAGAGCACATCAGGGATGCACAACCCCGCATCCAGTCAAAAACCACTGATACCTTGATATTGCAAAGTCTGGGGAGGCTTGGGCCTGAGATCTGGCCGGATGTCTGCCGTAAGCCAATCCGGGTTGGCGGGGCAGCATTCCAAGTTAAGGGATCTCAAAGTGAAATTACTAAACTCAATGAACGATCATGAACAACCCCACTGGACTTGAAACTCTCAAGTTGCGATTCTGCATTTGATCATTGAACTTGATTTGCTACACATGGCCTACTCGAATCAGCTTGGCCTCAACCATTGGTTTACAAATGCCATTGGCAACGTGAGCTGAGCCAACATTGGCCAGGGAAGGCATCCCGCTGAGGGCAGGGCAAAAGAAATGCTCAGCCAATTGGAAGATGGCGCTGGCATCCTGGCAGCCGCAGTGGGACGAGCTTCTGTGGCTGCAGAAGGCAGGGGAGTCACAGCTGATCTTACCATGGCAGCTGGCTGGGCCCCTTGGGACACCAACAATGGTCAGAACTCGGCCAAATGGCAACTGCATCACAACCGGCCAGAGCCCAAGCAGCTGCACCACTGAGGCGTCTTCTTTTCTATGCCAAGGTTCGGTGATCAACAAGGCATCGTTCCAGTCGGCTTCGATTCCCATCCAAATGGCATAGACGATGATCATGACCATATCCAAAGTCTGGAAATGCCTCAACACGGCAGCAGTCTTGAAGATTTCGTGACGTCATTGGTGGCCATAATCCCAATCAAAGAATTGGGTCCTACAAGTTCTGCCTTGTAAGGGTTCCAATGATGGAGCAGTGAGCAATGCAGCAAGTAAACTAAGGACTATCAAAAAACGATCGAGTAAGTTGGGGGGGTACTCCTAGTTGCGCCTAGTGTCCACATGAAACCTGTTAATTTCCAGGTGAGCATACGGTACCACCATTGTATTGCACCATCTGTTCACCCACCTCAACCAGTCTGTTCAATAATTGTTCAGAATGAATGACAATGGCTAGTAGTGGTAGGGATATTGGTCATGGCTCTCCATGGTCAATGTAGGTTGATCATGCAAATCAATGGTCCTTGATGGCTTTCTGCTTATCATCGGCACCACGTCACCTCCCGTATATACCACCTTGAAAGGAATAGGAAGTTAATCTAATAAATCTGTAAAGCTCAAGACCGTCTCCATTTCAACCGTCCGAAAATCTAGCTCACCAGAACCCAACCACCAGCTATTAAGAGGTATCATTGGGGACGGTTTATTACTGTAGATCTGCCATTAGTAGACTATTGCCATAGGATTGACCATTAAATTCTGCAATGTTTTGGGGATAATCATGAACATCCACAAGTTGGAGGTCAACCATATCCCATCATGCGACGCTGACCGCCCCAGTCGAGTTGTCGAGACGCGGGTGCAGGGCAATTCTTGCGCAACTGCTGCTGGCACTGTAGTTGTTATCCTCACCACCTCAGCTGAAACCCTGCAGCACAAGGAATGACACCCCGATGGACACCTCAGCACCTACCAGCTGGCTTCTTGAAAGCAATTTCTGCGAACCAGTGCGTCAGCGCCTCTCTTCAGGCACAATTGTTGCATGGAATCAGATTGATGAGGAGGGGGTGCATACCAAGCCCCTGAGCCAGTTGTTCATAATCCAAGTCCGCTCATCTACACGGAGCAAACGCATGATCCAACTCCGATGGAGTGAAATGACTTGGCCAAGTTGCCATCGATGATGGGTTTCAAGCTTGAGGCGACCTCGGGTGACAATGTGCCCAGTTTGTGCCATGATTGCCCACCTTTGTCTCCAGGTGAAGCATGTGACATGCAACAAGAAATCGGACATGACATGCCGATTTCAACCAAGTCTCGTCCCAAGGCTAGGGCTAGGGTGATCATGAAATTGAATGGTTGAACCTACGGTCACACATTCCAAACGGGCTATGTCAGTTGACTGGTGGCCATTTTTTTAACGCTTGGAATTCCCATGGTTGACAATAACCACCGCCACGCATCACACAAGCTGGCACAAGAATGGGGTCGACTTTACCAAAAAAACAACTTATCAAGGTGGGATGGTGTTATCAAAATAGTTATAGTTATTTGCTGAAAAAATGTTGATGTTGGTTGATCCGAATGACCAAAATTTGATTGACCAAAAGGGAATTTTCCCTCACAATTCTGGCCGTGGATGTCCGTGTTGCTGGGAAGACCCGCGTGAATTGGACGGGCCACCATTGTCTGATCACGTTGGCCCTGGGAAGCCATGAATGCATAGAACCAGCCGGAACCAATACTGAATACTGAATACTCAACAAAGATTTGACCATGTCATTAAATGCCATGCAACATAATCATGCAACGCAACTGTCGCAAAGAATAAACCATGCCCTTCGGGTTCCCCACATCATCAGTACTTCTGAAGACGGACCGGCGCGCCATTGGTGCTTCTGGTCCCTGCCTACAGCGCGCAGCCGGCTGACTGAAGGGCAAGTAAACAAAACTTGTTTAAATACTGGCAGTCCACAGTAGTGATAAAATAGATTCAAGTGGTTATTAATTGGTTGCATCACAAGAGTTAACCAAAAAATAGAGTTGGTATCAGTTGGTAGTATTCAGCATGGGCCTTTCCTGGGGGAAGAATGTTTCATTGGAGAATTGGCACCTTCGCACGTTTTGACGATAAAAACAAAAAACAGAGAACAATAATACGGAACAAATATTTTTTATTGAGCTAAGGATGCCTCCGCATGAACTTCCAAAACTTCCCAAACCACATATCAACAAATCCCCACGCAACACCGCTAAAAGGCGACTTGAATGTATTTTGAATCAATGATATAAACCCCAATCAATAACCGATTGCGCCCCAAATGTCTTTGTTTGGCTGTTCATCCCGGAGCACATGGGGTTGGTACAACGGTGTGACCCCAACAGCTTTCATCCACTACAGGCCTCTGCGTGAACAACCCCCGACCAACTAACAGATACTCCACGTGTGGCATATCGGCTCACATCTACTTACAAAACGACACAAACAAACTGTACACACATATATTTAGAATAGATGCAGATTATTTACAAATACCTATGTTTATCTAAATAAACTAAAGATACGTGGAGTATTTGGGGCTGACAAACTTATACACACGGTAGATGCCAATTTCTGCGAAACCTCATACACTTACTTGTCATAGTGCTCGGCAGTTCGCAGTCAATAGTTGCAAACAACAATTTCCCCAGGATGAACTACAAAAAACCGGCTAACGGACGTGCGATTCCAGTGAAAAGTTTGTCAAAGCGGAATAATTTGATTTTTTTATGTTTAACTGGTTCTTCGTCATGCCATGGGAATCTTATCATGACCCTAATCAGTCAATCGGATGCCCTCCACGTTCCACATCAAGTACCCAACAGAGTCCGCTAACAAAATCCTTTTTCTGGCGCTACCGTGCCCAGTGTCCAGATGTGATGGAAATCGAAGAACGTGACGAAACACAAGTAAATTCACGGAAAACCAGTTTCCAAATGTTGCCAGAAAATATGTTTGAAACGCTGGTGATGTTGATGATGGTGAAAATCACGATGAGGATGGAAATGCAACATTGGATATTTCAAGTATGTTTCCCGTGCGCATGATGGTGATGCAATTCGATCAGAAAATATTTGGACATGCTGAGATCATGCTGCATAACAACCTTGAAACAAGGTGCGTAAGAGTTTGTAATCAAGGGGTTATTACGCTTGCGGGTTTATCACAAAATGATATGGAGCAAACCCTGCTACCACATAATCAAGACAAACAATAGTCAAACGCAAACACACGGCGCAATACTGCGCAGTGTGTGTTGGCGAAGTGCATCTTGCAAGTCCGGGCAACAAATACGGCGTCTGTCATAATAGTAAAAAAATGCGAACATTTGATACACCTTGGCCACACGAAATGAAATCCAAACCGGCAGGGTCTTCAAAATCATCATGTTGAGCTGGTTGGCGGGCCCCTCATTGCTTGACAACCCCACGTGGCCTGCCGAGAAACATGTCTCTGCCATCTTCCACCGGTTCATCGGCTTCCGCTTTGGGGTTGGCATCAGGCGCAAAGCCAACATGTCGATGGGACTTTCGTTCCTTGACTTCCTGACGCGGCGGTGCAGTTCGTACAGCATGTCTTGCAACTGGGGGGTGGGTCAGGAGAGTAAATTGGGAAAACCTAAAATTCAAAACAAAACAATCATAAAAATTGTAAGGATGCACCTTCCAATATCGTTGCTGCATCCCGTGGATTTGGTTGTTGTATGCTGTTGTTCTTTTTATTTTGTTGTTGTTTTTGGTGTTGCCTTTGTCGTTTGCAGCATGTTGCTGTACGTTATAGTCAAGACCTCGTGGACGTGCTGAAAACATTGAAGTGGTTTGGCGTCATGTTCGCGTTTGTGGTGGAATATGTTGGGGTTGAAGTTGGTGGTATGCTTTTAGGCCATCCCTGCTGCCATGGTCGGTTCTTCGATGTTGGGAAGCCAAAAAAAACCAGCGCTCACAATCCACATGTTTTTGTAAATAACAACGTGCGGTTGAAACAAACAAAACAACAAATGCAATGTGCCACCATTTGCTGGACCCGGTCCTGGCTATGTTTGAAGTCCACTTCCTTTTCGCCCTCTTCTTGATTTGCTGGAAATTGTGTTTTCCGAGGCGACCTGAGGCGAAGACTCGCTGGCTGCTGCATGAATCCTCTTGGAAGCACAAGCGAGTAGGCGTTCAATTGGATATGAAAAGTCGTGATGCATAGTCAATTGCGGCGAGCATCATGGCTGAAAATAATTGAAAACATATCAGCCACAGTCTTCTAATGGTTCCAAATATTCCAATTCCCCTGGCATTGCCGAGGCGTCAACAAAGCAATGGGTCGCAAAACCCGGTTCTCCGCTAGCACTCGCTCGTACTCAGCACGAACAGTGCCCAAAGCTTCGATGAAGGCCAACTCACATGCACCTGGCACATGAGGATGCCAAAAATCAATGTTGAGGGGTGGCTGAAGCAACCATTCCTCACCCCCATCGAATTCCAACCCTTTGCGAACGATTCCTCAAATATTATCAATCATTTTATTTGGAAACCCTGTATAAACAACTACCATAGTTTTTCACTCCTTGAATTTTTGGAAGGTCCTAGTTACCGGCAGCGAGGATCCATTCAACTGCCCTAGGCGACTGCAATCCCAGCTCTGTGTTTGAGGAATTGATGTGGCACGCCGGGAATGCTTGACTTGCCCTTTCCAATGTTCCCAAATAGGCAATTCATTTTCACGTCTCTTTACAAAAAAACCCTTTGAACCTATTCGACTTTATGAAGGATGTGGATAAATGTGCATGGATGTGGATAGTTCAAGCAAAGGTGGCCGTATGGGACTTAATTAATCCATGTATGGTCTAGATATCAACCAAGAACGCTATCCACTCCCGCAAGCATTATGTCATGAACCCAAAATGCATGTTCAAGAGTCAAACCCGCGAAGGTCATGAAAGGGAAAAAAAATTAAAAAAGTCCGTCGTGCACACCCACCAAACATGGTCAATCCATTCGAGCGCTGGGAACACCAGGGGTCAGACGTGGCATTTGACGAGGGCACTGACGCAACAATATCAGCATTGCTGCTAGTAGCGTTGTTGCACTGGGCGATGGGTCCGGCTTAGCTGTGTTGCCAAGTTTTTTGCACAGGGTTTGCACAGGGTTTGCACGATTCCCCAGCTGATGGTTTGAGCATGGCCCGGCCATGTGGAGCAATATGGTGTTTTCGAATGGCCTCGACATCAAAAAAATCCTTGTTCATTGATTTAGATGTATGACTTGCGTGATTGCGGCATTGACTTGCATGATGGTATGCCGAAACTATTGGATCTAAGATTTGCTGATGATATCCTCCTCTTTGCCCGCAGTTCTCGTGAAGCAGTGTTTTTGCTCAACGCATTCATGGAAGAGTTGGCCGCAATAGGTTTGATTTTAAACGCGAACAAAACAGTTGTTCCCACTAACGAAGCACAGCCTCCGTCGACCCTGGTCATTGGCACAGGGCAAACTATCCAAGTGAAACAAGGCGACTATGGACACAAATTGCCGGGTTGTATTTTGAACGTGGGTCCTTGTCAAAGGACTCAGAAGGACGTCGACTTCCACTTGCAAGCTGCCAGCAGGGTTTTTTTGCCAACAAACATTTTCTGTGTGATCAAGCAGTTCGGATCAAGGATCGCTTGCGTTATTTTGACGCAGTGGTGTCTCCAGTCGCTGTTTTCGGGGCTGGTCATCGTACAATGCACGCATGTGACTTGCATACTTTGGATTGCGCCTTCCGAAAGTTGTTTCGCAAAATGATTCATTCCCCACCTGTCAGGTGAGGGTTGTTAGATTTTATCAAAGCTGGTACGTCCTTCTCCTCCTTCTTCTCCTCCTCGCCAGACCTCAACCACGACCATGCACGACTAGTGGTCGCTGCCGGACCTCAACCACGACCATGCACGACTAGTGGTCGCTGCCGGACCTTGACCACGACTAGTGGTCGCTGCCGGACCTCAACCACGACCATGCACGACTAGTGGTCGCTGCCGGACCTCAACCACGACCATCCGCGGCCAGTGGTCGCTGCCGGACCTCAACCACGACCATCCGCGGCCAGTGGTCGCTGCCGGACCTCAACCACGACCATCCGCGGCCAGTGGTCGCTGCCGGACCTCAACCACGACCATCCGCGGCCAGTGGTCGCTGCCGGACCTCAACCACGACCATCCGCGGCCAGTGGTCGCTGCCGGACCTCAACCACGACCATCCGCGGCCAGTGGTCGCTGCCGGACCTCAACCACGACCATCCGCGGCCAGTGGTCGCTGCCGGACCTCAAAGATGTCAGAAGATATGTCAGAAAGAATGTCAGAAGAGATGTCAGAAAGAATGTCAGAAGATATGTCAGAGAGAATGTCAAAAGATATGCCAGAAAAAATGTCAGAAGAGAATGTCAGAAGATACGTCAGAAGACATGCCAGAAAGATATGCCAGAAAGAATGTCAGAAGATACGTCAGAAAGAATGTC
>VSDK01024571.1:223952-262084 GCA_009767595.1 Symbiodinium kawagutii
AAGATATGTCAGAAAGAATGTCAGAAGATATGTCAGAAAGAATGTCAGAAGAGATGTCAGAAAGAATGTCAAAAGATATGCCAGAAAGAATGTCAGAGAGAATGTCAAAAGATATGCCAGAAAAAATGTCCGAGAGAATGACAGAAGATATGCCAGAGAGAATGTCAGAGAGATTGGCAGAAGATATGTCAGAAAGAATGTCAGAAAATATGCCAGAAAGAATGTCAAAAGATATGCCAGAAAGAATGTCAGAAGAGATGCCAGAAAGAATGTCAAAAGATATGCCAGAAAGAATGTCAGAGAGAATGTCAGAAGACAGGTCAGAAAGAATGTCAGAAGAGATGCCAGTAAGAATGTCAGGATAGAATGCCAGAAAGAATGTCAGAGAGAATGTCAGAAGATATGTCAGAAAGAATGTCAGAAGAGATGTCAGAAGATACGTCAGAAAGAATGTCAGAAGAGATGTCAGAAAGAATGTCAGAAGACATGTCAGAGAGAATGTCAGAGAGAATGTCAGAGAGAATGTCAGAGAGAATGTCAGAGAGAATGTCAGAGAGAATGTCAGAGAGAATGTCAGAGAGAATGTCAGAGAGAATGTCAGAGAGAATGTCAGAGAGAATGTCAGAGAGAATGTCAGAGAGAATGTCAGAGAGAATGTCAGAGAGAATGTCAGAGAGAATGTCAGAGAGAATGTCAGAGAGAATGTCAGAGAGAATGTCAGAGAGAATGTCAGAGAGAATGTCAGAGAGAATGTCAGAGAGAATGTCAGAGAGAATGTCAGAGAGAATGTCAGAGAGAATGTCAGAGAGAATGTCAGAGAGAATGTCAGAGAGAATGTCAGAAAGAATGTCAGAGGAGATGTCAGAGAGAATGTCAAAAGGTATGCCAGAGAGAATGGCAGAAGATTTGTCAGACAGAATGTCAGAAGATATGCCGGAGAGAATTTCAGATAAGAGTGGAACCAACAAGCGGTGTTGACATGACATGGTGGGGATCACTCGAAGTAAAGTATTTTTTTTTCCTCATCCCCCGGCCCATGTGGATTGGACACGTCCGTGGCATGAAATTTTACACGTTTGGAACGAAAAAATTGAACGCATCAGATCGCAACATGGGGCGGAGTCTTGGTCTCAGAAATGTATTGTTCAGTATTGGAATTTAGGCCTTCATGTTGCAAAACGGCCGGTGGACAAATAGATTCGACGTGTACTTTGTTGGTACGCGCGGGGGCGACGTGGTCCACGTAATCCACGACACAACTGGTTGACCAAAACTAATGCGTATTATCGTTACAAAGAACTTGGAGATTGGGACACCTTGGCTGCTGACAATGCAATGTGGATGAGACATATCAATGATTTTGTGACTTTTTGCGGTGTGCAAGATTGATGCTTTCCTCTAAGATCAGGTAAGACAGAATTCTAGATAATATCTAGAATTTAATTTTGAGGCAGAATTCTAGATAATATCTAAAATATGTTAAAATTAATTTAAGGTTATTTGCCAAATAACCTTACAAAATCTCAGGTTATTTACAAAATAACCTTAGATAATTCTAGGTGTTTTAGCTAAAAAAACTTGAAAAAGTCTAAGTTTATTTGACAAAAAACATTCCATGAATTCAATGTTTCATCCTTAGAAAATGTTCAGATCAGCAGCTAGAAGCAGCAAACAATGGAAAATCAATTGGAAAATTGATATTATGTTTTCATTTCACTGACACAAAATAGCTTCAAAATGTTCCAAAAAAATAATGGTGGCAAAAGATTTTGGTGAAGCAATGGTGCTTCTTTCCACAGAACCACAGAACATGGCCAAAGGCAAAGTGGGCTTGTGGAAGCAAATATGGGTGTAGTTTCTACAGCTATGTCATTTATTAGCCCCACCAGAATGTGATTTAGCCCACCAAATGTGACCTACCATGTGATTTAGTTCCACAGCAATGTGACTTAGTTCCACAGCAATGTGACTTAATTCCACAACAATGTGGCTTAGTTCCACAACAATGTGACTTAGTTCCACAGCAATGTGACTTAGTTCCACAGCAGTGTGGCTTAGGCCCAGTGTGGGTTGAAAACAAATGTCATGTGGCTGGGATTTTCAACCATCTGAAATGTGACCTACACCAGCTGGGCCCCAAAATAAAATTGCAAGACAAGCCAGGCTTGCCTGCTTGACATCAAATACACACTGATTCAAATTCCTGCAGCATGCTATCCAAACCCTTGCCTTCCAGCAACTGGGGGCAAACAGCAAGCCATTTTTTCACAAATTTTTCAAATGGATGTGCATTGCCACCCTGACTTTGTTAATGATCTTGCCTGTTACCTGTGGGCCTTTTAGCCCTTTGCAACAGGACCTGGCAAGAGTCCTTTGGACTGCCATATAGTCCTCCTGTCTGAAGCACCAAGTGAGGCGAGGGTTGAGAACATTACTGCTCAGCACACTGTGCAGCCAAGTGTGTATTTTGGGTATTCCTGCAAAAAGAGTGACTTCTTCACCAGCAAATGTGTTGCAAAGCCCCAAGTGCAGCTGTGCCATAGCAAAGCTCCAAGTTTTGAAATTGTTATAATCTTCAAGTCCCAAGGCCAGCTCCTGCTCATTTGCTTTCAAGATTTTTTCAGTCAGGACATTCATCTTCAACCAAGCTTTAATTTGCCTGTGTGCCAAAATGCTTGGATCCATTGCAGATTCCCAAAGCCCCAGCATGGGTTCAGCCAGGCTGGCCACTTGAGATGCTCTGCCTTTGAGCTTTGGGCCACCTTTTTTCCCCTGAAAAACAGAAAGCTTTGTCATCCCCCTGTACCTGTCAGTGATTCTCTTTTCTTTGTATATGGCATTGATTTTTTCCCAACACCTTTTGAGGTTTTCCTTTGGATCATGGTGAGGAAGTACCCTGTGACAGAGGAGAAACAAAACTGACCCCAAGAACACCATGTCAGTGCCAAGGTACTTACTGTGCATATAATCATAACAAGTGGCTGCTGCTGTCAAACCAGGCAAAAATTTGAACAGGTCACAACTTGATCTGCGTTCCCAAGTGTTCCAGTGTGCAGGCTTCCACAACATGCCCAGCCATGGGGCCACCAGTCTGCAGTCCCTCCAAGAACTAATTGAAGTGTCTCCCTTGCATTGACACAATGCACATGGGGATGATTTCGAGGCATAGTGAGGCAACTTCAGAATTTGGGAAAGGTATTCAAGATCACCAACTAGGCTCCAGAGCAAACCACAGTAGCCATCTGCCAGTGCAGTGCCACCTTTCCTTCCAGCTGCAGAAGAAGCAAGGTATTTGTTTCCCTTGTGATCTTCAGTTGGCCATTTCCCAAGCTGAAGCCATTTGAAGCTCCAGGCTAAAATAGCCCAAAACTCTGGGAGAGTGGCATTGTCCATGGCTTCATCGAAGGCAGCCCAGATTTGAAGCTGCATAGTTTTTGTAGTTCCTTTGCCAAGAAGGGAATTCCAGCTCCAGGTGGTCAACTGGCGACTCCAAATTTTTCCAATGCCAATCACAGGGGTTCCATCCCCATCAAGGGCCAATGGTACCATTTTCTGTTTGAAGGAAGAATTGCCAGTAAGCACTGGGTGCCCTTCATAGGCCATATGGTTCTGCTGCAATGACCAAAATTTTTCTAGCTGGGCTGCAGATGGAACCATCATGCTTCTCCAGGCTTCTTTGTAGGAATGGTACAGGGAACTGAAAAGTTCATGGGGCAAAATCATCATTTGCAACTGGGCACCAAAAGGTTCCTTGAAAGTAATCTTTGGCTGGAAAGGCATAGGAAGGAGGACAGATTTGCTGGCAAATTGCAACAGCTGCCTATGCATATTGTTCCTTGGATGCTCAAAAGCAATAAAAAACACAAAAGCCAACCTTAAGAAGAATCCCTGTCCCTTCAAGTGGTGACAGCCAAAAAAATGATTAACTCTTCCAAGAAGCTTGTGGGCCCCAGATGTGCCCAAAGATGCAAGAAACTGAAAGTCCAATGGTGCAGCAGCATTGGCTTCTTGGAAGTCAGCAACAGCTTTGGAAGCCAATTCTTGGACTTCTTGTGGGCTCATTTGCCCCCAAAACCATTTCTCCACAAGACTTTCCCCAAGTTTGGAAATCAGCTTAGCATCCTTCAGCTTTGGCTGTGGTGCTTCAGCTGCCAGCCTTTGATTGATTCCTCCCCTTCTTCGCTTTTTGTACTGTGGCTCACCATCAGAGGAAGCCATGATGGCTGGTCAAGCTATGTTTTTTGAGTCTGAATGTTATTTAGGCTGTAATGTTATTTAATATGTGCTGGACAAATGGCTGGGTGAATGGTGCCCTGGCTGAACACAATTCTTGGATATTGTCCAAGATGATAAAGCCACAAGTCCTGTGTTCCAAAAAAAGGCTAAATCTGCTTCTGGTGAACAAACAACTCTTTGCAACATAATCAAATCTACATGTTGAATCAACTTTGTTGTCTGCACCTGAGCAAAAAAGGATTTTAAGCCACACATACATCATTGGCAATGAAATAGCTTGTGACACAAAGTGTTGGCTCTAGCAGCAAAACTAGCTATACAGCTTGGCAATGCACACTTCAGGCTTTTTGCTGGGACCACACCTGATGCAGCAAAGCTCTTGCTCCAGTGGTGCCTCTCAGAAAGCCACCCCTCAGTTTGAGAAGCCTCTCAGCTTCACAGCAGCACCTTGCAAACACACAAGGAAAAGATAAGTGATGGAACAATGCAAGCACAATTGTGTTTCATGTGGGAAAACAAAAAATTGCCTCTGTACAGCCCCAGAAGTAGCTGCTTCAAGCCAAAACCAAGCCTGACACAACTGTAAGCATGGTGCATGGTGAACTTACAGCTGCTACCTGGAAACATGGTGGGGGGTTTGAATTGTGGTGCTGGGAATGTTTTTGCTACCCAGAAATCTCAAATGCTATTTAGGAATGAACAAATCATTGAAAATTGAAAGCTTGCTGCTCCAGAATACAATGTTACTTAAGAATGCCATTGGACATGCATATTGTATGCAGAATTGCAAATGCTATCTCAGCAAATGTTACTTAGACATGTAAATGGGCTTTAAGCAAATGCTACTTAGAATTTCAAATGATACTTAGGTAAATGCTTCCCACAATTGGAAATGGGATTTAAGCAAATGTTACCCACAATTGGAAATGGGATTTAAGCAATGCCATTTAAAAATGTAATTGATATCTGGGCAAATGCTACTTAGATTTGCAAATGGCACTTAAACACATGCTACCCAAAATTGCAAATGAAACTTAGGCAAATGCTATTTAGAAGTGGGTTTAGGCAAATGTTATTTAGACATGGTATTTTATTTGCAGATTGCCCTACAACCCCCTGCCTCTACAGCTCTTTTCTTGTTGCCAAAAGAGCTTTGAATTGTGCCACTTGTTCATTCAAAGCTCTGGTCTGCTGTGCTTGGTCTGCCATGAATGCTTTGAAATTTGTAGGGGTCAATGGCTTCTCATCTTCCAGTTCCTGGAAGTACAACCAAGAAACAATAGGGACAACAAAAGAAATGGAATGTACAAATTCAAACACAACAACAACAAAAGCTCTCCTGCCAGGCCAACACATTCTCATTCTTTTGCACCCATGCTTTGATGTTGAGAACAGTCTCTTTGAACTTCTTTTTGTCCATGTCACTTGAACACTTGCCCAACAATTTCATTGCCATTTGGTGAAGTCTTTCATGTGCTTGTTTTGCATCAGCCAAAACCTCTGTCATCTCTTTTGTGAGTCCTGCATGCTCAATCTGCTTTTGCTGTTTTGCTGCTGGTGCCTGGTTGTCCTCTTTTTCTTGGCTGCCATCATCAAAACTCAGGGCAATAGAAGAAAATGCCTTTGACAAAGCAGCAAACTGATTGGGCTGCACATCCACTTCTCCACTTCTTAGATTCAAGGATTGTTGCACTCCACTCTCCAATCCTGCTTTTGTCTTTCTGAAACTGCAAAAAGTGACACCACCTTGGTTGTATTCTTGCACACTGCCATTGGAAATGGACTTTTCCAAGGCTGCTTCATTGCCATGGTAGTGGCTCCACAAAAAGACATCTTTGGGCATGCCTGTATCCTGGCCCTTGCCAAAACGAAGATGGTAGGCCTGCTTTGCTTGTCTGTTCAAAGACAGGAGCATCAGCAACCATGCCATAGCCTCCTTTGGTGTTCTTCTTGAAAAGGTTGTTAATGAGTTTTGACTTCTCTTTTCTTGGATTGGATGCTTTCTTGCTCTGCTCATTAATCAAATCCAAAATATGTGATGGAATTGCATTGGCATCACTCATCTTTCTCAACTTCCTTGCTTTTCCATGATCTCTGAGCTCATCTTCTCCCTCCTCCTTACCTGACTCTGCTTCTCCAGAATTCCCCTCACCTGATGCATCCTCTGTTTTGGCCTTAAAATCTTCCCAATCTTTTGTCTTCTCTGCCAAACTCTGCTTGCTTGCTTTATGCTTCCCACCTCCTTGCTCTTCCTTTGTGGTTGGCTTGGCTGCCTCTACTTTTGTACCAGGCTTCTTAAGCACTTTTCCTTTGGCTGCTGCTTTGGCTTTGGACTTTGCTTTGCTTTTTGCCTTTGCTTTTGCTTTGCTTGCTGGTTTTGTAGGTGTTGAGGCTGGAGCTGCACTTGCTGCAGCTGGTGTTTCAGCTGTCTCTGGTTGACCTTCACCCTCAGGGGGCGCAGCCTCCTCTTCTTCCTTTTTCTTCCTTACCATGGCTGTGTCTCTGGTGGGCTTGGCCCCTATGAAAACAAAGTTGTACACACACTTGTGAACTCTTTTTGTTTCATGATTGTTGATTGTTTCTGAGCAAGTGTATTTGCTTTCTGCAAAAGGCTGACAAATGGCAGCAGCAGGAAAACAAATGATGCAATGCACTGGTTAAAAACTTCTGTCCATAGTTTCTTTGAACATGCAGCTGGTAATCTCCAAAGCCTCAATTCTTGGGGTGTTTCATATTCAAACCCTTTAATTCATATTCCCAAATTCATTTCTGAGTATGTCTATTCTTCAAAAGCATAATCAAACTCAACCAAATTTTGAATAAATTACCAGCAAAATACAAATGTATAAGTGTCACTTTGGTGTAAGTTTGATGCAAACTGACACTTGGACAGTGTCAGTTTGGTTCTGGTTTGATGTCAGTTTGGTTCTAGTTTGATGTCAGTTTGGTTCAAGTTTGGTGTCACTTTAGTGTCTGTTTCAATGTGGTTTTTTCTTTACTTTAATTATAAATTAGCAATCAAAATTGGAGATAAAAACTAACACCAAACTGACACTTAGGGGGTGTCAGTTTGCATCAAACTAACACCAAACTGACACTTGAGAGGGTGTCAGTTTGCATCAAATTTACACCAAAGTGACACTGACATGGTGTTAGTTTGCATCATTTTTGCATCAAAATGACACTGATGATATGGAGAAAATGACAATGTTTTCAACAGAATCATGCATTTGGATAATTGGTTCCCTTTGAAATTGCTTATCTCTGGTCATGTTTTGCCACCTAATGTATTTACTGTGATCATCAAACATGGCCATGAAAATAGGTATAAACTACGTAACTGAAGCAGACTTGCAATGTGACCTAGTTGAAATGTCACCTAGTTCAGAGCAGCTTGCAAGAAATCTTGCAAAAAATGTTACTTAGTTGGGGACACTTGCACTACCACTTAGCCAAAATGTTACTTAGTTCAAAAGGGACTGCAATATGACCTAGATCAAATGTTACATATTGCAAATACTTTGCAATGTGACTTATCAAAGATGTTACGTAACTCAGAGGGTCCTGGGTCAAACCTGGGAATGGTCTATATTTTTTAAAAAAAAGGTTTGCACTAAGTATCATCTTCTTTAAGTAGCATTCTCAAGATGTGCAGAATCATTAAGTCACATATGCATTAGGTAGCATTGCCAGAACTACATAGCATGCATTAAGAACTTGAGCAACTTGTAGTGGATGCACTGGGGTTCACAAGCCTCAGCTGCCATATGTTTTTTTTCCACCACTGCTATTCTGTGGCTCAGCTGCAGGTCTTTTGGGAACTGCCTGCCAGGGGTGCCAAAATGAAAGGAAGCAATCCAAAGGTTCAGCAACAATGTGCATGTATGTTTGCAAAGGTGCCTGCCAGATCGAAGGAACTGAAGCTTTTCACTTGGCCCTGCAAGCTTCTCACTTGGTCCTGCAAATTCAATGATTGGCAACTGAATTCAAATAGACAAAACTGCAGTCCTGTCTGAGCTGCTTGGTGGAGCATAGCCAGTCTGCTGCTGCTGCTGCTGCACTTCAAAATCTGCACCAGGTTTTGAAACATATTTGTGAACAAACAAAAACAAAAAGCACCTTCTTCCATCTGGTTCATGTAGGCTTCCATCTGCAAGTACTCAGCTTTGCTTTTGCCAGGGCCTGCCAAAAGCAACCCTGAGCACAATAAAAAAAATCAAAAAATAAATTCTGCTACAAAGTATGTGGCCTCCTTTCCCACCATGCTTGGGCACCATTCCCATGTCAGAAGGGAACTGCTCACCTGCCCAAACAATTGGAAAAGCAAAAGATTGATTCATCACACATGTATGCATTTCAAAAATGCAGCAAAGCATGCCTTCAAACTCCATGTCAGCAGATGCTCCTTTTCCCTGCCCTTTTCCTTTGGTCTCACCTTAGATTGTGGCAGGCATGGCAATTCTGAGATGGCTTCCAAATTGTTACTTCAAGCAAATGTTATTTACAGCAAATGCTACTTAGTGTCAAAGATGTTATTTACAGCAAATGCTACTTAGATTTAAAAATCATGATTTAAAGCAAATGCTACTTAGATTCAAAGATGCTACTTAGTGTCAAAGATGCTGTTTACAGCAAATGCTACTTAGATTCAAAGATGCTACTTAGTGCCAAAGATGTTATTTACAGCAAATGCTACTTAGATTCAAAAATAATGATTTAATTTAAGCAATTGCTATTTAGATTCAAAAATATGACATGAATCAAATTACAAATTATTACCTAGCCAAATACCAAGGCAAGTGTGTTGGGACATGATGGCACCTTTTTTGTTACCTAGACAACAATGCAACCAAGGTGCGGTAGACATAGTAGGGTTCCTCTGGAGGGGCTTTGGCTGGTGGGCGATCAGGCTGGTTCAGACTGGTTCGAAGGTATCTGATGGCCCATTCGCGACAGAGTGTGCACTCTAAGGAGCAGCAAGCACATCTCTGAAGGATGAGGTCTCCTTCCTCATCTTGGGTGTATCCATGATACCCCTTCCTTTTAATGCCCTGTCCACGACAAGAGCCTGCATGCTCCTGTCGACCCATGGCATAGGCTCGACCTAAAGACATGTCCATGCCTGCAGCAGACCTATCTCTTCAAACAAGCAAGCTGTTTTTGCTTCTTTGAGCCAGAACCATAGCAGCACATCATTGTTGGCTGCTTCTTTGAACTGAACCATGTTTGAATTATGTTTCTGCACCATGCTCCTATTGCAAAATGTTACTTAGACACAATGCAACTTGAGAGAACATGCTACTTAGCCAACATGCTACTTAGCCTCTTTGGTTTCACTTGGACATTCTTACCTGCTTCTTCCTTCTAGGCCTCTGGTTTACTGAACCCCAACATGCCCCAGGCCCATGCATTGCTGCAGCCACTTACTTTTTTCCACCCCTGTTGCACTGTGGCTGTTACTCCTCTTCTTTCTTAATCTCTACCTTCAACTTCTTGCACGCTTCCTCAGCTTCTGCCAGCTCCTTCTTGACCTGAATTCTTTCAAGTGTTTCTGCCTTAAGATCTCCATATGCAGTGCCAACTCCTTCTGACACTGGAGAAGTAGGTGGTGAGCGGGTTGGGCTGAAAGCTCTGACTGTTGGTGATGGCTGCAAGGTGCTTGGAGCCACTGTAGGGCTAGGAGGAGTCCCAGGCCTGGGCATAAGTTCATGAAACTGCTGAGCATCGATTTCCTGGTCCACCTTGTCCATGGTATCAGTTTGCACTGCTTGGTGGACAACACTTGGCCTTGATGGTGCAGCAGGTGCAGCAGGTGCTGCTGGTGCAGCAAGTGGTCCTGCAGGTTTTGCAGGTGCTGCAAGTGGTCCAGGGCAATCCCTGCTCATCTTCACAGACACCCTGTGTCCATGAAACCTGGCATTCTGCAAATGCCCCAGCACTGATTGCATAGTCCTATGGTTTCCAAAGCCCATGAAGCCCACACGCATGGTTGCACCCTTCCTGGGAGGCACTACAGAGCAGTCCAAGGGCTGGTAACCTGTAGCACCTGAGCACCAAGCAAAGAGATCATCGCCAGTGCACCAAGAAGGCAGGCCACCAACAAAGATCCTGAAGGCCATAGCTCAGCAAGTTGGCTGTGGAGGTGTTGAGACAAAGTGGTTGAGGAACTGTGTTGCTGGCTGTTGTTATGCTGTTGGTGTTGTCAATGTTGTGGTTGTTGTTGTTGTTGTGGTGGTGGTGGTTGTGGTTGTTGTGGTTGTTGTGGTTGTTGTTGTGCTGTTTGTTTGAACATGGTAAAATGGCTGGTGTGCCATGAAACATGCAAAAATGGCGCACATGTGGCTGCCAGGTGTTTGATGCTGCCATTGCTGGAATGAAAACTTGTTGAACATGAAGACAATGCCATTGCAGCTGCTACTGAGCCAAGAGCCACACAGCACCAGCATTTTTCCCCAGTGCCTCCACTGATTCCAACCATCACTAAGCCATGGCTGCAAACTCAAATGCCATTTAGCTGTCAATGCTATTTAGCTGTGAATGCTACTTTGTTTGGCTAATGACATATGAATGCTACTTAATTTGAATGTTACTTAGGCCTGCTGTCTGTTACTTAGCTGTGAAAGCTAGTTAATTTGAATGTTACTTAGGCTTTCTGGCTGCTACTTAGCTGTGAATGCTACTTAGTCTGAATGTTACTTAGGCTTTCTGTGAATGCTACTCAGCTTGAATGTTACTTAGGCCTGCTGGCTATTACTACTTAGTTGTCAATGCTACTTAGCCTGACTGTTACTTAGGCCTGCTGGCTACTACTTAGCTGTGAAGCTTGGTTATTTCAATGTTACTTAGGCTTGGCTTGTACTTAGTCTTTAATGCCTTTCTTTGTGGCCCCAACTCACCCAATTCACAACAAACAAACATGCTTGGCAGAGACAAGACAAATCACTTCAGAAAGAAACAGAAGCAACAATAATTGGCTGGCCACATGTTTGACAGCTAGCAACTGCTCAGCAATTTTTTTTCAGAGCTGCCAACAAAGTGTTGCACTAGTCCACATCCTCTGGTTCAACTTCTTCAGTCAAAATACCAGAATCAATTTGCTGGGCCACACGAGCATATGCTGCTTTTGCCATTTTTTTGCAAGTCTGGGGGCTCATCTTCAAATTCTCACACCTCAGCTTTTCTTTGTGGTAAGCTGAAGAAACTTGCCTGCGTCTCCAAGAGGATTTCTTTTTTTGCTGTGCTCCATGATTATTCTCACCATCACCAGCAAGGCTTTCACCAGCCTTTCTCGAAGCAGGTTTCTTTGACACTGCTTTGTGCTTTTTTGGTGTTGCTGCTGCTGGTTTCTTCATCTTGTTGGTTTGTGTTTTTTTTCCTGAAGAGCCACTGGCAGCAGATCCTGTGCTGGGGATTATTGTTGATTGCAAGGCATCATTGATGATGTTCATATCATCGTCAGAAAGGCTATCTTCTTGTTTCCCATGCTTGACCAATTTTGCTGGAGTAGCTGGAGCAGAAGTCTGCTTTGTTTGGCTTTTCTTCCTTCTGACCACCATTGGAGAAGTAGGCAGCTCTTCGTTTTCTTCAGGAAAAACACCAATTCCAGGTGGCCTGCTCTGTTTTTTCAATTGGATTCCTTGACAGCCAGGTTGTGGTGCAACTTCTGCTTTCAATGTTGCAGCCAATTGCAAAGAGTCCATTGGCTGCTCAGTGCTTGTGTTGCTATCCTGTTTTTGCAAAATCTTCTGGAAAATCCCTTGGGCAGCACTGCCATCTCTTCTTGTAGTTCTCTCAGGCACAAAAACAACCATTGCTGTTGATGATGCAGAAAGAGGAGGGTCTGAAGAAGCCACTGCACAAGGTTGTTTGCCATCATCCAGGCAATCTGCATTTAATGTTGTTTCTTTGGGGGCCAGCATGCATTCTTCCCCACCAGCATCCTTGTCCAAGCACATGATGCTGAGCACCTTGTCAATGGCCTGCTGCTCTGCTTCAGATGCCTTCCTCATGCACCTGGTATATTCTTCTTTTTTTTGCTTCACACCCCGAAAATGTGAAAGCAACACCCTGATTTTGAAATCACATCTGTCACTGAATTCATCCTCATTGTACTTGCTCCAGTTGATCTTCCTTTCATGGCCAAGCTTCAAAATAGCCTGCCTCAACTTGCTTCCTTGGAGAATGCCATTTGGAGCAATGGCACAGAACCTGTACATGAGGTCAGCAGTCTGGGCCATGTAGCCAGGGTGTGGTGCTGTTTTCCAATTGAAAGTGGCATTGGCTTGTGGGTGCAGCAAATATTTCCAGAGATCATAGGAGGCTTTGCTTGCCATCTCAGCTCTGAGCACCTTCATCATGTCCCCAACTCCAATGCTGGGGTCAGCCACTTGCCTTCTCACTGTTGTCCCCAACATGGCTGGCACAGCAGAAAAGTCAGGAAACAACAGGACAAGTAGGAGGCCCTCAGGCCAAACAAGATGGACAAAATGTCTTGCAACTTTGATGCCTGGTTCTGTCTTGAGATGAAACTTGGAGACATATGTGCACAATGTCCAAACATCTTGTGAGTCTTGAGCTTCAAAAATGAGAGGGTGAGCAAGGCAAGGACATCCAGAAACTTTCAATATGCTAAGGCAATGTGGGAAAAAATCAGCACGATATTCAATAAAAATGTTGTTCAACAACAAACATTTACAAACAATTTTAAGGTTATTTGCCAAATAACCTTAAGGTTATTTGGAGAATAACCTGACTTAAGGTTATGGTAAGGTTATTTTTGTTTTAGAGATTATCCAGAATTCTGGATATTAGATATTATCTAGAATTCTGTCTTACCTGATCTTGGAGGTTTGGACCTGCTGCGATTTGATGTTTTGAATTTTTTTGGTTTCACGTTGTCACCTGCGCCCAAATGGGCTGCCGCCGGGCATGCAGGGACTCGACTCGACTTGCTTTTTTGTTCCCCACACACCTTTTTTATCCGCTGGTCACACTGCGGGCCTCGAAACAGCTTTGTGTTGAAACAACATGAACTGTGTTTATAGTGGCCAATTTCCAGATGTGCACGGGCGGATGCAAAGTCCAAAGGTTAGGGGGGGAGCCGGGAGGCCAAAAGGGGGGTGGCAGACCAGTCCAACAAATCGCTGAGGAGGGGGGTTCCCCGTCCAGAGCGGATGTTAAGGCAGGGTCTTCGAACAGAAGGCTTCTTGCGAAAGCTAGTTGGGGATAGTTGGGGCGCAGTGTGGGTAACCCTGACCACCGGGCGATGTATATGCTTGCACTGTGGCTTGCCGTGGTGGTGCTGGCACGGCTCTGCTGCGGGCATGGGCCAATGATCGGATGAAAGTTGCGGCTTCCATAGTCCATCTCCCTCCCGTATCAAGTGCCACCACCACTAGCTGACACCGCCCCCCACTAAGGAGTTCTGGGTAGGTTCGTTCCTTTGCTCTGCGCGCATCTGCCGACGCTGCCCCTGTGAAGTCCCCCCGCCGGTGTCGTGGTTGGCCTGTGCTGGTGAGGGGTGACACCAATGTTGTGTCGATGGCCAGTTGGGCCCCGTGGTGCAATGGTTTACTTTCTTTCGCCCGTCCGGGTCGATGACTACGGTCCTTTCAGGACAAGGGACAAACTTGCAAGCTACAGCGAAAATTGTTCTCGGCAAAATTGCAAAAATTGGGTTTCCAGAGGAAACCAAGTTGCATGTTGACGTGCATGATGAAACCACAACGACTCACCAAAACTTTGTTCACAAAATTTGCGCAGTACATCGTCCCACCTTTTCTGTGGACGTCCGCGGGTTCGAAAAGGCATGGAAAGAAAATTACTAGACCAGTTCTCACCAGGATCCCAAAGGGCGGCAAATCCAGGCCAACCGTTGGAACCAGCAATGCGTGCAGCAAATCGAAATTGTCGTTTGAATAAAGAATCCGACCATGAGCAAATCGGGCAAATTTCCAAAGCGGCCCGCACCTTGTCATTCATTTTTCGCATGACATTTCTCCAATCATTGCTGTCCACCGTAACCCAACCAACAATTGCACGAAGCATTCGGCGCTGCACAACATTGACTCTTTGAAGTTGGGAAATAAAGCAAAGCCAAACAGTGCTGTCGGTGAAATCACTGCATCAAAAAATTTCAATCGTAATTTCAAAGACACATGACGGTTTGTCAGCACATGTTTATGTTTGTGAAATTTGGCCCAAGCCATTTGCAAACGATGTGTGAGTTCAGTTTCCGATCTCTTCCTCAAATTTCCTGATAACAATCTGCCAAGATATTTGTGCGTGTTTGCACCGTGCAGCACTTCAACCATGGAACCATCAACCTCCACGTGGCAAGCCTTCATCATGTCAAGGGTGGTCATGATTTTTGTTTTGCTTGGGTTCAACTGCAACCCCACACGCGCAAGTTCCACAATGAGAACCTCGATCATGTAGACCAAGTCACCACATGACGTGGCATAAAGCATGAGATCATCAGCAAAGCGGATATTTGTGAGATGTTCCCCTGCACCAATGTCGATGCCATGGTGTTGCAATTTCAGTTTCCATTTGCGCATTGTTGATTCCAAGGCGGCATTGAACAAAATGGGGCTGATGACATCTCCTTGTTTCACTCCCCTTTGTATTGCAAATAATTCCCCTTGGTGAAGGCAGCCAGTCTGCTGTTGGTAAAGGACCCAAAGGAGAGCACAATACGGCTTAGGCACGCCATGCTCCAGCAACGCTTGGAAAAGAGGATCGTATTCCACGCGATCAAAGGCTTTGGTCAAATCTAGGCTTGCAAACCAAGCCGGAGAATTCCACTCCAAACATTTACCACACAGCGATTCGAAAACCACAAAGGCATCATCAATGCCTGTTCCTGTCCGGAATCCAGTTTGGTCCATGCTCTGCTGCGCGTCCAGGACGCCACGTAGCCTGACATAGATCATTTTCGAAAAAATTTTGTACGTCACCTTGAGCACAGCAATAGGTCTCCAACAATTGGGTTTGGAAGTGTCCCCAGCTTTGGGCAACAAAGTGAATAAAGTCCTGTGCCATTTAGGTTCCAAGGACCCAGCACGCAACATGTCATTGAATATGCTCACCAACCCAGTTTGCAGCTCCACAGTGCCAAATTTGAAAAGTTCAAGCACCAATCCATCAGAATCAGCCGCAGTATTACACCGCATTTGTCCCAACACAAATTGTAGTTCATGCAATTCAAAGCGCGGAATGTCTTCAAAACCCTGTTGGGCGATGAAAGCATCAAGCATTTTCAGCACGGGGGTGTCTCGACCAACTTCGGAACGAAAAATTTCTCCAAAATATGTAGCAAATTCTTTTGGTCCAGGGGTATGGTGCACAGGCACTTGTCGACGGACAGGATCACGATGCAAATCACCCAAGCGATGTAAGGAAGTAAATTCGGTCAGAATCCGCTCAGTCCGTTTGTTGCGTTTGTCACGCAATTGTTTCCGCAACATTTTTCGAATTTGTTTGGACAAATGTGCCCTGTCATGTTTACATCTTGCAGTCCGGCGTTTGTGCAACAACTCCTGGAACTCCGGTAGCATCCATGGTTCCTGAGTGTAAGCGGCATTGTTGTCCCGTTCCTGCAATCGACATTGTTCAGACGCATGTTTGACAACTGCTTCCAAATCATCCAAGTTTTTAGGAACATGATTAGCCAAACCACGGTCCAAGTGCATGTGATACAAACACATCAATGTCTGGTCCCCCCAGTGGGGTTTCCACAATTGTCGTTGTTTGTGTTTCCTTTGGTTGGGCATGCCACCACTCAAGCTGAAACAGCATTCAACGGCACGGTGATCAGAACCTAAATCCAAGAAAGCCGTCGCCCCAGCAGAGACCAAGCGAATGGACTGGCCACACAAAATGAAGTCAATTCTTCTTCGCACACCGGCACTGCTTTCAAATGTCCAAGCCGCATCGGCATCCACAAGGTGTTCATCAGCATTTGCCACCGTCAATCCAAAAGAATGAGTCAGATCTTGCAACATCTGCCCTCTAATTCCAACATTCAACTGTGTATTGAAATCGCCTCCCACGACAATTTCATAGCCATGCCGTCGGGCGTCCTCCAAACAAACATGCAAGTCATCGTAAAATGTTTCCAAATCATGCTGGGGATATCCACAGTGGGGCGTGTACACTGCAACAAAGCGTAAAAAATTCTTTTGGCGAATCTTCAAATCCAAGAACAACAAACGTGTTGAAATTTCCTTCACCCTCACGACTTGGTGAACATGGCGTTCATGAACCAGAATGGCAACCCCTGCGCTATGTGTAGGCTCACTGGTTGCATATAAACTGTGACCACCTTCCAATTCAACTTGGCCAAGGGCAGAACGAGTTTCACTAAAGAGTATCAAATCCCAAGACCCCGACTCCAACTCACCAAGGGTTTCGGACAGTTTGTTCTCGATGCGAGCATTTTTTGCAAATATGTGAAGGTCAAGGCAATGACTGCGAAAATTGTGGCTGTATGCTTCCAAATTTGAATTCGTCTCATGCAAAGGTGGAGTCGGCTGAACCACAGTGCTGATGGGCGCGTGCCATGTGAGCGACTCATGTGAAACTAGACTCGGACGGAGATGTCCCTAATGTCGGGATGTGGAACTTTTGCTCTTGCCAGTTCCCTTACCCTGTTTACACAAAATTGCCTTGGCTCTGTCCATGATTTGTTGTAGCTCTGCACATGATTGAAATTCATCCCACTCCGCCCATCCGCTGCACCATTCAACCTTGAGGTCCCCATTCTCGGATGAAATGTTCACAACGGTCTTGCCGGCAATCATCATCTTGTGGTAGTGTTCATCAATTTCAATCTCACGCTTGTCAAACCCCCATTCACCGACTTGCCAACGCAAACCCAACAAAAACATCTTCCGTGCACGTATAGGGATGGGAAGGTCTTGGGTTGCCCATACTTGATGTTGATCATGACTGAATTTGCCACTCCCCACTGTTGCCACGGCGATGTCACGGTCATAGGTGCAAGAAAATTTGGAGAACAACACGCCATTGAACGCCGATGACTTCATGTAAGTCTCGGTTGGCATTGGCACATTCACACTTTCCAATTTTCCATACAACCATTTGGTAGCAGCTTGAAGGGACCCAAGTCCTTGCAAACCACCAACAACCATCGTCCTTGACATGTCCCCTTCATTGGCACGCGGTGTGACTTTGAGAGCATCAATCTGGGCTTGGAGTTCGGCGATTTTGTCCGCGAAGTCTGTGGGAGGCGTTGAATCGGCAACTTTTGCTGCCATCACATGTTCGATGCGGGCAATGCGCATATCCTGTTCATTCAACCTGGCGTTCACAGTGCTGGTCAAAGTCGCCATTTGCACCTGCAAGGGGTTCAATCCATTTTGAATTTCATTGCGCACAATTTGCGCTAGAGTCAGTGTGTTCATCTGTGTATTCATCTGTGTGTTGGGCACTGGCTCAAGTTCGTCGGACCTTGCGGGTGTTACGGGCACTGGCTCTTCCGTACCATCATCCATTTCATGAAGTGGCGAGGTAAGGCGGCGCCTTTGTGGGACACGATCGGGGGTCATTGAAGCCATGAATGCGGCTTGAGCCAAAATCCAAATTTGCTTGATGTGCAAATTCAAGACTGACACGCGAACACGAATTAGAATTAAAGTTGAACCCATCGAAAAACAAAAATCGCCACAACCCAAACGCAACCACCCACATCACTGACGCGCCGGCAGATCTTTTCTTCGAAGTAATTAACAGAAATGTCACAAATGGTTGGCTTGCATGATTTCCACACGAGCTGCCGGTAGCCATGCTGCAGATGTGGAATGCCACTCGCAATGTGCCTCCCGTGCATTCCATGCAAACCGAAAGTTCTACTTTGGTCAACGGTTCGTTTGACCAATAAATTTGCCACTTATTTTGCCACATTACCGGAAGATCATAGGTCATCAAGTCGCATGGCTGTAAAGAACAGCCTGACTACAAGACAGGGGGGCGGCGACGCCAACTCACCAGGCACAAGGGAAAAAAACACCTTGTTGGAAGAGAGAACGATGGGAGGCGAAGCCACCACTGGCCCCTGAACAACAAAAAATCATATGGGGACATCCCGGTGCCTTAGGATCGAAGCATCGATGGGCGCCTGGAACCTTGCATTTCGGGGACGGCTGGGACGTCCACAGCACGTTTGGGCAACAGCACTGGAAAGATATATTGCCAGTATCGACAAGTGGTTGATTGAAAAGTGGCAGCTGTAAATCCGCTTGTGTGGCCAATGCATTTGCAACAGTTTGTTGCCTTCACAATTGGTGCCGGCCATAGTTTGTAGCCGTTTCCCTTCCAATTTGTACATACAGCGTAAGCCTGCGCCCTCAAAGGGCTGCCCGAACAGGGCATGCAGGTGGGACTGACCAAGTGAGTGGGTGACCAATTGACTTGAATGAGGGATTGACGGTTTGATTGAGTGACTGACTGACTGGCTGGCTGACTGCAAATCCATGATTCATGGCCAAAAACGTTTGTCAGGGCCACGCCGACCTGGACGACGGAAGGGTTGCGCATCGGCTTTCGCAAACTAAGGAATAACAAAGCAGCTGGATGGATGGATGGATTGGTTTTGCTCGACATCATCACATCACATGTGGCATTTTTTCGAAATGGTGCGTTACATTTTGCAATGGGCCGAAATAACTGTACATCACTTGTCATTGTTCGGCATTTTGCTCCAAAATTTTCAGCAGCCGCTGGCGCCCAAAGGCCTTCTCTCCGGGTCATCTCAACTATGCCAACTCAACTATGCCATCCACTATTTGGGTAAGCATTGATCCACGGGTGGTTTGCTACAGTGTTGTTGGGCAAATTTCACGGCGATAATCTACCTTGTGTGCCTCTTAGCCAAGAATCGCCCGCTTTCCTTTCTGACAACAGCAGTTCTCTCCTCACAAGCGAAACCACACCCCCGTGTACAAACAAATTAGCCACCACCACCGTGCCACAAAAAAAATATAAACTAACAATTGTCCAGGTTGCAGGTGGTTTTGTTCTTGCTTTGCGTCCGTTCGGATTTGAAACCACGGTCGCGGAAGGACATGGGACATGAGTCGACGGTTCACTTTGCCTTTGGCCTGCACGCCGGTCGGCGGGCCCGTTTTGGGCACAGGCGCCTTTGACGCAAAAACTTCCCACGACAAACAAAATTTTATGAAGTCATTTCTCTACACATTCCAAACGGCATCATCCATCGACATCCAATCACCCAGGTCTTTGTAACGGCAAAAAAATTTCCAATTTCGTTGTCCATGTGTTGTTGGGGTGTCCAATTCTGCGGTCGCCGGGGTTCCAACACCTGGACAAAGCCATTTCACATGCTCATGAATTGTACAAACTCAGGAAAGTAATGCGACCAAACACCTCCATCTGAAGCCACGGCCATCCAATCACCCATGCCTTTCCAACGTGGAAAAATTTTGCCATTGAGAGTCCCAAGTGTAGAAAGCACGTCGTGACCGCCTGTTTTTGGGCATCCAGTTCAGTTTACGTGACGTCCAACGCCGTGGATCTAGCCGAGCCACATAGCCAGCAAAATTCCAATGTTGGGATAGATGTTTTGTGACCAAAATTTATACCCGTGGAGAGCCATCTGTTGCACCACACGCGTATTCCACCCATGCAAAACTTCATGCCAAGGCTTCGTCCAATCCATGCCCGCCGGGGCGCCAACGACATTTCGAAGCAATCTGCGGCAGTGCACGTCGACTGTGGCCAAGTGTGTTGGGACAGTTTTCGGTGCGCCCCCGCAAATACGGCAACTGATGTGACCATTGCATCAAAAAAAAATTCAACCGTGACCGTACAGAGATGTTCTTGTCGCATAGCAACCACCTCTTTGAATGGAATGCACTTGCCGCTGCTTGCAAGCGACTTTGTAAGTCAGCGTCGCGGTTGCCACTATTCCATACTATTCCGGGTTTGCAACATACATCCAAGCCATTTGTGTGACTGAGTTGGACTCACTACCTGTACGGTCAGTCCGCTTGGTGTCCTGAGGTTCTCCGGAGGTTGCGCCTGTGTAGTCAGCACCTTCGCCTTGTCAATGTTCAGGGTAAGCCCCACTTCTTTCAATGAAGGCACAAGTTCATCCAACAGTTGACCAGCTTCTTCTGCAGATTTTTTTTTTCGGCAACTTTTTTATCTGCAAAAAGTCTCTCTTGTACTGCTGGACTGTGTTTATACTGGCCAGTTTCCAGATGTGCTGACTGTGTTTAGGGCTGGGCAGTCTCCAGCAAGGCTGATGTTTATTGGGGGTTGCTGGGGAATCTGGAAAGAGAAGCGTCACCCTCAGCGTGTAAAGTCAAAACATCGCCGATGGGGGGGGAGGACCATCGACGTTGGTCGCACGAAACAATATGTCATCTGCAAAACGTAAATCAAGAAGATGAGCTCCACCATCGCCAAGATCGAATCCCATATTTGCACTGTTTGCTCGCCATGCTGACATCGCCATTTGCAAAACTGAAGTGAATAATTTCGGACTCGAGACGCACCCTTGTCTCACGCCCGCCCGGATATCAAATTCCCGGCTCAATGACCTCACCTCTTTGGCCAATGTCAACCAATTGCAACATCCAAACCAAATGGTCTGATGTTTTGTGGCGGGCCGAGATCCCATATTATTTGCCCATGTTTGCACCATGTTGCTGCCCAACCTTCAATGCGTGCATGCGTGACAATCAATATGTCATGCCGTGCTGATGACCAATCAGCCCCTGAAAGTGGAGAAGCGATACTTCGGCGCAATTTCCTGAATGCAGCATTCCTGGTTTGCAGTTGTTTCTTGTAAATGGTCCGGTGTCCAGCAGCGAAGCAAACAACAGTAGACACACGCATCAAAATATTTCGAGCGGCCACCAATTCCAGCACCCCGATCTAGGAGTATGTTCTTGTTTGCCCAAGGCGCCCCAGTTGCTCTCTGCAAATGAACCGTCCGCATCAAAATTGCAAAAATGTTCAGCTACGCTAGGACACCCAAAAAATTTCGCAGTGGGAAAATTTTTGTTTGCAAAATCGGGTCAATTTGTTACGGTCGTCCCACTTTTATTCTTGTTTGGGTTGTGAAATTTGTCGCCCGGTTGACTCGAGGACACCGGCGTAGGATACTCCATGCCATCCATTTTGTTTTGCGGCCTTTGCTGCAATCCATGTCGTTTTATTGCAAGTTGTGTCGTCCAGTTGTCAACCCGGTGGCAAGTCAGGGGTACTGAAATTCGGGCACGCATAAGCGACATAGTCACTCGCCATTCCTCGCTTCAGCGCGTGCCTATCCCACAATCGACCTCAACATTCGTCTCTGTAGTGCATCGAGGCGATTTAGCTCAGAGTGTGTCAACGGCATTGTCACCGTGCCAAACGAAACGGTTGGGGTCACCACCGCGTCAAACAACCTCAACCGCAATTTGACTGCAACGTGTTTGTTTGTGAAAATGTTCCCGAATGATTGCATTTAGCCCAAGCTCATTGCACCCAGGTGGCCAGGTGGATAATTTTTATACGGTGCCCCCCAGCTCCCGGCCATTGCCACCCCAAATCAAACGTTTTTTTGTTTCGATTTTTTTTTGTGTATTCCTGATTATTCCTGTGTGATCAAAATGTATCCCTCAATCGCCGGTTGCAATCACATAGCTCAAGCTATTGTCACTCCACACTTCAATTCACGGGCAGCATATGCCAATTTCGACTCGACTGATTTTTTGCAACAAAAATCAACAAAGTAACGTTTCGAGGTGGCGTCATGTTTTTTCACGTCAACATTGGACATTTGTCATGTGGCCAACCCAAGTGAAAACTAAGGTGTTGACAACGCAGGCGCGGCCACATCAGCGTCTGAGAACCCTTGGCAGGTTGGATTTGGAAGTATTGGGGCATACGCAATCGCACAAATGGTTGGGATGTATGCTCAATGCAGATGACCAAGGACACCGACAAAGCGATCTGGACAGCCGCCTTCGAGCAGCTGCGCGAGCCTTCCATGCAAACCGTTCGGTTCTGTGCGACAGACAGGTATCCATTGTCCTTCGGTTGAAATTTTTCGATGCAACTGTTACCTCTCTCGCGATGTTTGCAGCTGGTCAGCGGAAAATCTACAAAACCGACCTTCGGAAACTAGATGTTCATCATTTCAAGCTGTTCCGACGGGTTGTGGGTGCTGCCGCAAATGTTGATTGGACATTGCCATGGCACGAAATTTTGCACGTATGGAACACACGAGTTGGAGAACAGCTGGAAATTCACAATTGCAAATGTTGGTCTAGCAGGTGTTTGTTGGAACATGGAAATTTGCGCACTACATTTTTGGGTTCAAAACGTTGGCTGCGACGGGTCATGTCCTGGTATTCTGTTCGTAAGAAAATTGGCCGTGCGTTCAATGTATGGGATACACAAATTGAAAAATTTTGTCGTTGGAAACAAATGGGAAATTGGTTGGAAGCTGCTGCAAACAAGCAAGTGTGGATGTCACACTTCAATGATTTTCTTGCTTTCATGGGTTGATGATCCGTGGTGTTTCTTACAATTTAAGGTAGGCAAAGGTAGGTTTCACATCCCTGCGCCCTAAATGGGCAGCCTTGCGGCGGACAGGTGCAAAGTCAAAGTCAAAGTCAAGTGGCCAACCCTTCCGTGGAACGTTGGGCCGGACGTTCGGTTCAGTGGATGCATTCCGGTCACGCGTCCGGTGGTTGGGCTGGTCACGCACGGGTTTCAAAAAAGGAAATGTTTTGCAAGTTCATGAAACTTCATTTCACGCTTGGTCGCCAGGTCGCGCACCTTCCCAAAGCACAGGTTGCACAGGTGTTAAACACTAAAAAAATCCATGCAACTCCACGGAAATCAGCCATTTCAAATTCAATTCCACAAAGCGATAAGTCCAGTTGCGCCACACCTGCCCGTCTTGGCCAACATCAACCCAATGTGGAAAAAATTGGAAAATCATGATCGCGACAGAAAACCTCAACCTTGGAACCCCATGTTTGCATAGGCCATCCCAGCACCGATGTCCTTGCCGGTTTCCAAAGACAAAGTTTTTTTTTGGTCACCGTTGACGGGAAATGGGTGGCATAAAGTGCAAATTTCCAATGTTGATGTACGCAAAAATACGCCGAAGACTGTTGTTGGGCCAATAGGGAAACCCGCACGTTCCAAACATGCAAAACAGTGCGCCATGGGTCGCTCCACATAACTCCTGGTGGCCGAACCACGTTCCTGACAAAATTGCGGCAGTGAAAATCCAACCCGGAAACACAACTCGAAATTGATGTTTTTGATTGATGATGTTTGATGACTTCGTCCGTTTTTTTTGTTCTACTCATTTGTTGGTGTTGTGAGGTTTCGTCTCACGGTTTCCTGAACCTTAAACTAAGGCCGCCCACGAGCATGCGGGACCAGACTCAGACTCAGGTTGCAAGGCGTGTTCCAACCATGAATAACTATGCAAAACACAATTTATGAAATTGTTACGTGTGCTTGAATTCAAACATAATTTTTTTTCATTTTCATTTCTGGCGATAAGGGGTTCATTCCCCTGCTGCCCAGGCACCTAATTAGCCACACACTTAGGCTCGAGGCTGAAAATCAGCACGCGTGACACCCCTGACATCTATGTCTTGGCTGCAGCTGGCGACATCCTGCATCCAGCGTAGCCAGGGTGGAGCCACCTCTGTAACAGTGTGGGTCTGAAAATTGCGGATGTTGACCTCCGCTTGATCTGTGCGTGCTCTTGCCAGCGCACTTGAAAAGGCTGCAGGGTACTCATCCAAGGCCGATGTCTGAAAGGCCTTGGTTTGTGGATCCATGCCTATAGATGTGGCCTTTGGCTGCACCACACCTGGCAACCGCCTAGCCCAGATGGAGCTGAAGAAACGAGGGGGACATAGAAATGCACAAAAAAAAAATTGTGCCCCAATCGTTATCATTATTCATCGCCCAGACAGACTATCGCGCACGTGTTTTCAGACACGCGGCAATGTGTACCCAGCAGTTGCTCCAACTGGTAGTTCCCAATTGGATCTAAAATCGCCTGATCGCTTGTAGGCGCGTAGCATTTCGGTTGACAAAAACATTGCGCAAAGAAAATTCATGTCCCAATCAACATGCTATGTTCAATGTGACATTTGTGTTGTTATGTGTTCTCTCTTTTTTAATGCATATATGGCCTGTGGCACCAATGAAAACCGTTTCGAAAGAATTTTGTGTTTCATTTATCACCAAATTTGGAAACATGCCGCTTGACGCTGCGGCAATGGGTCCCGGAGAACGCGGATTTTTTTTGTTTTCGTGACGTCGTTGCTAAAATCCACGTCGGAAATTTCAAATTTGGGAACGGCTCGCTGCTTCGGCCAGTTTCTGCATGTGCCTAGTCCAAACAACCAACCAATTCTTGGCCTGGGGTGCAACGATGGGATCCAGGGCAACGCTGCAACAAATTTGATAACAAAATAATTCGCTTATCTAGCACGGAGGTGTAACATATTCTTCATAACATGTCTGATAGAACATGTGACATGTGTAATTACAATTGCAATAGCATGTTCATGTTCACAGGGAACCAGGGTAGATGCAACATGATGCAACGCAGCTGCGGTTTTACCATGGTTTTTGCAAATTTGCGAGATATAACATGCTTGTCATATGTTGCGCTACTCCGCAAGTCGTGGGGATGGGGGGGTGGCCTCATCCTCGAAAAATCGTAGGTTTCGACTCGGGCAGGTGGAAAGTGGAAAGCGGAACACCTCACGTGGGGAACTTACAAGTCCCGACTCACATCCGTGTGTTTTAGCGTTTCCGCTTCTCTGCAAACATTTTCACGGTGATGTTCTTGGATGTTTGCGTAACATGTCTTCCACATTGGGGCCTCAACGTGGTTCACGTAACACATCACTGGACGCACTGGATGGATGCGCGAAGGGTCGCCCATTTTGCGTCGCGCTCTTCCCCTGGGCATCTACATCTCGTGCCAGCAAGTGAAAACATGGAACCTCCAGGACCCCGGGAGTTTTTCATAACAAGTTGTGGTTCCATGATCATGACAAAGCACACAAAGGTTCGAAGATGTTCGAAGGCCAAATACCTAGTCACCGTTACTTCACACCGTGCCGGTTCAGTACATTCATGAGGCCTTTTGGTGCCAAGCGTCGACAGGCTTCAAACAGAACGACCTTTGCTCAAACGATTACTGCGGTATATCAGCTAGTGCAAACTGACACAATTTCAACACATTCAGCAATACCCGGAACAATGTGCACGGACATTTTGTGGGGCCTTTGTTGCATTCTCATTTACAGTATACGTTTTGCGGTGTGGTGACGGTTCGGTCCAAAGATTTTACCACTGAAAGTTACATTGGAATGAGCATGGGGGAATGAGGACTGGGGAATGAAAACTTGGAAAGCAACCAGTATGTGTCTGTATCTTTGTGTGCGGTTGCGTACAACCGCGTCAGTGTGGGTACCAGAGTGGACTTGAAAACAGAAAAGATTGTACAAATGTGTGCATGTAGGATCTTCAAGTCATAGTGCATCATCCTGCAAGATCAGGGCAACAATACAACGTTGGACAAACATGACCGAAATATGTGTGCATATGTTTGTTGGATTTTGTTGGCATGTAGGTGCTTCTGTCGCTGCCTGCAGCTGCTGCAACATGGCCCGTTTGGAATCACAACTATGCCATGGCTGCATAGCGTGGCAGCACCACGATAGCGATGTCATGTGCCCGGGCAGGAAAGAGAGTAACATGCTTGATGCAAAAAAACGTCAGGAATTTGAACTCAACCTGAAACTTCATCAAACGTTTAAGCCGTCACATCATGAACCGTGTACGTCCGGATTCGCCGAGCACATCGCACAACGTTGCTGTAGTTGAAGGAAGTGGAACAACGTATTTCGGTGTTTTGGTCCGGTTTTGAAACTTTGATTGTGATTTTTCTTGCGGCCAGACTGTTGGAAACCACACAGGTTGCTGTCAATCAGCTAAGTCAAGAAAACCAACCCAAAATTCAGGCATATACAAAACAAAAGTCCGAAAAACATGTATCATGTGGGAATATGGGCAAGGCTAGATGTCAAAAACGTCGGCGTTGAGGATGTGTTCGGCACCATGACATCAACCGTGAGGGGCAAACGCGGAAGCTTTGTTGCATGTGTTTTTCCTATCATCATTGAATCCAGACTTGTGATTGATCGTAAGCGGTGGGGACGCAAGAGCGATGGTTCCAAGAATTCTCGGACGTTCGAAGATCCCGGGTAGTTTTTAGCATAGGGATCGATTTTGTTGCGCCGTAGTCGTGGTTTTTGTTGCCTCTTTAGGCTTTTCCGTTGTGCCGACCCCATCCTGCCGATGGAGCCCTTGACATTGTGGATGTTTCGTTGTGGAACTGGGCAACTCGATCTTTTTGGCCCGCCGAGCGCATCAATGCGTGTACCAAGTTGGAGTACTGTGGCATACAGTCCATCACGACAACTGATGTTACAATCGCTGTGCACGCGGAAACCATTGGTGATGGGATATTGACATTGAACTTGGACAACAGTCAAGTTATGTCAAGTTCAACTACCAGTTCATTGAACTCGAACTGGGACGGTACACAACGTGAAAACCCTCGAGATTTCACTGTCAATTACCAGGGGGTCTCGTTGGCATTTGAGGAATTCCAGCACCTGGCACTACACCTGACATCACGAGGGCACCTGAATCCGGTGGCTCTGAGAACGGCATGGCAGCGTTGGCTGGTGCTTGAGAGGCACCTTTTTGGAAACAACCTGAAGGAGTTTTTGTTGGATGCCCCAGGCCCGGAATTTGTCAGTAATCCAAACATTAGGAGTATAGAACAACCTAAACAACCTAAGTCTACATTCATCCGCATTTCCGAAATAATCTGAGGTCATTTTCCTAATACATTCACAACCTAATCGAACAATCTAAGGATGTACTCATTGCCAATAAGGATTCAGAGGTACAAGTGTGTCTTTTGTTGATCACCACTGAGGCAAAAAATGCTATCATAGCTGTACTTATCAGGTGGGATAAGCCACCACCAGAATTAACTAACCTGTAAGCTGGAAAAACATTGGGATCCTTTGTCTCTTGTGATGTCTACTGCAAGATTACTGAGCCCCAAAGAATAGCGGCTGATTGACCGTGAACTCCAATTGGTTCCACAGATCCGTTTGCCATTTTGCAGTCATACCTCAGCAGAGTTGACATATGATGCTTAAATTCTGTTCCATACTATGGTGTCAACTATGGAACTTTGTTCTGTTTGATTCTTGCTGAGATGATGAAACCTCTCATAATCGCCAGAAACAGTCATGGGCCATGAGCCATGACCCATGGTGATCCGCCAAAGAGTACTTCAGCTGCAATCCCAAGCATCATACGCACCACCCCAGCAGAGCTGTTTTTTCTTCACTCGCCCTCATCGCTCTCCCCAGGTACCCTTTCCGCACTGTGACGAGATGGAAGCAATACCCTCCTTGATTACGGAAAGCTTCAACCAAAAGCATGGTGGAGCAATGACCGGTATGTGCTGTACTGCTGGCTATCCAGCCACCAGTTCGATGACCAGCCTCCATTGTATTCACATTACCATTAACCCCTCGATTAGCTGGCTCTAATATAGCTGTGGGTCATCATCCCAGGGGTTCATCCAGTTCTTGAGGGCAACCTCCCACTGCTCCAGGGTGTTCACTAAACGTGATCGCAGCCGCAGGTTGCAATAGGGGGCCCCAAAAAAGGCGAGCCTACGCCAGCTGAGAACTGACATCCCCAGCGTTTGACCGGGTACACGGTCGTTGAACTTGTTCGTTGAAGAAGCACCATGAACCGAGCTCAGAACAGCTGAATGTATGGCTTAGGAACCAATGAACATGTCAACACTCTCGAGTTTTATGTTGGGGTATCTGCAAGGTGGGCCCGTATCCAGCTATACATTGGGTTATAACCAGGGTGGCTACCACCTATGGTAGATATCAGCACGTTGTAACTACGGGGCCAACTACCTTTTTCTGAAGAACACTTACATCTTTGGAGTGGGCGTGCCGGGTCAATCTGGTTGACATGTTAGGTCTATATCAAACGACTTCACTCCAAGAATCACATAATGTATTGTATATATACAAAGATGTGCGTACACACAAACACATATCACTCATCTGTATAAAATTGTGATTTCAAAATTGACCACAAATGTACATAGACCTATGATGAGTCTATATGAGTCAATCATTTTGGGCTGCTTTGCCCATGTCAGGGTAGCTAAATCTAAAGTCACAGAATCGTGGAACGGGTACCCATGGCCCATGAGGGGCTGAGACAACAGAGATAGAACGTCAAGCCGCCGCCGGCGCGGATCTCATGTGAGCTCATGTGATCAGCTTTTCTTGCCTCCAGCTGCTTCTCCCATCTCCCCATCTGGTGGTTTCTCAAGTCATATGGGAACCCCCAAGTTATGGATGGCTTATTAATCACTATACATGGTTAATCTTGGATTCTATTTTGAGAAACACCCAACTTTCGTCAGAGATGTCCGAAGTTGAAAAAATGATACTCCCCCAGCCGGAGGATTTATCAGTTTTGGGAAGCGATGAGGTGGGGGTTCATGACCCTTATCACTCTTGATTCTAGTCGTATCTCTTTGTGTGTTTTGCTGTGTCCTGGATCGTACCACAACCAACTACCCTTGGCCTGGGGTCACATGGCAAAAAACGGCAAAAGAGATCCATGGACATGTTGAAACCAAATATAGCGGGAACAACTGAATCACTTGTTTGGTTGGTGGTTTCAACCCCTGTGAACAATATTTGTCAACCAACAGCCATTTGTCAGTGCCATCGAAAATAAAAAACGTTTAAACAGTTGTAGACCCTGCATTCGTCCAGTTGAGGGTTGCCCATGATTGCAATCAACAATTCTGAAGACAGAATCAAACTTCCCATCCAAAGTCCTGCAGGTACACCCTGCCCAACAACTTGTCAGGCTATTTGTTGTGCTCGCTACTACTTTCCGTTGCTATGCAATTGAAAATCCACTTTGGGCCATAGAAAATCAATTTTAGGCAGTGAAAAATCCATCATTTATAGTTGATTTCCCAGGCTTTCACTAAGAAAAAAATCTGATTTTCTATTGCCAGGTTAGTTTACCAAAGAGTAATCCAGCTGAAGTGCCGCAATCACTGGCTCTCTCTCCATAGTCACGACCAGTTGCATGCCGTATAGCTTAACCCCCTGGGATATCCAATCATCAGCTGACATTTTCACACCCTGCCTTTCAGCTTTCCATTCTTTTCCTTTTCTTTTTTCTTTTCCTTCTTCTTCTTTTTCTTTTCCTGGCGGATCAGAAAGAACCAACAAGTGGGGTACTGGTGTAACATGCTGGGAAGGCATCAAGTTATCATAAATTAATTAACCGCTTTCTCTCTCTCTCTCTCAATCACGCCCAAAAAATAACCAAAGATCATTCTCAACCCGCCAACTTCTGTGGTTTCCTTCAGAGAATGATTTCTACTAACTCAATCTCTGACACGATCTGATTTCAGGTGTCCATGATTGTCATCCCTGAAATGATAGATCTTACTGACGCCCCTAACATAGCTGGCAAGAACCAGAAATCCACAAGTTTCTGCAGCCATTTGGTGGTTTCTCAAAATAGTGGACCCCCCAAATCATCCATATAGTCATACTGATAATAATAACCAACCATTTTTGGGGGAACCCAAGTAGCTTGAGAAACCCCCATTTCCCAGGAACCACTGCAGTGATGTGATTTGGAATCGGCACCTTCTTCCTTCGCTTCATCTTATGCACTTCCTCCTGGCACAAAAATGAGGCCGGCCCTGCGTGGGGAGGTCCACCTGCCAGCCATGGCCTGTCCATTCGTGGGCTGCTAGGGGACACCATGGTGAATGCTAGGGGAATGCTAGGGGAATGCTAGGGGAATGATAGGAAATGCCTTGTCTTGACTTTGGGAATGCTCTGGGACAGCAGTCGCAAGTTCGGCTGATCTTTCACCGCTGACATCATCATCGTCTCTACGAGACAGACTGGTGACTGGCAGTCACTCACGAGTGATTTTTGCCACTTCGCCGAGAGTTGCAGGAGCTCCAAACTATTAGCAACCAACTATTAGCAACCACCTATCAGCAACCAACTATTTAAAAACCAACTATTTAAAAACCAACTATTTATAAACCAACTATTGTCACTCAAAAAACAACACCAATAGTTGGGGGCACCACTCTTTGCCACTGATCTATGCAACAACTGATCGTTCCCCCCATGGCAGCTCCCGAATGCGTTTCTCTTCCTGGCCGCAGAGACATCTCGCTGAGTTGTGATCAGCGCTAGAAGGGGCATGGCTATGATAAGGTTTATGGTTGATGGTTGATCAATGGTTTACAGTATATATGTTTATATAATAGTGTGTTAATGGTTGATAAATGGTTTACATCATTATTTATGATCAGCGCCATTTTGATAAATGGTTGATTACTGTGCGTTGATGATGGTTGATAAATGGTTTATTTTGATGAATACATCTCCTGAACTGGATTTGCTCGAAATAAAAAAGGTTGATGATGATGACTGGTGGCACCGAAGTCATCAGAGAAACTAAAGAATGTCAATCATACCACCAACTAGCTATCTTTGTTGAGTATCCCCCAAGGTAAACCACATCTTTGACTGTTTGACCAAAGTGAATCATGTAGAAACTCCTATGGTTTCCCTATAAAAAGCACCAACTATAGATGATTCTAGATGATTCTGGGTCAACCGATCAGCCTTCGGGACGCCATAGTTGGGAGAAGTACACTGGAGCCAGGCTTGCCTCCGGGTTCCCACTGCAAACATCGATGGTTGTAAGCAGTCGTTCGAAAAATACTTTGTTTGGAATACAAACAAACATCCTTGTAACCATCAATGATACTTTTGGAATTGAAAGATCATTGATACTTAGCAAGCAGTAGTCCAAACAAAAGTAAAAACACCAAAGAACCATCAATGATTACTTTGTTTGCAAGAAATAGTTTTGGATTACCAGATTGGTGATTAGTACTCATGCCGTTGTAGTACATATACCAGTTGTTCATTTACAATCCATTCACCAGCTACAAATACCAAACACAAGTATAACGAGATGTATCAATCATAATCAATGAACATACATAATTCAGGATCCATGATACACGTACTAAGAAGAACAACAGGGATATGATGATGAGAATGATAACATCATCTTCCTGGGTGTGCCGTGTGCCTATCAACTCGGAACCTCCCAAGACAACCCCCAAAACGTGCCTCCAAGCAGTGATTTGCGATATCGATAGTAAGTAATTAATGGTATATAACATAGCCCCTTACATGTGACAGTTAATAACCAACTAAATATGTAGAGCAAAATTGGGGGGTAGTTTTGTCAGAGACGCTGCAGAAATGTCACAATTTTGGTTCTAACCGTTCCTTGGGTTGCTTTGGGCACGCCAAGGTCCTGGATCCATGGTGTCATGCCTAATCGCCACCATCGAGTCATGGTCATTCTGAGGATCAGGAAACTAGCAGTTTCATTGGGCTGCAATTGGCTACATGTTATCTATATCAAAGTATATAACTATATTGGCTCCATATAGTATCTTCATTTATCTGCACGATCATACCATTTGGCTACACAACTATATATCTGTGCTTTCCTTACCGTTGATTTGCTGTCCGTGCCAACATGGTTGGTTCAGGCCCCTCTTCGAGGTTTCGTCACGCAGTTGTTACACGCATCTGTTCTTCACCGAAAATGTACCCTTGAGAACCCATATTTGCACCACATGGTGGTTTCTCAAAATTGGGAACCGCACAAAATGGTTGGTTTATTACTATAAATGGTTCATATTGAATATATTTGGGGTCCCCTATTTCGAGAAACACCCACATGGTGTTTCTCGCGACTGGGCATGAAGAAGTAGTGATCGCTTGTTGGTGATCACCAACTCGGCAACTCGGTACGTTTAAGGGTTCGCGCTTCGTAACCGAAAGGCAACTTCCAGTGGCAGCTGGGATGTCTTGCTGCAGCCGGGTGCCTGATCCTTCTGGAACTTTCTCAATTTAGCCTGATGGCAGCCGGTCCGTTGCTGTGGCACATCCAGATGCCACAGGAACAGCTTGCCGCAAATGGCTGGTTTCTTAAGTTTGGAGTGCCCCCAAATCATCCAAGTCATTTTGAGTAAGAAACTGAACATTGTTTGGGTCTCCGATCTTCAGAAACATCCAAATCATTGGGAATTAACTGAATTAACCTTTCAGAATGTCTCGGATGCAGCACAAGCAACAGCTGTCCCGTCTAGTTTTTGCCAGAGTCTCTAACAACTGCTCACAAATCTGAGACATTCCAACTGTTTGAAGTTAGTTTTCCCAAGTTTCACGTGTCTTGGCATCGCGATTGCTGCCAGAACAAGCAAGCGGAGCTTGCTAGGCAGCCATTTGTTATTCAAATATTAAGCTAGGGCAAATTGAAATTGCCAAAACCACCATACGGGATACGCTGTGTACTCTTTCTATTTACATCGCAAAGTCATGAACCAAATAGTCCCATTTGATCTCATGCCATGATTAATCAGCCATGACGCATCACTTACACACTATGATCAGCCATCATCAACCATCAATCAATCATCAATCAACTACCACCAACCATCAACCATCCTCAACCATCAACCACCAACTACCATCACCCACCTATCCCCTGTTGCTTCCCCCTAAGCTTCACCCAAGGTCAACAACCATGCATCCCATCAGCCGGTCCCATCATCGCCTCCAGGCGCTCAGCGCTTTCCTGCGCCTTCTCTTCGAAGGATTTGCGTTTCGTGAGTTGGGCGCGAGGTCGACCTGGGCACGCAGCTTCACGGGCGCTCGCACGGCATCCCCATGGTAGCAGCGCTCAGCTGGGAGCCTTTCCGGTCAAGCGGTGATGCAACCAGATATGGTAAGAAAAACTCAGCCGGCTGTCGGAAATCACCAGTTTTTTTATGGGAAAGCCTCGGAAATATGCTGTTCTCACGATTTATTTGAACCATGGTTATATAGTTGATAGGAAGAAACACGCATGTCTATATTACATTACATGATATAGAATGTTTCCTTTTATATCATTTTATTTATGACATCTGAGTATCCATGTGCACATGTAATAAATAAACGATAAATATAAGTAAATAAATATGACTAAAACATAATGACATCACATGTAAAGTTTTTAAGGATTGTCATCGCTGTCTGGCCTGCTGAAACCGATGGCACTGGAGGTAGATAACTTCTGTGGACGAGTCCCGAAGGCAGGCAGAAACGAAAGCACCAAATATGGGTATGTCCAAAAATGGTGTACACCAAAACTAGTGGTTTCCCCATTGCTTATGGCTATATTCTTGGTTGGTTGGTAGGCACATGTAGGTACCGTCATTTATGGACAACTCCAAATCGGTTTTCTCTTAGCAGTCGATGAACCTGGCCATTGAAATCCAGCATGTAATCACATCATGAACAATGGATTGATCTTCATTGATCTTCCAACCAAGTCATTCCAGGTACCAGAGGTTCTTCGGAAACTGGTCTAGCATCAGAGCTATCCCAAAATGTCAGCATCAAAAAGTGGAATTGCCATCACTCCTTCGTTTTCAAGGACCTCCTTCGTTTTCCAAGGTTGTCGCCTATATTCCACTTCAATACACCTATATACTGAGGCCAGGGTTTTTGACAGCTCATCTGGATGCATTTGGTGAACCCTTCTGGTAGCTCATGGTTACCCCTGACATCAACAGCCAGTTGTGATTTCAGGACGACACTGAGCTCCCAGACTTTCCGTTACTTCCTTGGGTTCCTCCTTCCGCGCTACCAAGGTTGCCTGAACAACAGCAGTGCTGCTGCACAGGGGTAATCCCCTGCAAAGCTGGTCTATACCATTGTGGTTACCACTGTTTTAGATGACTAGATAGATAGATAGCTGGTAATTTTTCAGTTCTCTATCAATCTTGGCTGGTTACCACTCAGCTACCAGCTAGGTACCACTTAGCGTTGCAACTGCCCTGGTTGGGGTAATCCTCACTTAGGGCAGCACCTAAGCCATTCTAGGCTAGCACGGAAAATGATGCGAGTTAGATTTAGTTATTTAGATCTAGTTAGGTCAGTTAGGTAGGCTATAGTTGTAGTTGGTCTATTAGTCAACCAGAGCTGGTTGCTTCAGGTTTTTTGTTGACCATGCATGGTTAATGGCGGTTTTTACTGCTTGGTTAGATATCACTGAGATGGCTTGCTAACCAAGTAGGTACGAGTACCACTATGGTTGTGAAGCATCGCCTTGGCACCACAAACAGGTGCTCCATCTCCGATTGGCCATTCTCAATGATGCCATTATCAACTCCTCAGCAAAAGACCATCATTACTTGGTGTCATTTTCAATTGGTGTCATTTCAATAATGGTTCTCAATTGGTGTGATTTTCAATCATGATAGACCATAATCAGCTCAACAGTAATACCAAACATGATATATTACATCATAATCCATGTACAAAATGTACTAATTCATGGCCCTCAAGTCATGTCATAGACGATCATCTTCGTTGAATTGCCGTGTATTGTATCCCTAGTGTTGTCCATTGTATTGTTGATCACTATCCCCACTTGAAATCACTTGAAGATATCCCACTTCTTGCAGTTTTGTTTCCATTACTATTCCAAATCAGTAAATGGTTCAAAGTGTAAATTTTGATGTTTGTTCATCCAACCCTTTTTCTGATGGTGATTTTCACAAACATCGGTGCTGGTCATCATCTACTCCACACTCTCACAAACATGGACGAGCATCAACCATCACTAAGCACTGTGATTTGGATGATCACTCAGGTGGTATTTGATGAATATCCACTGTCAGCAACTACCATATCTGGATACCACTCAGTGTACTTCCAATGGGGCTCAAGTGGGCACAATCATGGTCACTATATAATCATGCAATTACCTCGTGGGATGGTCGGGCAAGCAATTCGTAATGATGCATCACAACTAGTCATTAACGGAGTATCACTAGCTCTCATAATTAGTTTGTAAGTATTGATTATATAATCAGAGATAATTAATTCCTTGATGAATGATTATGGATTATCACCGTTTATTAAATCTCATAATCCCTATAAGGTCAATAGCTATTGCCATATCCTACTTCGAAAGTAGGACACCCAGCTATTGGCCAGTTCTGATCAAAACTCTGCCGAACTCTGAGAAACATATCCAGGTTCCCTAACTCAAGAAGCACTCACCATTGCTCTTATAATTACACACCACACAAACAAACATATAAGATACATACATAAATTTAATGAAACAAAACACACACACACTTGAAAGACCTGATTCATGAGTTGGACATGCCAACGTTTCAGAGTGTTCTTTGGTTTGGTCCGTGACGGACGCTGTCTATCTGATATCTAGTCAGATAGTCAGTAAGGCCGTATGTGGCCAGTAGCAACAGCAATGAAACTCAAAGCGAAACAATCGGTGCACATCTGATTCTCTCTTGATTCAACGAAAAACTGATTCTGCAGGTACGTCTGGCTGATCAGGCCAGATATCCCATCCAAGACCGTAGCTTCATTGCACACGGTAGGTCAAGGATGCCGTGTGCCCCTGCTGGTGAATAGTTCACCATGATTAGTGATGATTGTTGATTCTAGATTGAGATATCCTTAGAAACAGGAGTTGACTCACACACGAAGGCCGTGTGTCGCAAAAACGGACTCGCTGCAGTCTATTTTTGACTCAGGACTGCGCTCACTCGGGTCGAAAGTCTAAGTCAGAAATCAAAAAATCGCTGATATGGTACAAGGATTGGCCGTTCTCTTGACAGTAGCATCATGGACTTCAATGAGTCGTGTGGAACGGTCTAGCCGAAGATGGACTGGGCTGAATTACATCCGGCACGTATTCCAGTTCTAAATGGTGCAACTCTGTGCCCGGAGTGAGTCTATATACCGGGCTGTGGATCTGAATGTCGTCTGAATCAAAGAATTGCGCATGGGTTTGACCCATTTGGATCCCGCTCCAGTGAGTGCCAAGATTTTGGCGATCCTTTGGAAATTGACGTACGAGTTGGCCAAAATTCCAGTGAAACGGTGCGTGATGGCCCTGATATGTGAGCCTCATATTCCGGCTGCCGACCCATTGGCCGGTTCTTTCATACAAAACATGTGAGAAGAACTGCTTGATGACATCCAATCGCAAATTGTCAAGATCTTGGCGGTGGATACAGATGCCCAGGGCACTGAAATACTCAGGTACAGGAAGCTGAGGAAAGGCAGAGCGAAAGAATGAACTCAAAAGAATGGAGACAACTAAGAAATCCTGAGTGAAATTTTCTGGCTGTGGGCTGCCTGCCCGCAGTGTCCATGGATGTCTTTCCTGGTCATCTTCGACATCGGGAAAGTCTCGACGACGGCGAGTCACACGCTCCCACATGGCAGCAAAAGATCCGCTACGGAGCAAATCAAACTGCAACAGCTGCAAATGAAAATGAAAATGAATGAATGCGGCTAGCATCACAAAAATCAACGAATCCAAGTAACAAGAAAAAGCCACTCAAGTTCAACAGGAATCAAAGTACACTGAAACTTGAACTTTGAAAGAATCAGTGTAACCGAAAGTGGTAACAACAATGAGGGAATCATCAGCAGCAGCATTTTTGGCACAATCACAATCACAATCGAATCCGAAGAGATCTTGAGACTTCAAAGCTCGGATAGCCTTTGGCTATATATAGCTCGGCCAGAGAATGCAACGTGTGATTAATCTGGCTTCGAGGGTACGTATATTGTCGAATTAGATGTGCTCTACTGAGCAGCCCACTCATGCGGAGACGGAGGGAACCAGCACTTTCCAAATCTCTAATTTGACGAAGATTGGGAAGTTGATACTGACAGCTTCGCTGTGCAACATCGACAGTAAATCCGAGGAGACTATCATCTGTGACCTTTTCAAGTTCCACGGGGAGACCATAGAAGTCTAATTCCGCAAAAGTTCGAAGTGCCTCCAAGTTGATGTAGCGGGAGTTGACAATGGCAAATCTGTTGTCAACGTACCGGATAGCCACAAAGGAAAACAATGGAGGAGGCGGTGCCAAAATGGAATGATAACACTGCTGCCAAGAACGTTCAATGATGGTCAGAGCCAGGTTGGAAAGAGTCGGGGAAATTTGGCTTCCAATGCCTGCGCCGCGAAACTGGCGCCAAATGATTCCAAGAGCTGAAAACAGATGAGATTGAAGACTCGAGCGAACAATAGTGAGCAGATCCTGTACACGGAGTGCCTTGATGGAAAACCCCGTTCTACGTATTTGGCCTGCGTAGGTGCTCTGGACAGGGTCCCCTTTGGGACAAGTCCACCGAAATCGAGAGCCCCGAGCCGTGATTACGTTCCCAGGCAACAATCAAAGAAGATACCGCATCCAGTAATCGATCTTGGGGTACCGAATTAAAGAAGCCAACCAAATCATCATTGATGGCCACGAGGTGGACTTCCGGGTCCGTTTCTGTAAACAGTTGGTGCACTCGTTTCCAAATTTGAGGAGTGCTCAGTTGGCCCATGATCTGCGGCCATGTTTCCTGCAACATTGAATCCAAGGCTCTAGATGTAGCTTTCAGCAGTGTTGAAGCAAAAGCTTGAAAGTACGAAATGAGGGTCCTGCCCTTCTTCCATTGCTTCTTTCTCTTGAGAAAGACGAAACCATAGGGTAGGTCAGCCTTTTGCCGAAATCCCCATGGATATCTGGTTTGAATGTGGCGTGGGAACGCCGTCCTAATCCGACGTTTCGCTTCTTCAACTGT
>VSDK01024571.1:272237-328765 GCA_009767595.1 Symbiodinium kawagutii
GAGACACAGGCCCCGCGCAGCGCACGCAAAGTTGACGCCCGATTTCCACCTCAGCGGCAGCTTGGGATCATTGGATGGGAAGTGTTCACCATGATGCTGGATGATTTTTGGGCTTTTACCATGAGTTTTTTCGTATTTTCCCATTGTCCAACAAGGGTAATAACCTGAGTTTACCATGAGTTGGCCATTAATGATGGTGAGTTATCCATTCATCATGATCATCATGATGATCATCATCACCCCTGTATGCATCTGTGATCCCTTCAGCGTGGGGAGTAAGCATCCTGCCAAGTGTATCCAGAATCTCGCTGGCAGACTGGTCAGAACTCAGAGCCACCCCAACTTGACCAAATCAAATTTCGTTCCGGAAACCGACCGTTTGGAGGCCCCCCTGCGGTTTAGCATCAATGAACTGGTTGGTGGTTTCAACCCTTATGAAAAATATTACTGTAGTCAGCCAACCACACATTTGTTCCCGTGTATTCTGGGCGAGCACGAGTCACTACCCACAAAAAGGAACAGAAAAAACGGTGGAAATCGCGGTTCCTGGCAGCAAACAAGCCTAGTTTACCCATCATGGTTCCGTCCATGAATGTTCCTGCCAAAGCATAGATGAAGGCTATATACTGATATGTGCTCACTCATGCACTTAAACGCTCTCCAACTATTCACGAGACATAAATCAACTTCAACTCTGGTTTACCGTGATAAACCATGCCCTACCCTTCCAGTTACCTTCAGTTATAGTAGGTGACCAACCCTAAACAACAATGGTAGCAGCTGGTTACCTACGATTTCGAGATAACTGGAAGGATAGGGCATGGTAAAAACCCGCGAATCATCCAGGATAGGGATGAATAACCCATGATTCAGCATCAATTAACCATCCATTCACCTAACCACTGCCCTTTAGAGCCAAACCACTGCGCACCCACAGCGCGACCCCAAGGCTGCCAGCGCGCGAGCGAAATGTGCGTCGAGTCAAGGCTCCACTTCAGGCTCCAATGGTCGACTGCAGTCGCCGCAACGGGCCACCTGGCGGTAGGTTGACAATGGCTGGTTGGTGGTTGAGCCACGCCTATGAAACATATGCGCCTGTCACCACACCAACCATTTGTTGATACTGGGGACAATTAAGAACAAATTTTGAACACCACCAGCCAAATAGGTTGATAAATAGATATACATAGCATGATAATAGGTGATAAAAGTAATAAAGGTGTTGGTCATTACAATGCATGGTTGCCACTTATGGTTGATATTGGGGGATAAACAAGAAACATGTAGGGGATATACCAACCATCTGGTGGATGTCTCATGGTCGATAATGGCTGATCAATATGATAGACAAATAACCAATGAATCAGGTGATGATTAATCACTGATTAGCTGATTAGTTGAAACGATGGTAATCGGCAATATAATGCTTGATCTAAGGCGATTGCAGCTGCTTATAACATGGTTCATATTTCATAGCTCACAAAAAAACATTTGGCTATTAGTACTGGTGGATCATAGTTGATCACAACCTAGCGATGGTAACATGAATAGGGATAGGGGGTTTGTAAGAACGGAAAAACAAAAGAAACAGTGATAGGGACTAGGGATAGGAAGTGGATAAATACCAACCATCCCAATGTGTTCCAATAAAGGCAAAGGCGAGCATCCCAACAGCTAGACTAGTTTGGTCAGGATGTCAACAGCTGTACTATAGCTGTTGATGTTTGCTAACCAATGTGATCAAGATGTTTCTTTAAGACTTATAGGAGGTGTTTACAATGACGATAGTCGATAATTTGATAGATAGCATTCATACGATATGTGCGCTTGTATTATCACATAGCAATTTATTGACCAAGAACATGATACTAGCTTGTAATACTAGTAATCAACCACATCAGTTGGCACAACCAGAATTTTGCATGGGCTTTGAATATCTACTCATGACTTTAATGGCACTGATAGCATTACCGACAGCATTTACTTTCGCATTGATTTGTAATTCATAGCATGATATACTAAAGTTGCAATGGCCTCGAATGGGAAAGACCCACATGGCTAAGGGTCAGAACCCTGTACCCCTGGTTCCCCAATCATTAACCATTGTTTTCCCACTATTATGGTTGGTGACAATCCCCCCTTGGTTGGTTGGGTAATATTGACCCATTGGCACCTACTTATCCAGTATTGCTTTTTGTCTCTCAAAGTGCCAGTCCCAAGCGTTTGACGGCGCACATGACGCCCGCATGTGTTACATGAGCGATGGTCAATTTTGGCCATATTTCACTGGGTTGGTTGATGAGAAATCGATCTGGCGAACCCTTGCCTTAACCAGAATCTATAGGGGTTTACTACATATTTTCTCATGAAACATTTCTATCCCGTTCTGGGAGCGGCAACAGTCATCTGGAATCCAACCACACTGCTGGTATGGTCATCCGTGTAGCGTCCCGTCGACGCCAACGCCTTGTCCTGGTATGTCCTAGTTAAACATCATGACTGTTGACCTTGTTGGTGTATCCCGATGTTGCAAAACCAGCAATAGCCAACAATTATCCAGCGATAGCCAGCCAGGGCAGACAATTCATAATGATTGATTGTTGTCGAGACAGTATCAGCAACAATTCACCAGGTTTTTTGCTGAGTCAACTATCGGTTATTGCTGGCTAACGGTTGGTCTATCCCCACTGTATCCTCAACAATCATCAACTATCATTGCCGGTTAATCGTCGGTTGTTGCATGTTATCACCAACTTAACTGGTGGTTCATTCCTGGTGATTCCTGGTCCACTGGTGAACTGGTGCCGCTACCATTGTTGACCATGCTGGCCATGACCATAGCTCGAATGGCTCGCGGATTCTCCGGTTCACCATCTGCTCAAGGACGGGGAGGCGCCAGCTGGGTGGCGGATGCCAGCGGCTGATAGCTACGCTTCAGCCGAGATTTCCATAGGCCCCGGGGGATCCTTTTGGAATCACCACGCCGTGGGGGGAGCCAGGGATATCCAAGTTGGATCCCGTGTAGCAAGTGGTCACAGTCGTCCCATGATTTCTAGGACTTAGTTCAACTACCTTTATAGGATTTTAAAGTTATACCGCGAGCTGCAGGCCCAAGAAGGGCTCGGTTTTTTGCTGAGAGCTCACAGTTGATGCTATCCTAAACAACGGCACGGCCATGTCGTGGCTTCAACCATCCACCCTTGTAAAAATAACTGCTTGGGGTGGGGGTTGCCATCCCAAAAACATTGGTTCAACCAACCAACCATCCCAAATACGATGGAAAATCAAAACAACTGTTCACCACCAACTAGTTCAGTTCGCAAGCATCATCTATCAACACCACCATTCGAAACCCGTGCTGGGTTGATCTGCCTTGCCTTTCCACACTTCAAAGTTTCCAAGCTTGACGGATCAACCATCACAATTATTGGCCCTTGAATGTGCAGTTTGGGTTACCAATAACCCATAACAAGCTGGGTGAACTTATCCCAAGTCACCATGCATCATGGTGAAGGTCACCTCACCTGTTACCACCAAAGTTCATCACAAGAGTTTCTGGTGAGCCATCAAACCCAAACAAAACCAACACCATCTGGGTCAAGCAGTTAATCTGATAATGGGGAACCCATTATGGTTAATCAATAACCAGCTTAATCACCATAATGGGGAACAATAATGGGGAACAATAACCAGCTTAATCAATGGTTCATAATGGTTAATCTGATGCTTTGTAATAGTTGGCAAAAGTGCAGTTCTTGGTGTACAGCTATCAGCTATGAGTGTCGCGTAAACTATCAGGCTCGGGTGGTTGCTACGTCATTTCCAATATTTGTTGGTTACCCTCTGGCAATCTAACCCCTGGTGGGGAAACGTACCATGCGTAGTTGGTGTACCGAAAAAACATCAGCTTGCAGGGCAACAATTCAATCGGCGGCCGGCACTCACATAGAATCTTAGCGAAGATGTGCGTCCATCAATGGGTACAATCCCAAAATTCATCAATTTCATGAGGCAGCTCTACCCCCATTGATGGGTAAAGCCATATCCTGTGCTGACATCTTGAGTCCTCGCAGCTGGAGCACCCACCCATCACTCCGGGCCCCCCTTGGGTATTGATGTTGCCTGCTAGGCGCAGTTCCGAGATGCTTCCACGTGTGCACTTCTGCGTGTTGAGATGAAGAGGGTACTGCTTAAGCATGAACCAACCATCAATGATCGTTTAGAACTGTTCATTTTTACAAGAGCATGCTTTTGAATAATTCAAAAAGAGATTCAGAAAGTAGAATAAAGGATTATCTCTTCATGTTCAGAACTTCTCCTTTATTTCTTTGTTCAGAAGTTGATTCATAAGGAGATGTGATTTGTAGAGGATACGACACAAGAGTTCGAGGTGATCATCAATAACTGGTCAGCCCAGTTCAGTCTAGACCTCCCTTTCTGTGTGATGGCAAGGCACCGCCTCGTGGGTTTATGGCAGAGCTACCATGAACATTCATGAACATGAACATCTATCAACATTGATTCTCAAGTATCAGATCTGAATCTGCTTCATCACAGGCAATTGTTCATAAAATGGTTGATGGCTGGCATTTCTGCCAATGAATTGGCACCAGAAGTGGATAGCAACGGTCGAATTTCCATCCCTAACTCACCAATGCCATGACCCCTTGTGAAGTGCTGCTGCCCAAAATTCCCCAGAGGCAGCTCTGTGTCCGTGTCACATGCTGTCCTAACTTGTCTAGCGCGGCACCTATCCAGTGCGATCCTCGATATCCATGTCCAGTGCAATGATTTCCCCAGTGGCTATGGCCTCCCACTGAAATACTTTGAAGCGGGGGATCGGGTATGGTGAGTATTAGGGTGACTATATCTGCTCAGTCTCCACTAGTGGAGGTGGCTATTCCTCCATCATAGGTTGACTCGGGCAGCGTTCCTCAATTCGCATCTCGGAGCAGGCTACGATTTCTGTGTTCCACAGATCTGAATGACTAACTCCTCGGCAGTCCTCGCCATGATTCGCCAATTTCGCCCCAACTCCAGCTATCCGAAATGGAAGTCGATGTGGAGGCTAGCACCAACTATGATTCACCACCATTGACCCCATGCACAATGTGCATCGCCAAGACTCACACCGGAAAGGCCAAAACATGAGTTTCCAAAACACTGATTTCAGGGTCATGAATATTGCCCATACAGTCTAGCTCATAATACTTACCAATGAACCCCAAGTAACAATGGCTCATGGGATTATGACGTGAATAAACCATTAGTGAGTAGAGCCCATCTCAATCCTTCCGATGACAACCAGCTCTTTCAGCACGGGCTTTCAGCATGTGCTGAATTCGGGACTGTTTGGCATCCACAAAACACCTTGGGTTTTTTTTCAATTGATGACACTCTAATTCCCGGGCTTGCCAATCATTTTTGGATACTGATCGGGCTACCAATTGTTTCTGTGCAAATAACCTAGAGCTCATGAAAGGTGCATTTCAATAGGTTACAAGTAGACAATATGACAAGTGTACAGCAGCTCCTCTGGTAATCTGCCAAAAACACTTGCTCGATGACTGATCTCTTCACACTTTGACTGCTGAATGCCTCGAAATCAGATGAAATCAGAAGTTCCAAGCATGGCTGGTTAATGGTCAAGTCTTCCTGGTCTGCCCTGACTGCGACACTGGGTTGGTCCAAAAAATGGCACCCTGGCTGCGAACGTTGTGGTTTCCCTGTTATCCCGTGAATGGCTACATGAACAGCTGGTGATGAGAAGCACCATGACGAGGACCCGCTTGTCAAGCAGAGTCATTAACTGGTTGGTGGTTTCTAACGTTCCGTAACTGAACACTGGTTGGATTCCCACCGCTCTTCTTGGTTGGATAAGCCACCACGGGGATTCGAATGGCAAGGCGGCCCTTTTCTCGCAACTGAAGCTTGATCACAAAAGCGGCTGTAATGGACAACCACTGATCTTCATGCATATGAGTATGCTGGGAAAAGTGCACTCCCCCTTTTCGGGTTCCGTGAGGACACGCAAACGTATCCCTTTTCCTAGCTCAAACCGCCTTCATAGTAGCACTTCGTGCACATTGGGAAGAGTCGATCATCGCGTCTCATGGGGCAGCATGCGAAGTTGTGGAGATAATGTCCCCATCCAGTAATGAACAGTGGATCTCCACGTTTTGGGGTCTGTCGCGTAGCCATGCTCACCTTCTTACACAGTGGACACCATCGTGATTCACGTGATCCACCAACCTTTGGATTCTTCAAATAGGAACGCATGGTTGATTCATGGTAGACAACGCCAGTTTTGGTGGTTCTCACTGTAAAAGGCAGCTCCGTGTTGACATCATTCGCAGCTTCCTGCAAATGTCGTTGCGGGTCAGCGCGAATTTCATCCCACATTCTTCGTTCAAGATTCTGCACACCTTGACTTCGCTCTCCTCGACCTTCTCGACGTTCTTCTTCCCTCCTGACCTCACGCCTCACTTCATCCTGAACTTCCCTTCTCACTTCATATCGAACTTCTCTTCTCACTTCGTTGACTTCTCTTCTGACCTCTTCGGGTATTTCTCTCCTCATCTCATCTGACACTTCCCTTCTCACTTCTTCTTGAACTTCTCTCCTCACTTCTTCTGGAGCAGGGCTATTTCCGTTTCCTCGTCCACGATGACTAAGCAGTGTGGTACGAGGTCTGCGTACTCCTACCTTCCACATCCATTGAAGTAGGATGGTGACAGCAATGACCGCCATCGTGTACATCATCACCATCATGTTGAATTCTGTGAAACGGGATTCCTCTCTTCCTTCTTGGGGTTGACCTTTGGCTTCCTTGATCGCAGCAGCCAGCATGATCATCCTCACCACCATAGTAGCGGCTTCCTTTCCGCCTGCTGTCTCAATCTTCCTGGTCTTTTCTTCTTTCTCTTCGCTGATCTCACCTGAATCAACTGGAGTCCTTTCCATCTTCATCTCCTTCTTGAGTAGATCCAACCTGGTGCTTGACAAAGCTTTGGTGCCTATGTCCGCAATCATAGTCTCGCCTTTTTGATGCTGAAGGGTCCATCTTCCGGAAGCCACAGCCTCACGAGCTGATGCAGCTCGCATTTTGAGGTGCCTCGTCCTCCACGATCCTCCGTCTTGAGTGACGATCGCAACCACGGCTTGGTTGTCGGTCCATCCACGATGGGGAAGGTTGCCAAACAGCTCAAAGGCAACTGTGGAGATCGATTCGCCGGCGATCATCCCTTCGACCGTTTCCACTAGTTCAGCCTCCGCTGTACTCAGCGTTGTGAAGTTCTGACGGCCTGACCGCCAAAAGATCAAGCAGCCTTTGACCATGATGCAAAATGCACCATGCGACTCTTCGCCCTCAGGTGCGAACGAAGCGTCAGTGAATGAGTCCACACTGTGAACTTCATCTGGGTTCACGTCGAACTTGAGGCCTTCACTTTCCGTGGACTTCAAATAGCCCAACGTTTGGAAGTAGATCTCTTCAACCTTCGAAGGGTGTTTCATGGACATGGATCCGGCTCGAGACGTTGGGAACATGACATCTGGGCGAGTTCGTGTCACTAACCAAAGAAGTTCTCCAACTTGCCTTTGTGCGAGCTTGATCTTCTCCTCCGTCCTCCCTTCTTCTTCAACCTCATCAACAATTCCTTGGTCTCTGGTGATGGGCACTTTCCGAGTCTTCACCCTTTCACCTCCTCTCTGAACCAATTCTTTGATGTAGCTTTCCTGGGACAAGTACCAGACTTCACGGTCCTTGGCATCATCCTTCTTCTTCGAGATCTGCATGCCAAGGAATCTGATTGGTGTCAAGCTGACCCAGTCAGGCGTCGACGTTTCCCATCTTCCTTGTATGACAGCATGCAGTTTTTGAGTGAGTTCCTTCGTTGACGTGATGAACAAATCATCGACATACGTCATCACGAGACCGTAGTACTTCTCTTCTTCGACCTCATCTTCATTCTGGCTTCGATCCTCGACCAACTTCCATAGATTTGGTTCCGACATCAGTGGAACCAACTTCAATGTCATCTTCCTCCCTTCAACCTGATGCTTCACTCTGAACATCCTCATCTCCTCATCTCGAGTGTTTCCCCACAATTTGGGTGAACGACGGAGTCCATACACTGCTCGCAGGGGGAGGAAATGAACTGATGGCGGGATCACTTCTTTCTCAACCAGAAGTTGTGGAGACTTCACCAAAATCAGGCTTTCCTGCTCTTCAGACTTCATCACGGCATTCAAGAATGCTACTTTGACATCCAGGGTGCTTCCTTCCCACTGGTTCTCGGAAGCGGCTACGAGCAGCAAACGAAATGCCGCTGCATCTGCACCTGAAGAGTAGGTATCTTCCATGGGATTCTTTTCTTCATAGTTTCCACATATGACCCATCGAATTTTGGGTCTTCCTCCTCCCTTTCCAGGCTTCTTCACACACACCAGCTTTGAGGGAAGAATTTCTACCTTTCGTCCCTGTTGATGTGCTTCTCTGATCATCGTCTCAACCTCAGCTTTGTCAACCATCTTTAGAGCTTCCTTCTCAGTGAGCAGTGCATCAACTTCTGCCTGAGCTGCCTTCTTCCACGCATCCCACTCTCTTCTAACTTCCTTCGTGGAGACAACTCTGGTTTGTAGCACTTCTTCATCGTCGGGGTGCTCAAGTTCAATGAGCTGCTTCATCTTTGAAATGATCAGCATCTCTTCCAACACCACTTCTGGCGGGTCGTTGACCATGATTCTCATCTCTTCCTCAATCAGACGAAGTATCTGATTCCTTCTCTTCTTTTGAAGGTCTTCCTCATCATCATTCTTCATGATGCCTTCAAGCTTCCTCACCGAGGTCTTCTCTCGTAGTCTTCGACGCTTCGCCAGCTCGTCCAAAGTCTCTCTTTCAATCGCCAACCACTGGTCCTCATTGGGTGGAATGGTGCCCTTCTTCAAAAGGCTTCTCGTCAGTCGGATCAATCCTCCTTCTTCTCGAATCCAGTGACCATGATTCTCAGGTGACGGAGCGACATAGTAAACTTCCTCCATCGTCGGCTGAAAGTCTCCTTGATTCCATCTCCGTTTCCTGACCAGAACCTTCTGGTTGAAAGTAGGCCACGTGGGTTTGGAATCCATCCAATAGCATCGATTGAGGGCATGCACATGTCGAAGTGCCAGGGGCCAGTACTCCTCATTGAGTCCTGATGCAATCAGCAACCGTCGAACGTGAGTCTTGATTGACTTGATGGCGACTTCCACACGTCCATTGACTCGCGGGTCATCTCCAGGTGTCTTTGAAACATGGATGCCCCGATTCAATGCCCACTTCTTGAAATGCTTTGCAAATTCATGGCCACGGTCTGTGTGGATGCGACCAACATGATATCCATCTGCTCGAAGTTGCAGCACCATTTCCATGGCCGTTGAGGTCACCTCACGAGCATCCTTGGAAGCCATTGGAAGCGCCAACCTGAACACTCTGTACGACATCTCCTCTCCAGGCTCTTCCATGATGTGTTCTTCATGGATTGGATCTGGTCCATCTGAGAAGCGTTCGTCATCGGTCTCCTCATCATCATCTTTGGCCTTTCCGGTTCCTCTAGGCCTTCCTCTGGGTCGAGTTCCCGACAGCGTTCCTCCTGCTGCAAGGTCCTCTTCCCTCTTATCTTCTAGCTCCATCTCATCTCTTCCATCCTGTTCCTCATCTTCAGGGGGATCTTCCACGATGAGCTTCTCAGAATGTTTGGGGACCATCCAAATCAATGCACCGCATAGAAAGTACCTGGATTTGCCCTCCACATCTTGGCCAACCTTCAGTGGTCCAGCGGTGTCGAATGACAAGACACCCATAGGGTGCCGTACCCGTCTGTAAGGTAGGCACTGCTGAAGAGCCTGTTGACAGGTCAAACAATCCCTGCGATAGGGTACATGTCCGTGTTCAACATGTTCCTGCCATGACAGGGCATGAATCTTCACCTTCCTTCCTTCATGTTCAAGAAGTGCTCTTGCCACCATAGACATGGTTCCAGGGGACCATCGGGAGAGGTCCTTCGAATCATAGATCACCTCCTGGACACCTTTCATGCGATGCTCATCAGCTTTCATGCAAAGATTGGTTCCGAAGGTGGTTCTCTTTCTTGACTTCCCTCCTAGATCCTTCTGGTCAAAGGTAATCTCCTCCAACTGGAACTCAGCCTTGAAGCTTTTCCACTCCTTGGTCCTCCACAGTGACACCACTTCTGGCATGTTGACTGGTTCTGCCGGTTGTTCCAGTCCAAACCCTATCTTCTTTTCCGGGGTGGTGACCTGCGAAACATACGACGCTACCATGTAGAGGAAGATCATTCGCCATGCAAGAACATCATCTTGCCATACTTTCAACTTCTCCTCCTCCGTGGCGTCTTTGATTCCGAACTCTTCATCGTTTCCCCATCGCCGCACTGGTCGAGGGAAGTCATCTCTTCCTGGTATTGGAATGTGTCGAAGCAATGATCTTGTTCGACAATTTGGACCTCCAACCAAACTTTTCAGCTTTCCCTCCATCGCAGCTCGAAGAAGGCCTCCATACACTTCGTTCTGAAGGAGGTTGTGTCGGAGATCTCTTTGAATGTCTAGCTCCAACAGTTCCATGGGATCACCTCCTTGTTGTTTCCATGCACGTTGCAGGGTAAACCCTTCATCAGGTCCGGCATACATGTGAACGATCAGACCATGTCTTTTCCAGTACTTCCTTTGACGCTTGTTCCCGGGGAGATGGGACCACATTCCAATTGGGACAGCCAATTCATCCTTCACATCCTTTGGGAGCGACTTCAACATCTCATGCGTCTCAACCAACTTCTTCAACCATTGGTTCTCCCCCTCAAACTGCATGGTCTTCAATCCAACAGCCATCGCTACCTCCTCCAGTTCTTCGATGAGTGAGAGAGCCAAAGTCCTGGGTATCTGTGGACAACCATCGCAAACGGTGATCGGCAACCTCCCCCTCACTGGATGAGTAATCTGCATCTCTCCTTCTTCCCAGGACAAGCTGCAGCCAAGCTTTTCTACCAGTGCTCCCATGGGAATGATTGGTTCAATCGATGCATCTTCTGAGACCATGACTCCTCCTCGAGTCATGAACATGGTGACCACGGAGCCATTGGCAAGATTCACATCCACCTTGGAGAAACTAGACAACGATTCGTTCTTGTGTTTTGGTCTCAAAGCATGCGTTGCTCCACTATCAACCAATCCCTGAATGGACCCATGGTTGATTCGTCGAATTCGAAAGGTCTTCATTCTCTTTAGTCGTTGCTCCAGCTTCTCCAAAACTTCTTTCCTGGTGGCTGGAACTTCTTCTTCCTTCACCGTCATAGTTGAAGACGAAGACACAGTATCACTTGACAAGTTCTTCAACATGCGACTTGCCTCCTCGAGAAGTCCTTTCATGCTTTGATCGGCATCCTCCTCAGCTTCCTTCAGGGCGGTGGCATTGGGGGTCTTCTCCTCACTCTTCAACACCTTTCCTTTCCTGGGGCTTTCGGAGTTACTTCTTCGAGGACATTGACTTGACATATGGTCCACAGCTCCACATGTCCAACACCTTCGCTTTTCGTCTTTGACATCATGTGACCATTTGCAAGACTTGCCTCTCTTGCAACCTCCATCAGTCAGAAAGAATCTGCAAACTGGTTTCTCCCGCTCATCCTCCTTTCGTTCTTTTCCTGGTTCTTCCTTCGATGCATCTTCAACTCTCTTCAATTTGGGTGGAGGGTCTTGAGGGGATTCCTTCTTCCTGGCTGCCTGTCCCATCTGCTCCATCTCGGCAAGCATGTTTTCGGCGTAGCTGACTACTGTCTCTTGAGATGGGCATGTGTCTATGAGAAGACTGTTTCGAACGAGAGCCAATCGAAACTGCAAGTCGGGGTTTGCCTGGGTGATTTTTCTACTGAGCTTTGCAAGGCCCCGCACCAGAACCGTTGCGTCTGGCAAAGACACACCAACTTCTTCTGCACGACGACGCCATCTCATCCATCGCCTCAAAGTTGAGATCCCTGCAGAAATCGTCTGTGCCTCTGCCGGACTTTCCAACGAAGTCAGGATCGCGGTCTTCTCTGTCATTCCTCCCGGCTGGTACATCAGCATTCCCTTCGTCAGTACTCCCAGCACTGACAACGACTTGCTGGCCACAATCTCCTCTTTCAACGGTTCAGGGATGGCCAACATGAGCATCGAAGTTGCACGACGTTCAACTCTGGACCACTTCTTCTGCTTCATCACATCGGTGGGAGTCGGCTCATGCGATAACCTCTGTATCGGCGACAGTTTCATATGAGCTTCATACCAAGCTCTCGCCGTACGAAGTGTTTCTGCCCACCAAAGCTCCGAAGACTCCGACAAGTCCTGCATAGCTGGAGTCACATAGGTCAACCAGTCGTTGAAGTCGATTGGTCCAGACTCCAGTGTCCATTCTGCTAACTTCGGCAACTCATGTCCCTGACGAACATGTTCGTTCTCGCCTCCTTCTCCTCGATCGGTTCGGGTGACGAGTTTTCGTTGAATCTCCTGCATCCCTTGCATCAACTTCAAGATGATTTGGGTCGTTACATCTTGCTGGGGGTCTGAGCGAGCCTGACCAGGCTCTCCTCCTCTTGGGCTTTCTTTGGGGGTCTCAGCCTCCTCGGAACTGTCCTCCTTCTCCTGCAGCTTTTCCTTGCTAAACTGCGGTTGAAGCTCTCTTCGAACGCTTGTTTCATCTGGGGTTGAGAACCGGCACTCCTCCACGGTTCCCCTCTGTTCCAACTCTTCCACTCTTCGTTGAAGTCGAAGATTGTCATCCCTGACTCGTCGCATCTCTTCCATCATTTCATTGAATCTCCTTCGCTCTTCAGCCATCCTGTTCTCTTCATGGGCTAGGAAAGCTGGACGATACATAGTAGCAGACCCTTCGGCCTCCAGCTGTCGCTCCATCTGACGCTGAAAGAAAAACGGGGCCTGTTGCATCATTCGTTCATACTGCTTGACCTGCTCCTCACTGAACAATGGCATTGGAGGAACTGGTGTCGGCGGTTCTTCCCTTCTGGATCTAGCAGTCTCCTCAATAGACCTTCTTGTTTCTTCAACTTCTTTGGGTCTGCTGGGGGTCTCGTCCTCCTTCTCTTTAAGCTTTCTGGTGGTCTCAGCCTCCTTAGCTCTTTGGGGGGTCTCGGCCTCCTTAGCAGACTCCTTGAAGCTCGACGATTGAGCCTCGGCGACTTTGGGGGTCTCAGCCTCCTTAGCAGCCTCCTTAGTCTTCCGAGCCTCCTTCGCTTCCTTCGGCTTTCCTGCGGACACCTGTTCTGGCGGTGTTGCTATGCTGACTTCCTGCGGTGCTTTGGGGGCAAGTGGCTTTGGGGTGGCAGCGGACTTCGTAGATTTCTTACCTTTCTCCTGTGTCTTCTGCTTCCCTTCTACAACCTCTTCACTTCCCTTAGCATCCTCTATCGCTAGGTCTTCATTCTCTGCTTCCATTCGAGCTTTGGCATCCAACATCTCCCTATATCCCTGTTCTAGTTCAGCAGCGGTTGCAGCCCTTCTTCGATGAACCACTGTCGTAGATGTCATTGCCCAGTGATAGCTTTTGGGCTCATAACCTAACGTTCCGTAACTGAACACTGGTTGGATTCCCACCGCTCTTTTTGGTTGGATAAGCCACCACGGGGATTCGAATGGCAAGGCGGCCCTTTTCTCATTCCCAACGCTCTTCTTGGTTGGATAAGCCACCACGGGGATTCGAATGGCAAGGCGGCCCTTTTCTCGCAACTGAAGCTTGATCACAAAAGCGGCTGTAATGGACAACCACTGATCTTCATGCATATGAGTATGCTGGGAAAAGTGCATTTCAACCCCTATGAAAAATATGCTTCTCAACCATCCAATTGCTAATGATTACTAGGGAAAATAAAAAATGTTTGAAACCACCAACCAGTTAAACCCTTTCCCGGTAGAGAGTTGAAAACGTGTCAGCGTCGGCAATCTCCTGGCGAACGAAGCTCGAGAGTGATGACACAGTGCCGAATCATCCATAGATGGGTGTTTCTCAAGCCAGTTTGGGGTACCCCCCTATCAGCCTGTTCATAGGGGCATCCCCAAATCATCCAGTTGATTAACCATTTGTAGTAATGAACCATTCATAACTTTGGGGTCCCCAATGGCTTAAGAAATCATCGTTTCAACATTTCAGTATTCTGGGTATCCAATCAGTCATTCATTTCAGTTCGAAAAATTCACGTTCAACCCCCATGTTGTCGTGAATCCTTGGATGAACAGCCGTGACATCTGTCGTGTTTGGGGAGAAGCTTATATCGAGCGGGTCTCTCTAAAAGATTGGTGTAGCCTGAAATTAGAATAACCTCGTGTAACATAGCAGTGCAAAACAAATGCTAGAAAATAGCTTCATCATCACCGGCCATCTACAACTCGTTGGCTTTCCATTGCCATCATAAAATCGAATTAATCAAATTCAATTTGTCTATGCAAAAATCATCGACCAATTGTCTCATCTCAACTGCCGGAGGGCAATTTTTGGTGTTTTGGTGAATGGACACACCCACTTCACAACAAGATTTGCGGATGATGCCGCACTCCCCAATGGGATGCCGTAGAGACCTTAGCCTTGCTTGCGCTGATGTCACCCACCATGTCACCCACCAACATCGAATGACCACCGCTGGATATTACCCCTGTTGAACCAAGCACAAGTGTAGATAATGCTCTCCGGCAAATTCCAGCCTTAGGACAAAGGGAAGGTTCACATGAGGTATATAGATGATCCCTTGCGCAACTGAAGTCAGGTTTCTGTTGTAAGCAGATCTACGCAATGTGGTACCCCACCAAAGTAACCATGTACACCTAGGGATACGCACTGCTGTATTCTTGCTATCTTTGGAGCGGTTACCCGTTCTAAAGAAGGCCAAGCAAATCCTGTCCAGGCTATTTATTGAATATCCAGTTTGTCGTTACCAACATTATTCATATAACCTGATACACCATGATACACCTGTTGCATTTTCATATTTGTTTCATCCTTTAAAAGAAAGAACGTCCAGAATTCATCCAGATTTCAACTGTTTGCCTTTTTAAGAGGAACAACTGTTATGTGTCCACTACCTCAGGACAATCAGATATTTCTGAGCCAGCTAGTACCCCACTGCAAACTACATCTGCGTCCATCTATAGTTATAGCATATCATATCCACCAACGAGAACACAGCAAATATCTACAAACAACTAGAACAAACAGCAACAATAAAGAAACAGGGATCATTTAAGCCGCCATTTCCTGAAATATACCAAGAAGTTGCCTCTACGCACAAAAAGCAATCGGCCATGGATCAACTTGATAACAATCAAGCTATTGACAAGACAACGTTGCAAACATATCCTGATACATGAAAAAATACTGCTATTCATCTCACTTGTATCTCGTGATTTTATCCACCAGGACAACTTAGATATTATTGGCTGTCCTCTCCTACTACTAAGCACTATTGACCATTTGCAACCACCTCAACCGCACCGTCATGATAACCACACTGTTTCCTGCCAATGTATCATGGCATGGCATGGTTCCCGGACTATTGCTCACCATGATGGTTTCTGCAAATACGGTCCAAATCATCCAACATCAACCATTTATGGTACTAAACCCACCATTTTCAAGTCCCCAATTTTGAGAAACCACCATATTGATTCATGGTCTAGTTCCTATCTATTGATAATCATGGATCATGGTACCCCCGAGACTGCTTGATGCACAAACTTCAGGTTCCACAAGGCTTGCGCGTCTTTTCGTCATACCAACCATGATGTTCACCGTGATTTCACCACCAAATGAACGAGCATAAGAATCATTGTGGTTGATCACCAGGAACCGCACCATTGATAGACCAGGAAGACTTCGCAAAAACCTGAGACACTGGCATGACCGTATGACCAGCACGGCACATGACAGAAAGAACGGTCATGGTAGATACACTATTACCCTTGATAAATTGTTTTTTCACCAACTTACAACTAGGGGAACCCGCCTTGCAGTCCAGATCAACGACTACAGTTCTTATTGGATCTAAACGCCTTTCGTAGAAGTGCCCCCAGTTTTGACAAGTCATTCATGATCAACCTATCAATCCCCTATGATTACAAATATTAATGGTCAGACCCCCCATACTTGGCAACACTATCCCCTATTATGATTATATTCTTGGGGTATCCCTATGGCTTGAGAAACCATCATTCTTGTTGGTGATCCCGTATGATCAACCACCATAATCCCCCTACGATCAACCATCGAAAGACCCATATATAGTTGTTATATCCCTTAGAATTGTTGATTATTATCCCCTATTAATCATCGTAATCCCCTAGTATCAAATTTATAATCATTCACCTGTAATCATCATATCCCTGAGTCATCATTATAGTATCTATTGATCATTATTATCAATAATCATAATCTCCTATTGTTAACCATTATCGATGGTTCCGACCCCTATTGCTGGCAAGATTATCCCCTATTAGCCACTATCATAATCCAAAATTGTGTTCCCTATCATTGGTTATCATGACCACCATCTGCTGAATCATTATCAATAATCACCATCTATCCCCCTATTTACCGTCATAAATGGCTGTAAACCCTCTAGTTCGCAAGCTTATCCCCTATTATGATCATATTTTGGGGTACCCCTATGGCTTGAGACCCCCCCTCGCCACCCACAAACCCCCAGCCAATATCATGTATGGAGATCTCCTGATCACCTGCTGACCCATCCTCGGTCGCCTCTTCGCGCGCCTTGACCTCCTCTTCTGCGATGCTGGGCTCTGCGCTAGAGCCACTGGTGCGGCGCCCGAAGGACAGCGCGCCGGACTGCGTGTGACTGAAGGGCAAGGCGCTGTTGCTCTTCACGGCTCCTGCGGGGAGTAGACTCCGGATGGGTAGATCTGACCTGCTGGGGTGGCGGATCACCTGCTGGGGAGGTGAAAGATGAGATGATGACATCAACTATATGGGATGATACTATGGGTTGAAATACTGCAGAAGAGAATATTAGGGGATAACCAGGAGAAACTGATGGTAGAAGTGGTTTCTAGGGTGGAAGAACCAAGGTTGAAACTGATGGTTGTACAACTGGTTATACGGAGTTTTCATGGATGATGGAGGTGCTGGTGGATAGGTGATTTGATGGTGAATCGATGCTTGGTTGATGGTTGATTAAGGCTAATGTTGTTGATGGAACTCAACTGGCTGATCAATGTTTTGGAGGACAGTGGGGGTCATCATGACTAATTGTGGTTGAGATTCCCTTCCCTCATATTAGCGAACAAAATAATAGGGAAATTCAACATGCAACATAGCCGGGGAAACCCGGAAATCCTAGAAAGCATCAGGGAATGCCAATACGGGCTAGTGCAATCCATGGACACCCGCAGCCGAAATCAATGGAGTTCCTACTCAACCCAAGGTGTCTTGGTGAGGATTCCATTTGTGTAACTAACATCAGAGGTGAGGGATCTGTGCGCTGGATTCAACAAGCGACTGAGGAATGAGGTGAGACAGAAATCTTTAAGTTTGTTGACTAACTGTTGTGGTTGAACTGACTCTTGTGGCTCAAGTTCGTTACTTTAAGTTTGCTAATTGTTGTTTACTCGTTGACTAACCATGTCCAATCTTTCTGTAGATTACGTCCCAGCTACGGATGATGAGATTGGACAAACCATTCTCAATCAGCATCACTCACCAGTATTGGTCGTGATGAATGGCCATTAATAATTAACCAGCGTTCAACAATTTTAACCACCATTCACGATCAGAAACATTCCTAAGCATCACAAATTTTGATAAACCATCATGAACCTTGATTAAACGACATTCACCAACACTATCACCATCACAAAACAACAAAAAACATCATGAACCATAATTTACCATTATAAAACATCATTCACCATCATGGACCATCATTTATCATCACAAACATCATGAACCATGACAAATATCATTCACCATCATGAATCATCATAGCACAGCATTACAGTAATTACACACCATCAATCAACCAACATTATCATTGACCAACTACTATTGACCATCATTCACCATCATTACTATTAGTCTCACTGACCATTAGTACAAATCAACATTGACCAACGTTAACCTTCACTAACCAACATGAACCACTATTAGTAACCATCACCATCAGCAACCACGGCTGTTTCCCCATGGTTTCACCCACCGTTTCATGAACCCCAACCATCACGACGACCCGGACCCGTCGCCAGGTCGTGAGTTCCCGTTGACAACGGTCGATGGTCAATGATGGTTGGTGGGGAACCTGGTTGGGGTACACCAATGGCTAACTATGTTGGAGAACTAGCTGAACTAGCTACTTGAACAGCAGTCATTGATGTGAGTGATAGTGATTTCTCGGGCTTCAGAATAGTTAAGAATGATGGAGAGTAAATCATGGCTTGTGACTGAAGCCATAGGTAGTTGACGAATCAATCGGATTGGCGCTAAGCATTCTCATCCATCATTAACCAATTGTTGTTGCCCCTGATTGAGCTAGAGGCAAAGGAGCTTGAAACCAGTGACAACCAGTACCGGCATTGGGATGAACCAACAACGAGCAACAACCGTAGTCACTACTGGCCCTTATTCATTCGCGGTTACTCACCAATATTCACCAATCATTGCGCTGATCACAATGAATAAACCATGGAAGCACTAGCAATCATAAACTATCAATCAACATCAATCAACCACTACCCTCTACCTGGCGAACCCACCATTTTGGAAAAAGAATTGTTAATCATTACTCAACCACTAGTCAAACCATGTATTGACCATTCATAAACCGTTAATGAACCATTCTTTAACAGCCAATCAACCATCAATCAACCATTATTTACTCAAAATAGGGACCCCCCAAAGCAGCCAGTTTGTTGACCATTTATAATAGTAAACCAACTATTTGGGGGTCCCCCATTTTGAGAAACCACCATATTGTTCTTTAACCAAAGCCTTTCCTCCAAGCACCACACCTTCCACACCCGCAGTGCACGTGACGGTCCTGGCTTGGGCTGCATTGATGCGAAGCGTTCTGCGCGACCCACAAACCTTTTCAGCACTTCCTGCGAGCCGAGCTGAACGTGAAACTGGCAAGGGAAGAACGCAACAACAATGTAGATAAGAACAACAATGTAGATAATGTAGGGCTAGTAATCATAGTAACAACAAGGATACAATTCATAGAATAATGACAATAGAGAAAAGCAATTGATAAAACAATCAACAATGACGATAACAATCACAAATTTATGAGCATAGGGTAAAGCACAATGGGACATAATATGGACCATGGGGATAAACTTATAAGAACCCAATGAACAGGGCAAAAATAGAAATGATAAGCATTTGATATTTGACTATCAACCATGATAAGAACTTCAATTACAATAGCATGTACAACCAACAATATTTAGGATAGGTCAAACAACCATCACACTAACAACAACAATCGGAATGAGTCATTGGTGCAGCCTTCCCCAATCATCTGTACCGCTGCTGTCCCTAGCTGCACCACATGACTCCCCCAACCACAATCACCACGACACGACTCACCACGTTGTCGGCCCTTTCCTCGTTCAAATTTACGTCCGTGACCTCCAGACCCGCTTCATCCATGGCTTCAATCTGCAGCGGAAGCCGGGCAACTCCCTGCCCCTAGCGGCTCACCTGTAAGGGAAATCACCAGCCGAATGACTGGAATGACTACCAGTCATCAAATGGTGATTTCCCCTGAGGTGAACCAGTGCATGAAAACCAGTGGGTATGACTACGCTGGTCATGGAGAATAACCAGCGTCGACTCGTAAATATCGTGCTGGTGAATTGTAAACAATGGACCAACCAATGACCGCTCGCAACCAATATATAATCCATAACAGCCAATAACTATAGCCCCTAGCAACCAGTCACCAACAGAATCTGAGACCCGGAGCAAGCAAGGTCAAGTAGTGGCAGCGCCCACAGGTAGTCGTGTGGATTTGGAGTGATCGGAAGAGATCATGCCTTCACAACTCAATGACAACCCAGAGTTTCTGAGTTCACTACAGTTCACTAGGATTGCCATGAAAACTACAGCCTGCTGGTCCTCCGTGGGATGAACGGTGAGGTGCCCCTAGCAAAATGGCATAGATAGTGCCAGGTGCTCCTCTGTAGTGCGTCGCAGTACAACAAATTCAAGGCCTGAATCATGCATGGCAATGGGTAATGTACATACTGAGCCAATAAAACAACTGCGTGTTTCTCAAACCAGTGTAGGAGTTAGCCCCAAAAACTGTGGTTGGTTTATTACCAATCATGGGTGGTTAATATGGGATGAGAACTGGGGGTGCCCCTATGGCTTGAGAAACAACCAAATTGTTGCAAAACACATGGATAAAAAATGCCATAATCATCAAGCAAACAAATCACATAGACCCCAGAAAAAAAAACCATCCATGATACTGGTTCCAAATATTGACTCAATTCGAGGCACGAACCGATGATTTCGCATAGCTGCATACTATGTATGAAACATGTGTATCCTCATATGCATTCATTGCATTTGAAAACATGTGCAAATGTATGTAGATGGGTATGTGCACATGCATTCCAAACATCACTGCTGCGAAGCTTGCCTCACTGACCAGGAAAATGCCGAAGATCTGAAGGTACTGAAAGAGGGGGCCTGCTAGGCAGTGCCCCAAGAAATGGATTGTGGCAAAAAAAGATGAATGCATAGTAAATAATAGAGTAGTGGTGCATGGTGAGTTATGATGGCTACTAATGAATAGTGTTAACAATGATCTGCAATGCTTTATGGTAGTGTTGAATAGGGATTTATGATATATAGTCAGTTTGCAAAGGTTGCGAATAAGGACTTATCATGCGTGATAACAGTGATGTGTAATTCAGGGTTATTGATGGCAAATATTACCGATCGTCATTCATACTAGCGGACAATAAGCACAACAATGCTTGAGAATGATTTATGACGCTTAATCCAATAGCGTTTAAACTTTTAACATAGTGTAAGAATGATTATTGATTAATAATAATTGATGGGCAACGGCAATTGCCGGTGGATAGAAGGGGCTGACAATGATATCATAGCTTCTGGACATTAATAACCCATGATACCTAACATCAATCTTTAGCAATGTTTGACTTTTGGAAGTCATTGATACCTCTCCCATAATATGAACAACGAGCCAGGAAATCCAGATTCGTAGGGGAGTGCCGCAGGAGTCTGACGCAGGGCCTTTCCAACTTCGATTCTAACATACCCAGTCCCCAGCTGGTCAGCTAGTGACATCCTCAGCTCTCAGCTGTTCAGGTTGCGCAGTTCATTGGGGGTGCAAGAGAGTATGGTCAATCTTTGGATACCTCAGAAGCTGCAAATGGCAAGAACCAACTGCTTTCTTTTTAGACTATCCCAACCAGCTCTGTATTTTCTCGCTACTACTCAACCACCCAAGATTATACGATTTATAGGCGAATACGTATAGACCTTTCCAAGATGATATTACACTGACACCCTAACCAGCAAAATATTGCCTGGAAAGTAGACATCCAACATTGGAAAGCAGAATTTCAAAGGGTGTCCTCCCTCATGTTTTTGGGAATGCGGCCCCACGTTTGCAATAGATAGCCATCACTACCACCACTACAACCACTACCACCACGACCAACAACAACAACACCAACAACAACAGCACCACAACCACCACCACCACCACCACCAACACCAACACCAACACCAACACCAACACCAACACCAACACCAACACCAACACCAACACCAACACCAACACCAACACCAACACCAACACCAACACCAACACCAACACCAACACCAACACCAACACCAACACCAACACCAACACCAACACCAACACCAACACCAACACCAACACCAACACCAACACCAACACCACCAACACCAACACCACCAACAACAACAACAACAACAACAACAACAACAACAACAACAACAACAACAACAACAACAACAACAACAACAGGAACAGGAACAGGAACAGGAACAGGAACAGGAACAGGAACAAGATCGCCACCAACAACACCCTTCTTGCCAACCAGAACAAGAACGAGAACACAACCAACGCACAATCACAACCTGCATTACCGAGTGCTGAAATACTACGGCAGGCTCTGCTTTGATACTGTCCAGGATGGTCAACACCCAAAAATCACGACTTATTCTCGTGTGAATACGATTAATGCAACGGTGGTAGAATTTGATGTATTACCTTTTCTGAATAGATTGTGTACATACTCTCTGGACCCTTCAGTAGCACTCACTCTGCAACTTTGCCTCCAAATTTCTGAACAATTTTGCAAAATTCATCACATCGCAAGCGTGCGAAGTAGCCTCAGCCATGCGTCTGGGCGCTAATTGCCGGTCGTGGATCAAAACCCCCAAGCATTTGGACATCTCTGGCTTGATCCGCGAAAAAGTCATTTTCAGCAAGCCAACATTGTTTCAGAAATTCTTCAAATTCAAAGCATTGCAATAGTCAGCTGAATTTGAGAGACAATGACTACTGAGAGTATTGGAATCTCAATCTGCAGTTTCCATTATGCATGGGTGAAGCCGAAATGTCATGGGTGAGTTGTTCGTTTAGTTAAGTTTGTTGACGCACCTTGCGAGGGTTTAACTGGCTGTGGGTCAAAACCCCGTATCCCTGGTTCCCCTATCATTAGCCATTGGTTTCCCTATGAAATTGTTGGTGATTCTCCTCCATTGGTTGGTTGGTTGACTGCTTGACCCATAGCCAACTACCCTGGTTCTATCCCACCTTGCACTGCAAGCAAGACGCAAATGCCCATGGTGGCAGCAAGTCGCCCGCGGTGGGTCCATTCCTGGGTCGGATGGCCGACTTCACTGGTGATTCTCCCTGTTTCACCACGGTGTCTGACCTTCCCCGACCTCACAACATCAACACCTGCACATGTGATGGCATGTAATGTCAGCATAATTCATAAGTGCTTCGTGGATTAAGGGATGTGAGACACAACTCAGCGTGCAGGGCGGATTCATGAATGTGAGGCACAACTCAGGGTGCATTGCTTCTGATTGGCACTGGATACAAAAACACTTCATTCCCTCGCGGACGTTCAATGTGTAAGTTCATCGCAACATGTCTTCTGGATGTTTGGTATTGATCTGTACAGTCGTCCGCGACACAGCTTTCAACTCCCTGGTGATGGTGGAAAGAAATGCAATTTTCTCAAAGTTGTCGCATCCATTTGGATCTTTTGGGTATTGACTCAGACTCGCGTAAGCTGTTCAAGCATTGCGAGTTGCCTTCGCCCTATTCCGATCTGGACACCTGATCAAAGTAGCCTGGTTGAAAGTATCATTTCCGCCAAAGACTTCAAACGGTCACATGTATCGATTTTGATTCACTAGGATAAATTTGATATGTGGGATTGGCAATTGTATTAATGACCCTCCAATTGCTTCATGTCAACTGTACAGCCACTGTGGTCAAGTCTGGCGTGAAGCCAGCGCCGTTGTTGACATATTCCCTTACTGATGGTCAGGATCAGAAGCGGGGTATTTCAACAACCAGCGAGGGGTTGGAACTCAGTCATGACATGTGAGTACTCACTACAACTTGATAGATGAAGCATATGGGTGTTTTTCAAAATAGGGATACCGCCAAATCATCTCATATGAAACATCGTTTACGAATAAACTAATCCTTTCTGGGGTCCCCTATGGCTCGAGAAACCAAGATCTAGGGGCTGATCAAAACCTACAGGTAGTTGGTTAAACCATTGTTGAGGGTGAGTATCCACTGTTATTAACCACCTATGATCCCCTATAAAACCATTGAGAAACTATAGTTCGTATATCCCCTTTCACTGTTGGATATTATCCCCTATGAATTACTTTAGATATAATCCCCTATCATCAACCATACAACCGCTCTAGTTGGCAACATTATCCCCTATTATATCCATTATTAACCACTATTAACCACCACTGACTGCCGGCATGCCTGTATAGCCTGGTTTCGCTGGGATGTAAGCACAAAATTGGAAAACAAAAAAAAACAACACATCAACATCCCTATAGACCATTATTACAGTATCCGCTATTAATCACTATCAACCATTCTAAACCACTATTGTCCATTATTGGCGACTATGAACCACCATAATCCCGTATAAACCATCCCTAGCATATCTAGATATATCTAGTATAATGGTTAATAGTTCATCCCTACCATATCTAGTATAATGGTTAATAGTTAACCACCGGAATCCCGTGGCTAGACCATCCCTGCCACGAATCGCTCACCACTTGCGCCAAGCTTCGGCCCACAGACATGGCATACACAAGCTGCCCTGCACTGCCAAGGACTCCACGGTGAAGTCATTGGGAGGCGTCACGTAGCCCATGGAACCCGATTCCTCAGGCTGGGCCGATTCCATGGAGGCATTTAACCATGGAAATGGAGGTATTTAGTCATGTCAACGGAGGTATTCCAGAATCCAAATGGCAAGTATAAGGATACCAACCATGGTATAGAGTAAAAATAAAAGATCATATTATCCTTGAGTATGCATGCATGTACAATAAATGTAAGCACGTCTTTCATTTGGAACCTTGGCTCTACGAGGCTCCTTGTAGGCAAAGCTCGCTATGAATTGGTACCTTGATAGTCTCATTCGCTGCTACAACGGCGCCACATGGCTGGTGCCTATCAGGTCATGGTGAACCCCTAAGCGCTAGCGGTTGTGGCTGCGACTTCTTGGGGCATTGAACACTGGACAAACTCAGATCAACAGAGAAACGGATAGAGCTTGTTAAAGCGTCAATTTACCATGACTACCATGACAAACCCTTAATTAACCCAGCAAATAACGTTTGATTTGCTCAATTAATCATGTCTCACTATTGATTCAACAATGTTTACCCCTGGTTGACCATCACTTAAAGAAGAATCAACCATTGAATTAACCATTGGAGTAATTGATCAGTGATGAACCATTTCCTAACCCTCAGGAAATTTTGCTGGCTTAGATACTGATAGCTCACTCGGTGGATTCATAGTCATCAGATCCCGCCCAGTCCAGATTCTGAGGTCATTCGTGCCAAGCCGCAATGACATAGACATCGTTACAATCGGTGCCGGGCATAAAGACATCCTGCCACAGGTGTGAGGTTCCATTGAGATCTTCTGTTCGAGGTGGATTCCCTTCAACACAGAACCTTCAAACACAGAAGATGTGGGTGTTTCTCAGAATAGAGGTCCCCAAAAAATATCCACTATTGACAAATTATAGCAATAAACCAGCCATTTTCTGGGGTACCCCTATGACTTAAGATGGCGCCCCATGTCACAACGGTGGCGCGCATCCGCAGATGTCCTGCCCAGGGATGGCGGAATTCTCCTGGCGCGCCGCGGCTCACCTCTGGTAGCTAATTGTGTTAATGGTTGATGATTAATAGATGGCTGATGTAACGAGTATATATACTGTATAGATGATCAATGTAACATTAAATATATCATATAATTACTATACTGATGATTAATAGATGGTTGATATAACGACTACAATGATGATATTTTGATAAATTGGTCTTAATATGTCTTATGCTAGATGTTATATTGATATATTTGATATATGGCTAATATAACAACTATATAGATGAACAGCATAACATTGAATATATCATATAATTACTATACTGATGATTATAATATATGGTGAATATACTGATTGATCACCATGGTAATGATATATAATGGCATATAGTGATCAATTTTGATAGATGGGGCTTTAGAATGCTTTCGATGTTTCACCTGTATGACATATAGTAGTTAACCTAGTAACAGTGGCTGATTCAATGGTTACAATAAATCACTCATTGTGAGTAGCATAGTCAACAACTACAATTGTTAAAGTCATAGTAACTATATATGTTTTCAAAGTGGTTGTGCTTGGCGTCAATCTATACAGTATGCGAACCGAAAAACATTATTGTGTATAAGAAACATATCTTTTTACATATTGCTATCTTTGCATATATATATAATGATAATAATGATAATCAAACAAACCAAAGTGAGTAGTATTCCCATTTATAACATAAATGTGTTTTGGTCAAAAGCTCAGTTGTTTGTAATCATACCCTACCCTTCCACTTACTTAGATTGTAGGTAACCAGCCTTCATCATAGTGTAGCAATGCCCACTTGGGGTTGCCTGGTTACCTACTATAGAGGTAATTGGAAGGATTGGGATAGTTAACTATTAATGTAAAACCCCTTTTCATAAACCACCATCGATTTAAGAAATAAACTTCTTAGGCCCTAGGTATAGTTGATGGTAAATCAAAAAGCTGTTCAGCAATGTATTCCCAACAATTAGCGGTGGGGATGTATGATTTGAAAAAAAACTCAGCAAAAAAAAACTCCGCAAGACGAACCCAGACCGCGCTCCGTCATAGCATGGTGACAGATCGTTGCGAAGAAATACCTCTGGCAGCAGCGGTGAACTGGTGAAGACCTGGAAGGAATTCCAGGATTCTTCAATCCAGGTCCATGATTATCATAGGCAGCACCATTGAATTACTATAATGGCTATGGGATGCTATGGGTCAATATTAACCAGCAAGAATGGGGGATAAGTTCACCAACCATTTTATAGGGAAAACAATGGTTAATGATGGGGAACCAGGGGTACGGGGTTTTGACCCACAGCCATAATAATGAACCATATTCAAAGATGGTCATAATGCAATGGTTCACTATTGTTAATAAACCAATAAGGTCTATTATCAAACATGGGTTTGAATATGGTTCATCATTATATCTGGTTGGGGGGTTCAACCCCCATGAAACATATGCTTGTCAACCAACCATTTGTTAATGAACAATAGGGAAAATAAGAAATGTTTAAAACCACCAACCAGATTATTATAATCATCCTGATATACAGTAGATGCTGTGTATGCCCTATGTTCAATATTTCTATCATTTACCGCTTTTGGGATTGGTCCAATTTGTTTTCTCCTCCAGGATCGCTTTTTCAACAGGTTCTATTCAAATTATTTGATTATATGCACACTATCAATCGAATGTTGCTTTGTTTCAAATGTTCACTAAATGTAATCAATGGCAACATCCCCCCAGGTCTATAGTCTTCAATATCCCTTACAAATCTTTTTAGTCTGATTGCAAATGTTGTGTTTTTTGTCACGATCAAAAAAACCACCGGCATATTTCAGCCTATCGGATCGGGTCGCAGGTGCTATCACTTGGGGTCGCAGCCAACACCTGCGGCTCCAGGTGCTATCGGAGTTCACGGGCGCTGGTGAGCTTCCCATGGAAAGTCAAGATGAACACCATGGTTTTTTGTGATGAGGTTCACTGGTGATGTTTCAATAGTGACTTTCATAAAGTCACATCAGTAGTTTTATATAATTGAAAGTGAATAATTTATATCAATGAAGTGATGTCTGGTGATGTTTCAATACTAGTTTATATCAATGAAAGTCCCATGAAACACCAGTGGGCTCACTGCTTCCATTAACTCATATAGGATGTTTTCAATCTCAGAACTGGTTGATGGACAAAAATCTGCAGGAAAATCCGATATAATTGTTGGTCAAAGTTCAAGGGTTTCCTGTCGATGTTCCCACCAACCCAGGAATAGGGGCTGGTTTCAATCAGCACTGGCGAATGGTGCTTAATATTCATAATCAAGGTCAATAATCTTCCATTATAAACGTTTAATTAATCACCATGATTACTCATCGATCAATCACCGTTGTCAAGCATTACTGTATCAATCGTTATATACTCATTACCAACCATGAAGTGGTTCAATATCCTTCTTAGATTGGTCCATCCGCAAATCATACCCTCATTATATAATCAACCATTAAGTCCTTACAGATAAGTTTCAACAACTAAATGCCTGAAATTCTGAACGCTTCACCAAACGCTGCTGGATCGGACAGGGTCAACATGGGCCGGGCGCGGAGCCAAAGTGGCAGGTTTCCCATGGATGAATCAACCATCCACTGATGCTAATGGGGTTAAGCAGGGTGAGTGATTATGATTTACCAATCATGGTTTACATTGGTTAAGTTAGTGATGGATACTGGATACTCCATGATAATCCAAGGCTTTATTCAACAAATCAGATCGAAAGCAGTTTTGGATCGATGAAACCTGGGCAACCGCCAAAGCCGAGGGCGCTCATCTTCTTCGCTGGTGGAAGGCCAAATGCTCAAACCGTGCAAAGAGGTCATGAACATCTCCTGTCGCACAGAACAGAAATCGTTGATGGGAAAGTCGACCGGGGAGAACCCAACCATTGGTGGATAACACAAGGCTTTCCAATGTAGATTTTCACACCAACCCACTGACACAAAGAACTGACTTGTGATTGTCATCCAGAAAGTGGCCATTGGGTGGCCTGAGTCCCCTGTTTGGTAGGAAAACAAACAGCAATAAATCCTAGTAATTCCCCGTACAACCGGGAATTGTGGGCAAATGCAGCTGGTTCCCTGTTGCAACAGGGTCAGAAAACTCGAGCAAGCTTGAACAACGCTTCATGCCCTGTTTAGACGCCCAGGTCCGCTACTCATATCTTCATTTCTATTGATTCATTGGTACCCCAAATGATCAACACTCATATATTTATATATTATATATAAATGATATACGGAAGCCATCAGGACAACAGAAACAGGCTTGGCCATATGAAACAAGTTCCGATCTACAAACTCACACCGGAGAGAAGTCTGTCTCACAGAAGTGGCCATGTGGTAAACTGGGTCGTCTCCTATGGTTGTGAAGGTTTGGTGGTTGTTACAATCTTATCGGTTGTGAAGGTTTGGGGGGTATGGGTGCTGGGTTGTCCCCTATCGGTTGTGAAGGTATCCTGCAAGTTGGAAAACCGAAACGTCCGCCCGAATACTAGATATGAATTGACACACTTCTGTCGGATGCTCATATGTAATAACAAAGCCTGTGGTTTTACGCCTGTCTTGAACATCTACACCTGGGCTGTGAAACAAAATGAAGTTTTTGCCAGAGTGACATCCTGGAGACATAGTTGGTTGATGTTGGTTGGGGGTTCCTACTGCAAAACAGATCACCCTTTGCTATAAATCCTTGGCAAAGAATCAAATTATGAGCGGAGCAACACCTTCAGCAGTAACCCTTCACCAAGGGTCTTCTATGGTTTTCTACTGGCTCAAAGTTTCTGGAAAAAAAAGACATCAACAAAAAAACAGTAATCAAAAAAACGTGAAAACATGATGACCAGCCCTAGGATTATTACTGTTTTTCATTAACAGGATACCCTAGGAAGATGACCAACTAGGGCACCCCATGATGATGACCAACTTCCCTAGGACCTGCAGGATACCCTCGTGGCCGCCATAGCTGGGCACATGGCGATGAGACCCCGGCAGACGTGGACCTCGTGCAGCTGCATCTTGAGGCGTTCCGGGATCTTTTGGATCAGCGTCACGTCGGGCTCCTCCCGTGACACCCGCGGCGCCCGGGGAGGCGGCTGCTAGGTGGTGCCAATGGCGCCCGGCGCTGTATGTTGGAGATGAAATTTATGGGTGTTTCTCAATTTTTTGGGGTACCCCCGAACCATTCAAGATGAAACATGTGTATAAGGATTAACAGATCATTGTTGTTTTTGGTCCAGCTTCAAACACACCCATATAGTCTGATTTTAGTTGGAGATTCAAATGTACCAGGTCACATTCTGGGGATAGTCACCACTTCAGAGCACTCCTCCCTTGGTGGTGGGAAACCAATCCGCGTCGAAAACAACGGCTGGTACAGTGGATCCCATGCTCTCGTGGTTCTCTACCCCGTGATGCCATCCCTAAAATGCATACTTTTCACGTGGAAGCCAGCAAGTTTGGGGGTAGCACCATGTATGCGTACCTGTTGGCATACCCTGTTGGTCGCCTCCATGTCAGCCTCCAGGAGGGTACCTGTGGCTCAAACATGCCACTGGACTGTGGGTCGTCCGAAACATTCCTAGACGGGGCATTTAAGTCCAAGCATATTCACGCACGCCACCAAAGTTCGAGTCATATCTGGTGGTTTCTCAAAATCGGGGTACCCCTAAATCATCCTATGCATCAATCATTTATAGTAGAAAAGCTACCATTCTGAGGGTACTCCCATTTTAAGAAGCCACCATACAGAGCAAGTTTTCCATGGTATCACATCCATCAGCAGTTCATCATCAGCCATCGTTGCCGCAGGTCTTGTGGCTGCCCCTTTCGCAGGTGCCGTCCTTCAACCTGACCTCAAAGTGTCCCTCGCGCTGCAATGCTTGCTGCACCTTCCTAAGCGGCCATGGCGAATGATTTGGTGGTCTCGAGCCCTATGAAAAACACGGGTTGATATGGCAATGGGTCAATATTGACCAACCAACCAATGGTTAATGAACAGCTGGTTAGTGGTTAATAGTAGGGGATGATAACTAACAATAGTAGGGGATATACCAGCTATACATGGCAATGGGTCAATATTAACCAACCAATAATGGGGGAGAATGACCAACCAATAAGAAGGAAAACAATGGTTGATAGTAGGGAACCAGGGGTACAGGGTTTTGACCCACAGCCATATTCATACAGGTCACAGTTATGAAAGCGTTCATCATGACCATTACTGGCTGGTAGATGTTGGTAGGGTTGTTTGCCATCCCAAAATTATGCTTGTCAATGATAAGAATAGGTAACATCAATTGATTGTTGGACTACCAATTGAAATTCCGGAGATTGATAGTAATGAAAAGAACAAAGACTATATCAGCTGATTATTGGCATTCGAATCATTCATCATCCTCCTGAACCATTTGTCAAGCAAATGTAGCTATGCATTGAAGATTGAGGGACCAGGATTACTACGTTACAATAAACATCAGCAACAGCAATGTCAGAGTAAACATCATCAACTGAAATCCGCCAGCTATTCAGAGTCGTTGTATCTCAATAAAAATGCTCACATGGCAGTTAACCATTGCCTTTCCTGTTATTGTTGGTCATTATCCCCCCTTATTGGTTGGTTGATATTGACCCGTAGCCGTTAGAAGTGATATTTCCCGTATCATTTTTGGTTATTATCCACCATTATTGGTTGCTTAAGATTGACCCATACCCCTAGCTGGTTATTGAAAGTACCGGGACGGGTCATACCCAGCCAACCAGTGAAGGTGGGACGGTTTTCACTCACTCACATCCCAACAGCCTGGTGGATTCCATGGATTCGAAGCAGGAGGGGGGCAGCAAGGCCTAGCGCCAGCAATGTGAGTGTTAATGGTATACCCATATTAGGCGAGCTGGGTCAAGCAGTTAACCAACCAAAAATAACAAAGGATATAATACTTTTAATTGAACTACCTTAGTTACGTTTGTTGGGATGTCAGCACTACTGGTTGCTGGTTTCAAACCCCTGGGAAAAAAATAGAAACCAACCATTTGGTAATACAATTGGGAAACATGTTTGAAACCACCCTCCAGAATCATTACTGTCTATTTACTTGGTTTCCCATTAAAATGGTACCCCGCAATTTATACTCGAAGAGTTTATTGATGGAACACCAAGTATAATTACCAATTTGGGTAACAAACTAACCCCCTCAATTTCATTGGTTAACATTAATCCTAGGTTAATCTCATAATTAACCCCCCATGTATCATTACCAATTAGGGTTTAATCCTGCCTTACCTTCAACCTTGGCACTTATACAATTTGGGTAACAAATTTGTATTACCTGGTTAATATAATTACCAATTTGGGTAACAAATTTTAACATTAATCCTGGGTTAATCTCATAATTACCCCCCAAATTAATCTATTATTCCTGGGTTAACAATGGAGCGCTCAACCGAACTGGGATGCGGCTCCGCTCCGTGTCACCAGGCGGCCCAAAGAGCCCCACCGATAGGCCGCGCTCGTTGAAGAATTGCAACAACTTGGCGCGTTTCTGGGACCTGTGCGAGGCGAGATGGGGGATGACTTCACCAATGATGGTTATCTAGCTGGTTCATGATTAATAGATAAATAGATGATGAAATATAATGAATATACATATAATCAATATAATGGTTGACCAACAACCCTTTGACACACCAATAATAGTTATCTAGCTGGTTCATGGTTACTAGTAGGGTATTATAATCAACAATGCGATGGGATATACCGACTAGCCATCAATTTGATGGGGGACCACTTCACCAATATTCTTATCGGGAATATCATGGTTAATGATGGTACAGCAGCGGTACAGGGTGAACTGACCCAGAGCCAAAAAAATCCCATGAGTGATCGAACGACACTCGTGAAGGAGCACCGAGCACTACCTGTGGTGAATAGGTTGGCTACAACACAGGGTGTTTGGTGTTGCAAGCGCAAAGTTGCAACTGCCATGAGGTTGGTTTTTTGATGTCAAGCAGTGAAGTGAGACCTACACAGATCTCACCCCACCCATTGGCTCCGGCATGTGGAGCGGAGATGACAGGGTTGAAGCATCATCTTTAAGCATCATTGACCGCTGACCAATCATCATTGGGAATGGTTAAAGATCACTAAGCATCATTGACCGTTGTTACCCACCATTCCGTATCCCCTACGCCATACCCTCGGAACAGCGTTGATCACAGGCAGGGCGCTGTTCAGTGCGCGCGGAGCGGAGTGAACTCATCGTGCTCGTGATCTGCGTGATGAAACTGGAGAAAATGCCGATGGCCAGCAGGATGATCACTGGAGCGGAGCCGAACTGGGGAAGATTCACCATGGTTGTGATGGTTATTTAATCTTGGTGGTTAAGATGATGAAGATTGGTTAATAACTGGCTGAGATGATGATATTGGAGGTAAGATGATGATATTGGTGCTTAAAATGATGAAGATTGGAGCTAAAAATGATGGTTAATAAATCAATCAAACTGAGTGATGGTTAAGACTGGTACCAGCGGCGAACACGATATGGTTGATGTTGATGCCATGATGACTAGTACGAATCTTTAGCATCACTTTGGTTGATATTGGTACCAATAGCGATGCTTTAGATTGGTACTAGTCAGGAACGGTCAATAGTAGCATCAAGATTACAAAATGGTGGCCTTTCTCGAAATATGGGACCCCAAGAATGGTTGGTTGAGTACCACTAAAAGACTATAAATGGATGATTTAGTGGTACTCCTATTTTGAGAAACCACCAAATATGCGAATCACTGATGTTTCACCTTGGTACCAATAGTGATGCTTAATATGATCGTCAGTCAGCAGTTCAGAAGGGTTGGAAGAAAAGGCAATAGTGATGATTCACATCCAATAGGGATTAGCATAGCCAGAAGGGGTAAAGCGGCGAGTGCTCACGACTAGTGATGGTAAATGTGAGTAAACACCATACTAATCATGGATGATTTTTGTTGGTCAGTAGCAAAGCATACCATGTTGAAAATATCCAGGTTGATATGAGTATTAGTATGGTGATTACAGTAATCACCCTGTATGTTATACTCACTTTGGAGTGGACCTACCCAGTGATTACTAATGTTTTGGAATAGCATTGGTAATTAATAATGCCATTCCAAAACATTAGTAATCACTAGATGCCTAGTAGGTTTGGAATTACTTATCAGTGGACCTAATATTTTTTCACCAACCGCGCCGCGACTCGACTCGAGTCGAAGCATCGACCATAGCACCAAGGTCATCTGAGGTCAATGTCCCATTGATATACCAATTCGTTGGTTAATCAACCCATTGATATATAAATTAATTAGTAATCATATCAGTTAGTTGATAATAGTATCAATGATATCCCAATATCCAATAATATCAATGATTAGTAATAATAGCAATTAATTATCTACCCATTGATGTTATTACTAATCATGGATATATGCACTAACAATCTCTGGTTAATCATTAACAAAATTTAGCCATTTGTTGTTTAATTCTAATTAGTGATTACGTTAAGCATCCTCAATTAAGAATGGTAATGATATTAGTATCATAATATCTAATGACATATTGATGTCCATGATGATATGAGTTTTGGATTTTTGAGACCACAGCAACAGACATGGCTATTTCCAAACATTGCAGACCTGAATCCCTCCTGACCCAACACATTCCTAGCAAAAACATGATCGTGCAGGTGAATCGTGGGCAATGTTGCTTCTCCAAGCTCTTGACGGCCGGTGTTTCATCACCAGAGTTGTCATCGGATCAACAAACCTGCTAAAAAAGAACACCTCGACATGTGACAAAAACATACAAAACTGCTAACCCATCCCAAAAAAAACCTCAATCAACCAATCATCCCAAATATTGAAGATGAATTGTTTGAATAAACAAGTCAACGAGTCAATGAAACCATGACAAAAACTCGTACGGGGACAACATCGATGGATGATCACTGCTGCTAAGAAACACAGGGCAAAGAACCGCTCCATTGCATTGTCTGGAGCAATATTATTGGTTGCCGGGGTGAACCTCAGCGGCACCCAGCTAGCGCAAGCAGCAATGAGTGGTGGTTGGAGCACGACGATGGTCGTGACAATGGTGGTTTGATGACTCACTCTTCAGTCACTTCGAACAGAAACTGGATTGATTGCTTGGGGGTCAAAGGGTTACTGGCTGGTGCTTCACGTTGCAGCTACAGTGGCACTGCCAGAACTTAGATGAAACTGAATGCTGTCCATGAAACAAAGTATCCCCAAGCTGGTTGGTGGCTTGTTGCGCCATACCAAAAATATGAGCTGAGCAACCAACCATTTGTTTTGATACTGGGGAAACTAAAAATGTCAATCAAAACACAAACTGGTACTTGATTCAGCCATTCTTGCTGGCTACCATTCCCGATTATTAACCCCTATAATCCCCTATCAAACATGTCAAACCAACCAATCCTCGGTTGTGATTTCTGCATTGGCATTGGCTTTGCCACTGCTGGTCCATGGCTGACCATGGCAGTGGTGGGCCCATAATTCAAACATGAGCACTTATATGGTGCTTTCTCCCAATGGGGGACTCCAAAAATGGATGGTTGAAGCTTCCCTACCATCGTAATCAATTCATTACTAAAATTATCTAAAAATCATGAATACTAGATGATTTGGGGGTACCACCATATCCTGTTGTCTGACACTTCACCAGTCGTCACCAGGTATCACCCCCTTATCACCAGGTGATCAGCCATGCCGGCCCAGCGAAACGAGACACTGCGTGAGGGCCCAGTGCATAGAGGCAGCATAGGATTCAGCAAAGTCCGCCTGGAACAGCATCTTTTGAACCCCCCACCCACCACCCGCTACCTGGCACCTGTTGGAAGTCCAGCCATTAAGCGACTTGGTGGTTTCTCAAAATAGGGACCAAAATTGGTTGGTTTATTACCATAAATGGTTCCTAACTAGATGATTTGGGGTACCCCTATTTTGAGAAACACTCACTTGACTCACTTGTATACCACAACTGGTGAAGTCAGCCAGCTGTTATTTTCACCAAGTCGCGTGTTGGCTGTGAAATACAAGTTCAATGCACCTGGTATTCCTGTGGAGCGTCACATCCAACTGGTGCTATGAAGCACCAAGCAACCGTCAACACTGAAACGTGGTGCTACTTGCCTACGTGGCGGTGAAGAGATGTTTTCGGCTGTTGTGATCCTGCTGACATGTGGCTCATCATGATGCTAAATGATGCTACACCTGAAGAAAGGTTGTCAATTGACACAAGCTCGCTTCTTTCAGAATATTTCCATAATATTGATGGGAGATGATGGGAGGTCAGTACCAATCAAGTTCCCACATTTCACTCGTTGCACTGCTGGTGGTTTACCAGCTGTTGTTAAGCCCAAGTAGCTACAGAAGCGCTAAGGTTGGGAACTGGAAAGGAATCACAGTAATCAAAATTACCTGCTGAGCAGAGAGCTCCTCTACTACTTGGGCTCCTTAGGGTGACCTATGGATCCCCAGCCAGATCCTCCCGGACGCTGCGCTTGGTGGTGCCAGCCCGCGCGGCTCGTTTTCGCCTGTTCGATCTCCATTCTGAGAAGCCAACTCTTGCCATCATAGCCCCAAGTTCCGATGCCATACCAAGAACCTCAGGTCCCCACCGTCCCCACCCCTGGTCCCCACCCCTGCCCGACATGCAAAGGCCAGGTGGCGACCCACCATAGAAGTGAGAGAATACTGGACAGGACTTATTCAATGTGGGTCAACGCATATTCGCAATCGTCATGGCTAACAGATGGCTGATATCAATTATCATGTTTGATACCGATCACCGTCGTCAATCATCATCATTGTCATCATTGTCATCATTGTCATCGTCCTCCTCCTCCTCATCCTCATCCTCCTCCTCCTCCTCCTCCTCATCATCATCATCATCACCAGCATCATCATCATCATCATCATCATCATCATCATCATCAATATCAATCATCAATCATTATATAATCATCAATCATGGATCATCATCATCATCATCATCATCATCATCAATATCAATCATCAATCATTATATAATCATCAATCATGGATCATCGATCATCATCAAGCATCATCAAGCATCATCACCTTCATCCATTATCATGGTCATTCTTGATCAGAATTCACCTCAGCATTTTTGTTGACGGGTCAACAACGCTACTGTACCTTGTGGTTCGCAGTCGGTCGAGAAGCCGACAAGTTGAAACATGAGACTGTGGTTCATAACTTTATAACCAACAATCATACTATTTGGATGATCATCCCAGTTAGTACGACCTTAACAACGAGTCATTTGCAAGCCACAAAAACGGTAATTGCAGTCCTCATAGTGACGATAAAGCCAGTATGATAAAGGGAATAAGAGTGAAAAACAATTTCCAATTATATATCCCAAACAATCATCGAATTAATTGATTATTGTTGATGGATGCGCAAATCATTCCATGACCGCCTGTTTGGAATAATGTGGCTGCGGGTCAAAACCCTGTACCACTGGTTCCCCCATCATTTACCATTGTTTCCCTTATGATTGTTGGTCATTATCCCCCATGATTGGTTGATGAATATTGACCCAGCTCGCCATGTATGGAAAACCTGTTGCATCCGTTGTGGATGGCTCTGACCGTGGCTGGGACTGCAGAGCTGCTTGGTCTCGCAGAGCAACCCCCCAGTCCTGAAAAAGCATCACCAAGCAGCATGCGATGATGTGGTTGATCAGCAGGATCATGAAAACACCGGCCACAACCTCAGAACAAGCAGGGCATCCATTCACATCCATTCATCCACAAGCGAGTTGTGTCTCATCTTTTCTTGTCATCCACTACCCCCACCTAGGTTCAAGGATAGTTCTGAACTAATCGTAGTGGTGAAATTAGATGAAACAGCTTGGATCAAGATTAGACTAGTTCACAAGTTGTACAAAAATAAAACAACATATTCTAGACTGGTCCTAAAAACTAACCGCTGTCAAATGATCCAACAAAAAAGGGTCAAACCTGCTGAAACAAATCACCTTCAAAAAGAAAAGTGTCATGCAGAGGGTCCATCTGATCTGTGGCAGTGGGTCAAAACCCTGTACCCCTGGTTCCCCCTCATTTACCATTGTTTTCCCTATGAAATTGTTGGTTGTAGACCCCCATTATTGGTTGGTTCATATTGACCCATAGCCATGTGGCTACGCTTTATTTTTTTTGTATCAACCAGGGTTGCCACCACCTATGATTCCCAAGCATAGGCCACGACCACCAGGGCTATCTGTTGTTTCAATGGCCAAGACATGGAGGCACCAGAAACCTCGTGATGCGGAAACGTGCACATGTGCGTGTGTGTGTGTGTGTGTGGGCATATTTTCAATTGATACATATGATATATGGTTGGTTGTGTATCACAAAACTAATGTGTTTGTATATCTGGTTGGTGGCTTCAACCTGCCAAATATGCGCAAGTCAACCAACCATTTGCTAATAATTACGCTTGGGAAAAAATGTTTTCAAAAACCAACCAATATATATGTATGGTTGTGCACCAACACCGAATATACCAAACATGGGTAGTGTATGTGTGTGTGTGTTTTTTATGGGATGTGAACAGCTGGGGTGCAGGGTACCGACAGCCATACATACATAGAGAGGGAGAGGAACACGCTGCATGACTGAGAGAGGAACCACTCATATGGCAGTGGGTCAAAACCCTGTACCCCTGGTTCCCCCATCATCAACCATTGGTTCGGAGGGGGGTGCCACTATTTTGGCCCATGCCCACATGGTGGTTTCTCAAAATAGGGGTACCCCCAAATCATCCATTAATAGTCATTTATAGTAATAAACCAACCATTTTTTGGGGTCCCCTATTTTGAGAAACCCCCACATGTCCATGATGTCAGGCGTGTGTGGACGGCGAGCTGGGTCAACCCTTTGACCAATGGCTAGGTGAACATCCCAAGAAAGACTACACGGCTGGGCTGGGGTTAGTTAATGGGATGTGAACAGCTGGGGTACAGGGTACCATAGGGTACCCACAGACTTCAAGATCAGGTTCCCAAGCCGTGTAGACGGCCACATGGAGATATAGAAGTTATATGGCTATGGGTCAATATTAATCAACCAATTTTCTGGGGATAATAACCAACCATAATAGGGAAAACAATGGTTTCCATTTGTAGAATGATTATTTTTTGGTGGGGCCTATTGACTACTCTATGACTTGGCACATACCCACGTCCAGGTTCGAGCAAGTCACTTTCATCAACATGAAGGTGTGAGTCGACAGGAATCGATTGGCCAAGACCATCATCTCCTGCTACAGCACCATCTTCCAGGGTGTGGAATCGCTCGCCAGCCAACTGTATGGATCTCCACTGGTAGTAGTGAAACCATTTACCAACATCAATCATGCTATCTAGGACAATACGGATAATACTATCCATTTTCATGATGGAATCCACCATAAACAAACATCAACCATACTATAGCCTGTTGAGGGACTTTTCATAAATCAAGACCCCGACAAGTGTCACAAGTGTGGTCACCAGTCTCTCAAGGTGATATGATATCCATGACAAGTTCGATGCCCCATATATCCCATGGGTATCGCAGGAATTGGATGACATAAGGCCGTCAAAGTAAAGGACTATTGAACTGTGATCCCACAAATCAATAGAAATGTGGAACGAAGGGACTTGATCGTGCATCTAACCTTGCTAAATATGAATGCAGTGCAGAATGCATGAAAAATTGATATGGAGAACCACCCACTTTGGGATCAGCTTCAACCCACATCAAACTATAAGTTCCTAGGGTACTGCAGTTCATGTATAAGAAATTATCTATGTAATTTCATGTATATATAATATATATTCATGCAATTGTATGCAGAAATACATGTGCATATGTGCATGAATGTAAATATCTATATAGTTATCTATGTATGGAAATAAAAACAGAATGTAAGAATATATAAGACAATAAAGAGATGGCTAGATATCGTCAAGTCAAAAGATTTGCCGCCGAGACTCTATTCGTCACTCCCCTGAATGGTTTTTCAATATCTGCCATTTGTGGATCACTGACCGAGCAAAAAATGGTGATTCTTAACTTCACTGGTTGGTGGGTTTCCCAAATGGGGATTCTTAACTTCACCGGTTGACAGGTTCAACCCCGTCATGAAAAATATGCGCAAGTCAACCAGCAATTTCTTAAGAGCTACAAGGGAATCTATGAGATGTCAATCAAACCACCAACCAATTAATGGTTGATGGGTTTCCAAAATGGGGATGTCTTCGTACTGGGAGCCCCAGTTATATGTTGGTTGATCACCATAAAGATGGTCAATCTCCATCGTCAATGGTTGATGATGGTCAATGATTGATGGTTAGTCTCCATGGTCAATCTGACTGATTCGTTAATCCCAACAAAAAACCTGACTGATGGTTAATCACAAAACGGCAAATCCTGACTGATGGAAATTCATCCCAGGTGTCAAGTATATTTTTGGGCATTTTTGTTGGATGGTTGAATTGTGAGCTGTAAGTAATGGTAAACACATGGCAATAATGGATCATAGAAATGGCATTTTTTACTCAATTTGATATAGACAAGAGGTATTGTCAATGGTTAATTGATGGTTAATAAGCAACATAAATTATATCAACATACATAAACTATATCAGGATGAGTTCCCAGTGCTCCTGCTGCAACTTCGCCACCCTTAGCAACCGCAGCAAGCGCAAGAGGCGCAGCGCGCGCAGGAAGCGGGCAGAAAACAGCGGGCTCAACGAGGAGGTCGAAACCTGGGGAAGCCGCTCCGCAAGCTGGTGAACCAGAGCAAGAGGGTGGATGTAGATGAACATAAGGTTATATGAGATGTAGGTTATAAACATCTTATAAATGAACCATGTTTATATAGTTTATGTAGGTTGATATGATGTCCCTTTATAAGATAATGTCCAGTTATAAGATAATGTCCATTTATAAGAGGTCGAATCCCCAGCTTTCACCAGCTTGTTCACCATAGAATGGTTGATAACATAGTTCCTAGTTGATATAATCGTTAATGTGGCGGGGAACAACGAGGGCAGTTCATCATGGCTTGATGGTGAATGAGCTGGCGAATTGATGGTGAATACAATGCTTGATGATTGAAAGCACTCAATTTGGTGTCTACTGTGATGCTTAGGTGACGGTTCCTTGATGGATAATTCAATGAAAATTGATTCACTTGGTGGTGCTTTAAGCTGCTAAAGTGATGGTTTAGTGATGCTCAATGATTGCTAGCAATCACACAATCATGGTGAACAAAGGTTGACAGTCAACGGTTGACATGTAGATTGGCCATTAAGTATGCAACAACCGAAATAACGGATGGCGAACGCTGGCCAGCAACAAAGGTTAATGGTGCATAATGAATTGTCAATCATCAATGGTAATGGTTCACAAATGGTCAACAATGCTGCATGGTCATTCGAATTCCAGTCCTGGTTCAGCATGGCTGCCAGCGATCAATCTGGCGGAAAACTATCGACATGGTTCAGCATGTACCACTTTGTGCTGCTGCTGTAAGCATGGTCAGTGTTGGGTATCAAAGCGTAAGCGTAGTGAATACCTAGCGGAAAACGACTAAGGTTATCCAACAATGATGGTGGAAAATTGCTATGAATTGCAAATTCAGCATAATCAAGGATACTACTACTACTACTACTGCTACTACTACTACTACTACCACCACCACCACCACCACTACTACTGCTGCTGCTGCTGCTGCTCCTGCTGCTGCTGCTCCTGCTGCTGCTGCTGCTGCTGCTATTACTACTACTACCACCACCATTACTTCTTCTATTTCCTTTGCTACTTCTACATCTATTTATACTTCTGCTTTTACTGCTACTGCTGCGACCTGCTACGTTTGCCGCTATTGCAATTCCTACAATGCTGAATCCGCCCCAGAATGATCAGTGGTGGATATCAAAAACGACGATGGTTCACATGATCATGATCATAAGCTATGGGGCCACACCCACTGCCCAACATGCAAACGGAGTGGGATCCGCCTGTCCGTACGTGGAAAAGATTTCGATTCCAATGATCGCGGCGTCCATCAAAATGACGACCAGGTCAATGAAGAACCTGGGCCATCCAAATATCTCGTGCTTACATTTGTATGGAAACAACTTGCATGCAAACTCATTTTATGGATTATACAGTTTACAAATCCATTGCACTGGCAAAATCAGGCAATTTTTCTTTGTCAACTGCAGAAGAAAAATCTCGATTCAGCGTATCAATCATGAGAACGCTCTGTTTGTTCACATTAACGCGAAGCATACTAACCATTATGATTAACCATATCAATTATCACCTTTAGTGGCCAATAACCATCATACTCACTAAAAGGCTGCGTTTCTTTTCATGCACTTCCCAGGCCATTTTTGGTCTCATCTTCCCAGTAACACTCTGTAACATGACGTCCTCATTAGCTCGTTGGTGGTTAGTTGCGCCATCCCAAAAGTGTTAGTTCATCAACCAACCAATCCAAATAACAAATGATAAATGCTTAAAACCACTATCCCAAATATTTTGGGAAAAATAAAATGTTTCAAACTACCAACTGTCAAACATCCATTCACCAATCACAACTGCACGGTCTACCACGGAGTTAGGTGGCTTCTCCCACTCAACGGCCACACCACTGGGAATCTTAACGGTCGTCTGGCAGAACATCACTGAGTGAGAGGCTGAAGCACCAGCAGCTTTCTTTGTATATCATCTCTGATGGGAAATCCATAGATCCATAATCATGGTGAATCACAAACAATTTATGCTTAAACTGGGAGAGTGGCCTACCATCATTCATCATCACATCACAAAAAAAGCATTATGAAGCTTGGGATTTCCATGGATTTCCCATCAGAACATAGCTGCTTCTACCATTGCTTGCCATCCCAGAAGACCATCATGCACAACCGGCAGGGCCGGCCCCGCAGGGCGACCAAGATGCCAAGTTCGAAAGTAGCGCCTGCGTTTCGTGCGCGCACCGATGGGTCGCTGGACCCCGGGAGGTCCCCATGGGTTGCTGGGGCCCATGGGAAGCTGATGCTTCGCCATGGCCGCTGATCCTACATCCCGCTGACACACCAAGATGGCACAGAAATGTTTGGAAGCTTCAACATGCTGAGCCCTTCATTCTGGTAGATAGAACTTCAGCTGAACCACTCATCGCCTACTCTTGGCCATAAGAACAGTATGATCAACCGGTAGCCTTCGCTAGTTTCCTGAACCAGCAACCATTGCTTCATGCATCCTACCAACCAACAGCCACTACTTAGATCTACTTAGTATCAACCAATCAACAAGTGAGCAACCAACCAATCAACCAATCAACTTCAACCATTTGCACTTAGCATCAACCAATCAACCAATCAACCCATTCAGCATTGCTTATGCCACCTTAGCATCAACATCCATCATCCATTCGAACGCGTTGCAGCCGGGAGCCCCCGGCGCCCGGCTCCTCGCCAACTTGGAGGGTCTTAGCTCCGCTGTGCCCGCGACTTCAATGCCAAAGAGGAAGTGGAACGGCATATCCACCAACCAATAGAAGAAACTGATCCTGTGGAGTTGATTGGTTGATGAGTTTATTGGTGATCCTTAGTATCAACCAACCAAAGAAAATGATCCTGCGGGATACCACCAAGTTGTTGGGAGTATCGCCAACTGATGGCTCCTGGCTACTGTTTGTATGGTGAACTGGCCAAGAAACTGATGAATTAATCGTCATGGAAGCGTTCATCAACAGGCTGGTTCATACACTGGCTAATGGCAAACAAACATGGTTGAGAATGGTTCGTCATGATTCGTAGCTAAGCATTGGCGCAGAGAGATTCTGCTGTGTGTGGGGGAGCTGCTGGGCGTGTACCACCAGAGATGTTGATGCCAACAAGGTTAGGTAATTATTGACCATTGAACTAAATGGTTAATCATAATTCAATTCCTTACTTGTCACCATTATGCGCCCACAAATTGTTAATAAACCATTATGATGAACCATATCAATTATCACCACTAGTGGCCAATAACAATTAGTTGTATATACTTGATCATGGTTGGCAATGGTTGATAGCTCGTTGAGACCAATTTGCTGCCATGATGCAGCTGCGAATCCCAGCACCACCTGGCCCCCATGATGTTCCCTCACCCCTCCTGGAAACCACCGTGAGGAAGTGAATGAAGTCTGGCAACTCAAAGATGCCCAAAGGGATCGTGATCAAGTCCCACAAAATCCTAAGCCGGCTCCCGGCTCCCGGCTCGCCACAAGCGCCGCCTTTCCGTCATTTAACGGGGCCTACAAATTGCAGCTCCAAATCAGCGCCCGAGTTGTTGGGCTTGGAACAAAAATCTGTGGACTTGAAGTGACCACCTGGCAGCTCTGCAGATTTGAACCAGAATTGGGTTACAAGTCTGAGTCTAACGACATTTTTCCCGGTGCAAATTCTGGCTTTTGGGCCAGGCTAACGCAAGATCCACACGTTTGCCATGGCAGCCAGGACACGCGTTCGATGTTGATTCTCAACGAAAAATCTGTACAGTGAATCTCATGAAATCTCAATTTTGGCTGGTCAGTGCTGATTGCTGGAGAGAAATCAAGCACCAATCTGCAGCAACCCCCGCAGTCGCTGCAAGCCAGTCCACACTAAAATGGATGTGATTAATGTCACCATCCTGCACCGCTTTTGGTGCTGCTTTCAATGCTTTCACCCGGACGCTTTTCGCTTTGTTGCGCTCAGCTTTTGGGCATTGTACTCTTGGATGAGGCGATCTGTGAAGGGAACACCAGAGTCATAGAGACAATCCGAGTCTGTGAGGAACGTACCAAAGATGCTGCGATCAAAGTTGCAGTCCAACATTGGTCGCAGCATCTTTGGTACGTTCCTCACAGACTCGGATTGTCTCTATGACTCTGGTGCTGGGTGGATGCGGCACCTCAACTGAAAACTCACTCGGCTCCCCATCCACCGGACGGTTCTTGCCATGGACCAGTCAACTTTTGGATCCATCCTCGGCCTGAGGTCTTCTCCACTTCGTTCAAGACGTTCGTCCAGGAGGGGGATGCCATGGCACAAAGGGAATGACAAGGCGATTACAAATAATGCAAGCTCGCAATATTGATGGATATTGATCACTTATGTACCTTTATAATAGAACTTCTCATAGTCTATGACAATGAAATATCATTTTTCTCGATGCTGTTTGTGTTCTCTGTGTGGAACATATGCATTGAAATTGCTGAAAAATGAAACGACTTGTGATCTTTGTTTACTGACGTGCGGCACTTCGAAATGTGGGCCATGACTGCCCCAGAAAATTGGCTTCGGAAATCAAGCACCGGTCAAGCATTGCAGGGGCAAACATCAATCAACTATATCATTCAGTCAATTCATCTGATCATGTAAAACTATGTACTATTGTAATAATCGATCAGTTATTCCTCTTGATCATGTTTGATATCAAATCATTCATGACATGAGGGGGTCCCAACATTAATGACCAGCTTTGGCGATCAATCAATTATAATCAATTACAAAATCATGCATTACAGTATTACGTGGCTATTCCTATAAATCAATGAATTCCTACTATCTACCATCAGATATAAGTTGGTCAATTGAAGAGACAGGGACTCCCTCAAGATCCACCAAGCATCAGGATACTTCCAGCGGTAGACCACAGCAGTTGCTTCGAACTTCCTGGGTGCCACATTGGTCGTCGGTTACGTTGGTCGTTGCTCAACATGGCGTTGTTTGTTGTTGGCCACGTTGATCAACAAGTTTGTTGTTGTGCATCAAACAAAGCGGTATCTTTTTCAGTTGTTTTCTTTCATTCATAGTGCAAGTATCACGTTGCTGTTTTTTGCTGTCAAACAGTTCAAGTTGCTGGGATATTGATTGTTGCTGCTTGTTCCTGGTTGCATCTTTGCAATTTCTGTGTGTGTGCTTGTGTTTGTGTTGGTGTTTGTGTCCGTGTTTGTGTTTGTGTTTATGTTTGTGTTTGTGTTTATGTTTGTGTTTGTGTTTATGTTTATGTTTGTCTTGTTGTTTTGTTGTTGTTGTTGTTGTTGTTGATGTTGCTGTTGCTGTTGCTGTTGCTGTTGTTGTTGTTGTTGTTGTTGATGGTTGTGGCCAATTGCACTGGGTTTTGTGTTAGTGAAGGTATTGGTTGATGACGCGGGTTTTGATGTTGCGCCTTTGGTGCTTCACCAAAAGTGATAGTGGGATATGGTGGTGACCGGCTTCTGAAAGTGACAATGTTGTATAACAGTTGTGAACTAGGGTAACTACTAGTTGTGGAAGATATAACTATAGTTAAATGGCTTATTAATCAACTTATAACCAGGGGGCACCACCTTGTGTGATAGTAAATTGACAGATGTAGGACAAAAACAGATAGTGATAGTTTCTGAAATTGTTGTATGTTATAAAGTTGCTCTTGTCCTACATCTCTCAATTTGTTAAGGATGGTAGTGGTGGTTGCTTGAGGTTTGCTGTTTGATGTGGCAGTTATGTAGCCCTAGGCCCTAGAGACTGTCTACAGTGTATAGCCCACAAATGGGATTGTGCGGAAATTATGATGTTTCTAATGCTCTTTCTGTACCCCCCCTCCAGTTTTGCATCTTTCTGAGGCACACCCATTTCCAATCCATTTATTCTCATCATTCCAGCCAGTTCTATCGGGTAGTAAAAACAAATTTTCGAACAATGAGATTGGCAAACAATACTCAGTAACAATGTCTATGAACGAAACACCCCTGAGTGTTGCTTCTATTCTCCCCTAATCCTTTTCGTAAGTTTGTCATTTATCACGTTCATGAACAGCTTTCTGAACAGCCGTTACTTTTCACTTACCACTTTGATTCATAGCTTTATATTGAAAACTTTCTACTTTATGAAAACAACCAGCTTATTATGGCTTTATTGGTACTTTCACACCACTTGAGTTAGAAACTTTCCTAAGATGTACCAATAAAGCTGCAGAACAACAGCCGTTACCCGTTGGTGAAAGCACCGCCGTGCTGCCGGCAGGAGACCTTTGGACTCAGCCAAAATGCAGGAGAGATGGGGGACCCCCAAACCAAGCAGAAATGGATGGCTGGTTGGTGGTTGAACCACCCCTATGAAAAATATGTTTGTCAACCAACCAATTGTTAATAGCTACTAGGGAAAATAAAAAAAATGTTTGATACCACCAAGCAGATGGATTTTGAAGGTATGGGGATGTATGGGGTATGGCAGGGCAGGGGTATTTCAACTGACAGCCTTAGGACCGCTGTTTGTTGGGTTATAGCTGCGGTAACTACCATTGATGATTGAGATGACTATAGTGAAGGGGCTCTGGCTGGGACCGTGAAGAGTGATGATGATCGTTTCGAAGGCATCAAAAATGACTATGCTCCTGCCAATGATCCACGATGATCCATGCGTAGATCTCCACCCTAGGCTGAAAATCATGGGACCCATCATGGTGGCCCACCCTATGCCCTGATCCACCACCGGAAACGCCCCCCACTTCGCCGCTATATCCCAGTGGCGCGGGTAGACGACAAACTGCTGCAAACAGCCGTCCTCCAAGAGCGCGTCATTCATCCTGCCGCAGCGGTGTGTCTACGTAGTTGTGGCTTAATGTCGCGCAACCACAAAATTCTGGTGGCGGTGGTGATGATGATGATGATGATGATGATGATGATGATGATGATGATGATGATGATATAAGCAAACAATAAACATGGCAACATGTGTTGATATACAGGTAGTAAAATCAACCTCATCATGGTCGCTGGTTTATATATAGACTCCAAGAAAACAAAAACATCATGAAATGATACGCTCCTTAAGAGGAAGTGATGAACGGCGATGGTGGCAAGATTATGATGCGAATGATGCTGCATTGGATGGATACAAAACATAAAAAATCACCAAAAGGAACCAACAGACACTGTTAGTGCTACAAAGCTATTCTGCCGATCATTATAACTACCATCATTGTCATATTTGTCTGCGGGTCATGACCCTCTACCAAACTAAGTAACCAAACTAGTAATTTGTTGGGATATCCATCTACCCTTCTTTTGGGTTGCTTAATATGGATGTGGATCAAAACCCTGTACCCCTGGTTCCCCCATCATTAAGAATTGTTTTCCCGTTGTTGGTTATTAACCCCCATTATTGATTATTCATACTGACCCATAGCCATATTGACCGATCGCCAGGCACTGTGTTTGTTGTCTCAGGCAATCTAGCAGCTCAAAGGCTGGAAAAATGCACCCTTCACCCCTTCACGCTTCAGCAGAGGCCTAAAGCGTGGCCCCATCACCTCCCAGCCATTTGCCTCATTTGGGCGTCGGTTTCAGCTCTGGTGTTGCGATAGTTCACGTGCCTACGACGCATCATCTCCTGGACAATGGGGCGGATGACCCGGATGAAATTGTGGCGAATCTTCTCAAGAACTACTAGTGGTTCAAGGCTAAACCAGGTTTATGTGGTGAAAAATGATAAGAATTGATGTTCTATCATGGTTTAATCACTGGTTTAGTGCAGTCTAATTAAGCACTATGATAAATGATTCATATGCTTTACTTTGATTCAAATGGTTTAGTCACGTGTTGAACGTTTGCATTTGCCTACGGTGCTTTACCAGGAACCCTTGGGCATCAAACATTAGCAATAGCCGCTATCAACAATCATGAACTGTCTTGACATGCCATCAACTCCCGCCAAAAAAGGTGTAAATTGCACTGACATAGGCACGAAACCGGATTGCAACCCCAAACAGGCAAAGCCCGCAAAAAACAAAAGACCAATTGATGCATCTTGGTATGTTTGATAATGCAAACTCCAATGATTAATCACTGTTAATAGTGATCTCCCTGGCATAAAAATGATGGCTTGCGTCCTGGTTTTGGGATATATCGATCATGATCTCTTATCTCGGGTTGACCAAACCATTGACATTTGCCGGTTTTGATTTCAATCAAGCAACCACACGAAAATAGGCGATACCTATAAATATACTGATATGATGCTGACTTTTGACAATTAATCATAATGCTATGTAATGCCAGGGAATACGAAGGTATGGTTGATGCACAACAATATTGGGATCGTGGCATATCCTGTTTGAGTGTCAAACCATACTGTGTCACACATGTGGCAGTTTCTTAAACTGGGGGACCCACAAAAATGGTTGGTTTACGACTCATCATGACTACTATTGGATGATTTAGGGGTACCCCTATTTTAAGAAACACCCATATGGCTGTGGGTCAAAACCCTGTACCCCTGGTTCCCTATCCTTAACCATTGTTTTCCCTACTATTGTTGGTTATTATCCCCCATTATTGGTTGGTTAATATTGACCCACAGCCATATGTTTCTTGATGTTTGAAGGTTTAAGGTTTCTGGTGCCACAAACCGCAACCACCTGGTGGATGTCCATAGATTGTACATTCAAACACGTCATTGCGTGCATCCACTATAAACATTGCATGTATAGTATGGGTGATGGTGACAACATTTTTCTCCGATGAAATTTTCAACACATGGACATTTGTGAGGATCTCCGAATTCTAACGCCAATCCATGTTCATCGACTAATTCCATGCGAGTCCCATATCGCCTAGAAAAGGTCAATCGTTCATCCAACAATATGAAGAATCATTGATATAATTAATCTCTTTCGCCCTTCGAACAAGTATCATTTCCAACAACATTTTTGCTGGTGAACAAGACCGGTTAGTACCATTAACCAATAGGAACAAGCATTTTTGATCATGAAACATCATACAGTAACCACTACTGACATCTACAAAGCATCATTTTCCAATAGTACCATGAGCCTCTAAAACCCTAACAAAGGTAGATTTGCTGCATTCCAAATATGGTTTTACAACCCGTAAAAGTAACTATTGTAGCTCAAAATGCCCCCGTCCTGGAGAGAGACTTTCCAAACGCTGCGCATGTGAAGCTCTTCCCGTTGAAGCTCTTCATGCCTTAGGTCCGTTCTGCGTGCCGCGCTCGTTGTGCAAGTTGGTGAGCTCAAACACTAACTAATTGGTTGGTGGTTTCAACCCCAAACCATGTTGGCTTGTTTTGTTAGCGTAACAATGGTTGGTGGTTTCAACCCAATTTGGTTTGGTTCGTTGGTTGGTTACTAATAAAAATGTTAGTCAACAAACCAACCATTTGTATATACCATGGAAAACAAAAAGTGTTTGAAACCACCAAACAGCGAATGGTAGGTCAACATTGAGCCACCACCAGTTGAACCAGAAGTAGCCGGTAATTCAAACATCACAGGTGTGTTTCTTAAAGTTGGGACCCGCAAAAGGATGATTGGGCAGAAGTGGCCCTCGATGTTTTGCAGTTTCTTTTCTCAGTATGCTTCTTACTGACAGAAACACCCAAGTGTGGGGGGGGGGCGCTTCTTGCATGCTGGATCTCCCAGCGCAACTGAGAGCAGAAATCACTCAGGATTATTTGAGTTGGGATGACTGGTTGGTGGTTCGGGTCGCCATCCGAAAAAAACATGCCTCTTAATCAACCACCATCCCAAATACTAGGGAAAATAACACGTGTTTAAAACCACCAACCAAATAAGCAAGTGAAACTAGCAAAAGGTGGTGCAATCTCCGTCATGAATGATTGCAAATGCAAGGGATTCCTGATGAGGGATAGACTTTTAAAGTATGCAAGTCCCCAACGTCCGGTATGTACAACCGTAGACAAATACATCACACTAGGCTCAGATGACATAATTGCTAAGTCAACTTACCCGAGTATATATTGGAGGCACGTCCCTTTGTGAATATATGAAGCAAAAAAAACATGGGAGCCTTCCAATGGCAATGCCACACCTTTACCACTCTGAATTTGGTCAGTGGGCTCCACCTTCGGATGTTCACAGTTTGTACCGAAAAAAAGCAACCAAAATCAATCAGAACAAACAAATTTCTCGAGTTTCTCATAATATATTAGAATCATTATCATGAGTCATAATCATACATGACGATATTTATGCAACCTAACAATGACCAGGTCAGAACTCTCAGGTCCTTGACCAGCAAACTCGCTGGCGGCTCCTGCTGACTCCCTGCTTGCGCTAGCCAGCACCTGCAGCCCATATCAGCCCATGCCCCGGCGCCATGTCGTCCAGGTGCTCTTCCGTCTCGGAAGAGGCCGTTTGGTTCAGCATCAGCCTGGGCCGGGGAATCGCTTCGCAGATGGCGAGCTGGGTCAAGGCTTTAACCAACCAACTAATGGGGGATAATGACCAACAAAGCTATAAGGGAAACAGCCTGGTTAATGATAGGGGAACCAGGGGTACTAGGGGTGAACTGACCCACAGCCATATGCGGTCGGCCAGGCGCAACGTTGGAATGTGAACATTCAGCCGATCTCGTTGAGAAATTACACTATTTTTTGGGAATACTTGCGTGTCCACTATGAGCGTAATCCATATCTAGGGCACAACATCAGAAAATTGGTAGTGACCCTATACCGAGATCCCCAATGCGGAATGGCCTGGTACAAGGACAAAGGATGGATCACAAACCTATGGTGTGGGCGCATGGAACATTTTGCTGCCAGACATAGAATTTCTGGTAATTCTTCAAAGGTATCCCATATATTCATATATATTCTATGTATGGTCTGAGTGCCTACATTCGCCTGGAAAACAAGCAACATGTAGGTAAATATTCCATACATTGCGAATCTGGATATATGGCAGTGGGTCAAAACCCTTAGTCCCCCTGGTTCCCCTATCATAAATCATTGTTTTCCCTATTATTGTTGGTGGAAATCCCCCATTAGCTGGTTGATTAATATTGACCCAGCTCGCCATATAATACCCATCTCTCCTTGTTGTAAAAGCCCGGGCCGGCGGCGGGCCGAGTCCGCAACCTTGGTCGTGTTACGCTCTAACGCACGTCGTTGTGTTGAAACCCACCATGCGCTTCAGCAATGTCGGCGTGGTTTAAGTCATTCATATGGTGGTTTCTCAAGCCATAGGGAGCCCCAAAAATGGCTGATTTACTACTATAAATGGTTAATAGTGGATGATTTGGGGGCCCCCTATTTTGAGAAACCACCATATACTATCCCTACCCTTCCAGTTACCTTTGTAGTAGGTAACCAACCCAAAAAAGCAATGGTAGATACCAGCTGGTTACCTACGATTTCGAGGTAACTGGAAGGATAGGGTATGATTCACAGTTGATGATCATGATAAACTGTGATCATCAACTATAAATTATTGGTATTAATGATCAAGGATGATCAGTATTAACTATTAATAGTTGATGATTCACATCATATGCTATGATATGAACCACCATGACTATTAATAGTATACTGGTATATCACATCATATACTAGTGATCATAAAATGGATTATTCATTAGTAAAAAATAATCATCAATAAACTACCATCATATATCAATAGTTGATGATCAGTATTAACAATTAACTATTTAAACCAATTAATTAATATCATCAGTATTTTATAGTTAATTGAGTTAATTGATAGTGATCAGTATTTAATTGATAGTGATCATTGGTATAAAATACTGATCACTATCAATTAACTCAATGAACGACAATCATCCACTCTGAAGCATCAACGACCACCTCTGTTGGCCCTGCACGATGAATCCATCGCGCAAGCGCGCAACGTGAATCCTGATGAAAGCTCAATACTATTTCTGGTTGGTGGTTTCAACCCCATCATAGTCAACATAAATGGTTGGTTAATAGAGTTGACATATCCCTTTTGATCCTTTTTCTGGTTGGTGGTTTCAACCCTTATGAAAAATATCAGTCAACCAACCATTTGTCAAAACTACTACTGTAGGGAAAATAAAAGATGCTTGAAATCACCAGCCAGATTTGCATTATCTATCACTATCAACCGACATGACTGAAAACGATATGATTGCTACTGGTTCATCATTAAATCATGATACCGAATCAACTCTGTGACGTACATGACCCAATGATAAACATCATTCATCATCAACCATTCCGCAACCGAAAGTTCCTAAGCCATATACGGGTGTTTCTCAAAATAGGGGTAACCCCCAAATCATCTAATAGTCAGCATTATCTGAAATAAACCAACCATTTTGGGGGGTCCCCTATTTTGAGAGACCCCCATATTTTTCCAACCCCCCTATTGATCATTTTGAAATTAAAAAACCACCTATATACCATATATATGTTTGGGGGTCCTAAATTTTGAGAAACCACCATATGGGGGTTTCTCAAAAAAGGGAGCCCCAAAAATATGGTTGGTCAACTACTATAACTGGTTAATAAAGTGGATGATTTGGCGGTACCCCGTGTTTGAGAAACCACCATGTGATGGTTGTAATAGTGGTTAGTTATGGTTAATTGATGATTAATAGTGGTAACTAGTGGGTTGCCAAATTTCGAGAAACCACCAGATGATGGGTCATGTGGGTGTTTCTCAAAATAGGGGACCCCACAAATCATCCATTATTAATCATTTATAGTAATCAACCAACCATTTTGGGCGTTCCCTAGTTTGAGAAACCACCATGTCACCACTCTCAACCATCACCACCCATCACTGTGCCTCCGGGTCAAATCACCCCAGCGCGACAGGGGAGCGGTCAAGGCTGCCTCCACATCGTCGCCTGCGGGAGATTGGGCGGTTGATGGTGGTGGATTAAGATATGGTGGTTTCTCAAAATGGGGGTACCCAAAATGGTTGGGTTATTAATATAAATGTCTAATAAACTGGATGATTTGGGGGTACCCCTATTTTGAGAAACACCCATATGCTTAATAATGGTGGTTAATGATGGCTAATGGTGGTGATTCATTAGCGCTTAGTAGTTGAGAAGAACGAGTAATGCTTAATGGTTTTGTCTAATGCGCAATAGTGGTTATGATTCGTGGTTGATAGTGATAATGGTCCACTGTTAAATTATGCTCAATTCGTGCTTTATACTGGTGATTGATAGGTATTGATAGTGCTTAATGGTTGCTAATGGCTACGATTTAGAACGTTGAATAGTGAGTTTCATAGCAGTTACTCACTATGAATCATACTTATCATAGATGATCAAAGCCATTGATGGCTGCTATTAATAGCAGTAATTGTCACCATTAATAGTTCATGGCCAATCTTGCCCTCTGTTAATGGTGATGTCTATCCTGGCAGCCGGCCCATGGGCTGGTGGATCCATCAGGCTGCATGGGTGATGGTTTCTGGTTGGTGGGTGCGAACAGCCACCCTGTCATGAAAAATATGCGCAAGTCAACCAACCAACCATGTGTTAATACAAGTGGGAAAATAAAAAGTGTCAATCAAACCAACCAGCTTTATCATGTTGGTCGAACTTGACTTAAACCGTTTCTTACAGGAAAACTCCAGGAGATTGGGGGGATAACACGCCACATCAAGGTGAGGTAAGCATCGTAGTACTGGCGGCATCATCACCAGCTGGGATCTACCAGTACTGGGGATCAGCGGGGACCCGTTGGGAGAGACACAACCGGAGGCACTGGTTGCAAGTACTGCTTGAAGGGTTCTGTTTGAAAGTTGCTTGAAAGTTAAAGTTACCCAGTACAACTTGGAGGGCACTGTTCTTTTGCCAGTACATGGTTGTTCTGTAGCTGTTGATTCGATTTGCAACTTTTTTGGAGTTCTTCCTCATTTTGGAGATCTTTTTTTTGATTGGTAGTGTACCCGTCTTTGCTGCCTCTCAATACATGACCAGGACGTTTTGCTGTGAACTGCCTAATGAAATGATCTTTCAAAATCTGGATAAAGGAGCAACTGACCTCGTCTGTGCAAACTCTGCAAACTTTCCTTATAGATGGCTGACAGATCGCTACTAAATTATGTCATGTAAAGAATGGATCATTGCTCCCACTGCATCCCACTGCCACCCCAGCGGAAACAAATTCAAGCTTCACTACTATCCTTGGCGCACATGCTGGCTATCCGAAAAGGTTACCGTATCCAACCAGTGAATAGAAATTGTTTGCTTGGAGGAAAAGCCAGCAGTTTTGAGTATCCTCAGGAAGTAATTGTCTGGAAATACAGTACCCTGATTACTCTTGCAAATGAATGATTGTCTGGAAATCCAGCCAGCTAAGTACCTTCCAAAAAACACCACCCCCTCTGGTATCATGGCTGTGGGTCAGTTCACCCCATACCCCTGGTTCCCCTACTATTAACCATTGTTTTCCCTATTGTTGTTGGTGGAAATCCCCCATTAGCTGGTTGATTAATATTGACCCATAGCCTCATGGCTGGCTGGATCATCAATTCGGTAGCCAGTGGTTTACCGACTTACGCCGCGGCCCAGCTGCCGAGATCGGCCGAAGAAAACTGTTGCTCCTGCCAGGCGAAACGAATTCCATGAAACGATTGACCCACAGAAACAACCCGGGAATTTCTCAAAATAAAACAAATGATGAGATAATATGGGAGATAAAATTGGGGTCTCTAGCAATGATGAGATAAAATGGGGGTTTCTAGCAATGATGAGATAAAATGGGGGTTTCTCAAAATAGGGGACCCCCAAAAAGGATGGTTCATTGCTAGAAAATGATTACCGGTGGATGATTTGGGGGTTACCCCTATGACTTGAGAAACATCCAAATGGGTACAGCCACATTCTGGATTTGGTCCACTGACATTCACAAAACTCTGCAATCATGCACGATATCTTTTCATTTCACTTGAGAAACAAACAATATTGAGTTGTCATTTGGAAAGGCCGATATTCTGGGTGTATAGGCTATGGTTGGTAACAGTTTGGGGTGTTGTAGCAAGACGGATTATCACAGAAACAATTCCAAGGTTCAAATCTTACTCCACTGTGCTCTGGGCAGTGGAAGTCATCCAAAGTTGGGTATGGGTGACCATCATCATCGCTGGTTGTTATAACCCCTATTGATCGTAATCAGCTGTTCATTAACCAGGATTAACCATGGTTAATTAATGGTCATGACGGACCAACTATTGGTCACTACCAGTTGGTCAGTAACCATCATCAACCATTATCAACTAATTATGAACTACCCTAGTAACCATTATCAACCATTAATATATCGATTGTTATATTGTAGATACACATCTATGACTATATGTCAACTACTATATCCATTATCTATGAATATATGTCGACTTCGACCATTATTGACCACTAATTATTACCGTTGGTTCGTGACCATCAACATATCGATTGACCATTCTTTACCATTCTGAAGCATCAATCCTTGGCTGGACAGTAGGTTGGTTTCAAGCTTCTTCAGCTGTGTTTCAGTTCGTGTTAGTGGAAACACCACCATCGTGAATCCGGAGAACTGTAGTTGATGATCAACAACATCAATTTTTATATGATGATGTGCTGTAACTTAAATGCCGAAACCTAAATTGCTGTCAGTAACAATTCCAAAACGGTTGTTTCGTGGGTGCCCGAAACGATCCTTTCACCAATGTTAGATCAAATTATAAATGGAACTAGATGGACCCTACCCTTCCAGTTACCTTTGTAGTAGGTAACCAACCCAACAAAAACAATGGTAGATACCAGCTGGTTACCTACTATAGAGGTAACTGGAAGGATAGGGGTATATAAGTACATATATATATATATAAAATACCATTGACCCCCAACAAACACCTCGCGTTTATAGGTCATAACATGTCATAATCCATATTTTGGAGGCTCAAAACCTAGCTTTTTGTTTCTTTTGGGCCCATGGTATCAATGCCCATATCAAATCATAATGGATCAAGGTGTATCCAAATAATAATGGATTATGATTGACAATATCTGTTCAGAACGGTTAATATTGATGTGTTAATGATGGAGGTACCAGGGTTCTGGCTCTCACCGATCGGTGGAGCAATCCGCTCTCCAACT
>VSDK01024571.1:328793-357211 GCA_009767595.1 Symbiodinium kawagutii
GTTCAGCAGCCACTTTCAAGAGAAAGTAGCGACTATGCCTCTCTAAAACAAGTGAATAGCTTGTTTCATCATATTTCCCTCTTGCTCAACTAACTGAACATGCCTCCACGGGCGTCACGGGCGTATAGATGAATAAGAAAAGAGGCTTACAATATAAGTTTGATATTCCATTTATAGTATATTCCATATACTATATTATAGTAATACTATAAAATTGTAGCCTATGAATATAATTATCATTCTTGTTATTCCATGCATGTGCGTATACAGGCGCCAGCGTCGCCGAGTCTAGCAGCTGTTTTCTCCACGGAAAACCGTTTTTCACTCAATCTGCGAACCCTTCGGCTCCTGCACAGCTGTGGCCTCATACTTTTCCAGCTCTTGCCGCAAGCGTTCGTTGGATTTCTTCAATGCTTTGGTTTCCAACCTGGAGCGCAGCTGAAGCGCTGGGGGTTCCCCAGAGGGTTCAGAAAAGCTGACGGAATCCGCCAGCCACGCCGGTGATTGTGGGTGAAAGGTCGGTACTTCTGGCTATATTATACCAATAACATCCAATAACCACGAAATGACTACGATCATCAAGTGATACTGATGGGATTTGACGTGGGCCAAACATCATACTGGTTGGTGAATACCAACATGATATTCTCCTGATAAGATGAGATGTTATGGTTTCATATTTTAGCTTTCTGCCCCATTCAAAGCAATGAATCTAGGAGTTGGTCGGCTCAGTACTCAGTGCTATGGTGTTCCCTCATTGCTGGGGACAGGTTCTGGAAACGATTTGAGCAGTGAGCCATCAGCCATCATTGTGACAAACCAGTGGCCGGGCCATTCCGTTAGCTGAACCGATCTTCCCATATGGGGACAAGCAGTGGGTTTTGGGATTCAATCCAAAACGTTGGGTTCTTGCGCTTAACAATTGTTACTCTTGGTTGGAGGATCAGATGAGTTTCCTCTTGTAAGGGAGCAGGTGCAGAGTCCTGCTGTTCGTTTCCAGGAGGGTACCTATTGTTGGATGACTTTATCTAGAATCTAGGCAGAGAATCGAACATCGGCTGCGAGATGTGCCAGTTTCTGAAAATCCAAAATTGAGAAAACCCAGCACCAGCTGCCTCCAAACTGCTCTGCTTACTTGTTTCAACCGCACCCTGCCCCAACCAAAGCCAATAGGAAATCATCCCAAGTCGGGAACCACAGATGATTGTATGGCAGTGGGTCAAAGCCCCTAGTTCCCCTGGTTCCCCTATCATTTACCATTGTTTTCCCTATTATTGTTGCTTAATATGGATGGTTAATATTGACCCATACCCGTATTTACAAACCCACCATCATCAACCGTTCTCACTGGTAAACTCACTTGGAAGTTGAAAATCACCATTTCCAACTTGTAATTTTCACCATTTGGCAGTGGGTCAGTTCGCCCCCCGTACCCCTGCTTCCCTGTCATTAACCATTGTTTATTGTTGGTTATTATCCCCATGAAATTGGTTGGTTAACTGCTTGACCAATAGCCATTTGAGTTTATCTATGGTAGACTTTCCATCAGGTTTGCCTGGATCAAGCCGTCAACGAAATGCAGCCCAGCGGCTCGTGCTGATGCAACAGCACTCGTCGCAGTTCGCCGAACTCCGAATTCAAGAGATGTTCGAAGGGCGATTCCGGGTCTGCCAGGCAGAGAACGGTCCCAGGGTGAAAATGCGGTGGTAGGAGAATATATCGCAGCGAAAATGATACTTTAGGTGAAAAATAGGGGTCTATCAATGTGACTTTCTAAGTTTGCACTCCAATGTGTCTTTCTTCATGGATTGGGGGTAGTGGGGGTGGGTTAACCTAATCAATCATGATAATATGCTTCTGATAAAATATTAATTACTCACATGAGAATTGCCTGTGACCTTATTTGGCTGGAGTGCAAAAATGTTCCTCTTCCTCATTGGTTGGTGGTTTCGACCCCTATGGAAAATTTTAGTCAACCAACCATTTGCTAGTAATTACAAGGACAAACAAATGCGAATCACACCACCAACCAGTTTATCATTGTTTGTTTGTTTGTTTGTTTGTTTGTTTGTTTGTTTGTTTGTTTGTTTGTGTGTTTTTGTGTTTTTTGTTTGATCTAATTATATCTAATTAATCATGATAATAATCTCTTCCTCATCATTCATGTCACTCAAATGATGGATGGCAACATCCCCTGGCGTACCAACAACTCCACACCATCGACTCGATGCCAAGATGCTGATGTGATCAAGCACCGACATGCTAACCATGGCGGCTCCGTGACGCGGGACTGGTGCGGCCGGAACGCCAATCTTCCAGTGGTGCGCGCAAACTATGTAGATGACAAGCCGAACAAAGAACAAACTTCATTTCATGACTATGAGCTTGATGTATTTGGGAAGTATACGAGCAATCAGATTCATGATGATTCATATGTTATATCATGACCTCTTTTCAACGATGTCAATCTCTAAGCAGCACGGTGTGCTTCGAAGCCGCGGCTGGCAACGCGAGCTGGCAAGAGTGAACTCTGTACGCCTGACCTAGATGTGTCCCGGATAGCCAAATCATTGTTCAGGGGTATAACATCATAGCAATACTATATGAGCGAGCGGCAAAACCTCAATTTAAAATTGTGGAATATCTCAATTGTTATCGTTTTTGGGAGTTCACTATATCATACTATATCGTTTTACAGGTCCCGGAGCCATTTCTGAAGATATTCCAGCCGAAGACTAAAGTTAATTACGGAGAGTTGAGCCTTTCTCTCATATTTTCTATGATGATTGTGTCATTACTAGATGATTATAGATGTGCTTTTTCCCGTTAAGCCACAGCTATGAGGATAACATATATAGGATAGTGGTCACACAGAACAGCCTGGACACCTCCGCAAGGCTTCAGGGAGCCCTGACTCCACATGGCCTACCCATCTGCCAGCCAGGGGGGCAGTTCTTGACCATGACAACCAGTGAACCCATGGTGCGAGAAGCATCGGAGAAAACCGTTGGTTCAAACGTTTGTCAACGATATTCACCCCTATCATGTTGAAAATGGTTTATGATGGTTAAGAGATCCTAAACCATGATCCTTTCACCTCTGAACTCCATTATCAACAACTAATAGACCACTGGTCAACATTACACAAAATGTGAATGACACATCTTCGCCAACGGACCAATGGAATCCAGGTTGCAACCGCTGTTGCTTCCTTGATCCTTCCCCTTACCGATCATCGATCATTGACCAGCAACCATCATGAATCATGATAAACCATCATCAAGCAATATCAATATCATTAGCCATGCACTATATGCTCCATTATTGAGATTGTTCTCTGCTCTATTGAAATAGGGATACCAGGGATACCCCAAAATTACCTAATACTATCATTTGTATTGGTAAACCAACCATTTTCGGGGCTTCCCTTTTTTAAGTTATACTTTATCATTGACCACACTGTATATTTCGTATTTTTGCTGGTTATTATCCCCTATGAAATTCATGTTGACCCCTGTTCATCAAAATATTGCTTTTTTGCTTCTTAGCCATTGTATTCCCCTATCTCTAACCATTGGTTAACCTCAATAGTTGCCTATTACAAACTATTTTTGGCCACTATTGTTGGTAATCAACTATCATGGACCGTCATTAACCCATAGGGTATATTCCATTCAGTAGTTTAGTTGGTACATCCTCTACTATTTTTGAAGATTATTCCCCATTGATGATTAAACATTAAGCAGCTGCTTGACCATTGATCAATTGGTTAATACTGATCCAACTAGATCCAACACACATATTTTGCCAACAAATCATCCACACACCGTTGAAACTGCAGCAGCAGCATCGCTCACGCCTTTCGCGCACCATTGCCCAGAAGCAAATTGGCCTCCAAGCAACAAGCATCAGTAACCAGCACCAATGATCATCACAAGGCTTGCAGTTTGACTATGGTAAGGCAACCATGATCTATATGCTTCAACCAGTCAAAACAATCATTCCATGTCAAAATGGTTGACTATGGTTAATTGTGGTGACTGATGGTTTAGAATGTTTCTATACGGGGGGATAAAAAATGTCATCCACAACCATAAGAAGAGTCCTAGCAACAACAACAACAACAACAACAACAACAACAACAACAACAACAACAACACACGATCCAGTAAAGCACAAAAGCCCCAACGTTCATAACCAGCTCAGAGCAACAGGATTCCCTGTGGAGTGCTGAATAGCACGATTGTCTTGACCCATGATTGATGAATGATTAGCCATCACCAATCATCATTGAACCAAACCCATAGATATCCATCATATCTGTTTGATTTTCTTTGAGAGCTCGCAGCTGATCCTTCCAGAGGCAATTCCGAACATGTGCTTTAAACTTTTTTGGGCTACGCATTGCTCAAAAATGACCAAACAGCTGCTGTTTGAAAACATATTCTCTGGGGCTGGTTGGTGGTTTCCGCACCACCAAACGCAGGGTTCTTGCACGGAAGCGGAGCTGGAAAGCCGAGCCAAAGACACAAAGGCCCCGAGGGCGACTGTGCGAGCACTGGCAAAACTGAGAATCCACTGACGGGTATCAGATATATGGCTATGGGTCAAGGCTTTCAGGGATAATAACCAACAATAGTAGGGAAAACAATGGTCGATGATAGGGAACCAGGGGTATGGGGTGAACTGACCCAGTGCCATATGGAGAAAAGAAACGCCAAACGCTGTCAGGCCAAAAAAAATTCCTGAGCTTCATGATGAACCATCGATCAACCATCAGTAATCCCTGAACCATCATTCACCATCCATGAACGATCATTAACCAAGCTCTTAACCAAGATTGCCCAACATCAACCAACATTAATCCTTCTTAACCATCATCCCTGAGGTTCATGAGTGAAGGTTAATCCATGAGTGATCAGCGGCCCCAACATCCTTCACCAACCGTATCCTTTCTCGCAACGCCACCCCCGGGGCCCCCCCCGCTCCGCTCACCTGCTCGGACAGGTCCTCGGAGGGCAGACCCAAACGCTCGGCCTCCTGGCGTTCGGTTGGTCGAGCAGAACCTCACGAGTGATCCGAAGCATATTTAAAGATATGGTGGTTCTGATCAGAACCATGAACCAACTTTAAATACTTAAATAGAAGCTAGTGAGGCTCATGGTTCCTCAATATGGATTCTGATCCGAAGCATATATCACTAGACTATCCATAGTTGGTGGGTTCTCAAAATGGGGGACCCCCCAAATCATCCTAAATATAAACCATTCATGGTACTAAACCAGCTATTTTGGGGGGTCCCCTATTTAGAGAAACACCCAGTTAGATCATGTTAGATAATGTTAGATCATATATTGGATAGGTTAGATACTTTATCCATAGTTAGATCACGTTAGATAATGTTAGATAAACCATAGCATATATTGGATAGGTCGGTCTAACCATACTACAAGAGGGTTTCAAGGACATGAATGCAACCATTGGCGCTATTACAACCACATTTTTCTGTAACCTTTTTTCCGGACATTCATGATCAAATAGAAATCAAGGCCATTCTACAACCATTGACACCATTTTAGTAGGTTTTAAGCATTCTGCACTCACATGTTTGTGAAACCATTAGCCCTATGTTTTAAGAAATTTGCTGAATCAGAAACATATTTGGATGTATGTGGTTACCATATGTAAGCAATTCATCCTCTTTCGCCTACATTAAAACACTAGATCATTACTAGAATAATGTGCAAAGTGTTGAGGATCACAAATCCGATATAACAAAGTTTCATCTGGGCATGCTATTTGAGTCTCTTGTTGTTATTGCCAGGGGTAGATGAATGTTTAATTCTCTTTGTTTCTTACGAGCTCAGGATCACAGTGCAACTAGGGTGACTTTACCAGGCTCATGGTAAGTCCCCAGCTAATGGTAGATACAATTAGCTTGAACAAGCTCCTTGATTGGCGAATCTTTAGCAACGAATCTGACTGGGAACCATCACTTTGCACTGCTCAGAGACACTAAACTGTGTTTGCACTAAGACAACTGCACTAAACTGATGCACTGCTGATGCTTGTTCAAGACCGTGCATTTGTTGGTTGCAGCGACTCAGATCACGTCTCCTTTCTTCGCTTCAGCCGCTGCACCGCCTCCGGGCGTCGAAAGGGTTTGGAACGGGTAGTTTAAGCTAATGTGGTTTTTGGTGTGTATTGATGGTTTATGATGCTTCATAGTTAATGGTTCGCACTTGTTCATCGGTGAATAATGGTGGAAAAACATGATGAATGACTAGCCACGGTGAATTGCAGCTTAGTGGTGGTCAGTTGCAATGCTTGGTGAATGCTCAAAAAGTATCTAATTCAATACTGCATCTAATATTAATCATCTATTAAGTATGAAACCATCCTTTTTTTGGGTCCCCAATTTTGAGAAACCACCATACACTAATTCAGGGTTAATTCATGGTGAATGGATGGTCCAGTAGCTGGTGAACATCGCGGTGGATATGGCAACGCTATGGCAGCGCGGGACCACGGTCTACCATGGTGCCCATGCTTTCTCAGGCATCCGGGGCACCATCGTGGCCATGAACATCGAATTGACGTCTTTGAAAGAGGAGGTGATTTATTTTTGTGATTTGAGAATAATCAGAAAGAAGGTGAAACCCATCCGTTAAAATGATTAAAATGATTGCCATCCAGGAATGAAAATGATCAAAATTGATTAAAACTGAACACATCCATTTTTGATTAGAATGATCATATTGTCGTATAATTGTGCGACTTTCTGACATACAAAAAAATGAGCTAAAAACACTCATTCATGTTTATGTTAGTTTGGTTCAAAAAGATCCAAAGTTGTTTCTATGGTTTTTGGTTTATGTTTAAAGGTTGGTGTCCCACGTCATGCCACGTAGCAACCCCTCTTCTGGGTACCCAGCTGAATCAGAACAGAAAAGCAAGAGCCCCCAGCGTCCGAGAGCGTGAACAGTGTCCAAAACCATCTGATGTGAATCATATGGCTATGGGTCAAGCCATTAACCAACCAATTTCATGGGGGTTAATAACCAACAATAACAAGGAAACCAATGGTTAATGATGGGGAACCAGGGGTACGGGGTTTTGACCCACAGCCATATTTCCAGAGCCATCTGATCATGAACAGGTTCGTGAATTCTTAACCAGTTGGTGCTTCTGAATCACATGCAGCTGATAAGTAGCTTATAAATTGATTAACCATGGTAATGATTATGTTTACCGAATGTTGTATATTTGCATATCCATTCTTCATGGCTAATTCTTCTGATTGTCTAAGCACGATGATGAACCATCGTGTCAGGACCATGATTACCATTGATTCATGGCCATTAATCATAGTAATCATGATTCACAAGTAATCATGGCTATTAATCATAGTAATTACCATTGATTCATGGCCATTGATCATAGTAATCATATGCAATCATGATTCATAAGCATGGGCTTGGTTGCTTGGCGGTGGGTCAAAAACCTGCAACCCTGGTTCCCCCACTATTAACCATTGTTTTACCTATTATTGTTCGTTATTACCCCTCATGATTGGTTGGCTGATATTGACCCATACCCTCATCACTCCACTTGGTACACGTTGACCAGCCCCAGCCTCAGAGTCTAAGCCTCTCCCCGGGCGGTACGCCATGGCTCCAGCTGCGAAGAACTGTTCAGTGGGCGAGTGGTGGTTGATTCATGGTCACTCGATGATGCATGGGCGGGATTCCTTTAGGAAATTTGATTCTTGGACCATTCCTTTGCATTCAAATCTTTATTTACTAGTTACTCGTCCTAAAGGTTTAAATGCAAAGGAATGGTCTTAGAATGGTCAAAAATGGCTCACCTATGGTCAATGAGAATTGCATAGCAGCATGGTGTGATGCTTCATGATCGCTGACTTGCAAGGTTGATTATAATTGTTTTGCACTGGTCAATGATGGCTACCCTCGGGTAACCTGGAAGTCCAAATTCCCCATCAGTAAACTGGTTCTAGGAATGCTGGATGTACCACGTTGGTGCGAGCTGGACACCCCTGCATGATTGGTCTTCGCTCCAATTGGCTGCCATGTCCAGCTTCCATATCCAGCTGAGTCCAAACATCGCGGAGGGTGCGCCACATCCAACGCAGGTATGACGCAACCATGCCACCACGGCCACATCTGATGGCACAAGCAAGTCATGCAGGCAATGCTTTCTTCAGGCACAAAAAGCCCTTGTGATATGGGGTTTTCTCAAGAATCGGGAACCCCAAAAAAGGATGGTCTACTAGGTACTTGAAATGATCGATATTGGATGATTTGGGGGTACCCCCATTTTAAAAAATCACCATGTTAAAATCCATATGATGTTTAGTGGTGAGCCTCAGGACCCCCCCACATATCATCGCTTTGACAAACATGTCATAGCTTAGATCTCGTGGACACACACACACACACACGGAGATCCAAGTAAACAACTTGAATCTTGTTGCTGATTACGGCAACAAGTAAATAAATACAAGTAACGTCACTCAAGTGTGGCAAAGTGAGCCAGGAAAGATTGCGGGCTTTGATTCCGCAAGCATGTATTTATAGATAGCACATCAGAATATCGATGATTGGACATATTGTGCAATCTCAGTTACCCATGCAGGCTTCACCATCTGAGGGATGCTCGTGAATCGGATTGCCAAGTTGCAACACTGGTTATACAAGTTTGGAAGATCAGGTGCATCAATGATATATCAAAATATATAATATGCGCAAAGTACGTATCGATTGTAGACGATCACAATCAGCTCAAACATTAGATAATGATCAAAATGCTGATCATTCCTCATTGGGGGATGGTCAACCCGTTTTCCAACAGTGGATTCATGCCACAGGAAGGATTAGTTGCTGCTGGGTCAAAGCTGTTGGCAACCCATGTGTCTCTTCCTGGTTTGGTGCTTTGGCATCGCGAACTGTGGCACGAAGGAATTTCTATAACTCAAGCATCGATTTTCGGCTCAACATTGGTGACTTGTCTCCAGTGCCACATGAGTGTTACTCGAAAAAGTGAACGCCAAAAATGGTTCTACTACTATGTAAACTATTCCTTGAAAGGATGATTTGGAGGTCCCCCTATTTGGAGAAACCACCACGACCTTGGTGCCCATCGGGTCATGGGGTTGGTCGGGTTCACCCCAGTGACGCTGCTGCCACAGCGATGGTTTTTGAATCGAGGCGAAGCGCCGCTAACGGAGCTTCCACGCCACCATGGCCGTGGTGGTCGAGCGCTGAGTTTGAAGCAGATCACTTCACTTGGGGTCGTCTGTGGCCGGCAAAGCTCAGGCGTTGTGCGTAAGGTTACCCCTTGCAAGTCGCAAGATATACCAAGTGCAAAAATATCTCGGCGTTTATCAACCAGCTGAGTCTTGGCCTTGTTATTCAGCAGAGAGCATCAGTATCAAAGTTCCCAGGCCGTTTGATGTATGATTATGTCCATGCAAAGATCTTAACTATGGCTGACAATTTCGAATAACTAACGGGAGTTGATCTTGGCAGTCAACCACCATTGCCAAGCCACCATGGTCGCTTGAAAGCTATCGGACATGGCCCTTCAGGCGTCACCGCTCAAGCGACTGTTCGCCTTGCGCAGTTGATTCACGAGGGGATTTGGTCAACAAAAATTGCAAGATCTTCTCATCAGCTTGATGGCATGTGTGCTTCCAGCAAAAGATGTACATCAAGTATCGCGACAAAAGGGATAGACATAGAAGCAATAGAAATTAAGATCAAGCTTCGAGCCACATCAAATGATCTGAAAGCTGTTGGAGCCCCAATGACCAATGCTACGTTGCATGGCAGCCAATCTGAGCACATGGATATCACCACACATCACGCTGCTGTGCCCTGAATAACGCCACTTAATGGCCATGGCCTTCCCATCTGCCAGTCTTGGTTGGGATGTTCATCCATCAGTTTTTAGTGATGTGGTTATGGGTCAATATTAATCAACCAATGGTAGGGGATAATAACCAGTAATAATAGGGAAAGCAATGGCTAATGATGGGGAACCAGGGGTACAGGGTTTTGACCCGCAGCCATGTTTGGTTTCGAAGTTTCGACCTATTTTCAGCACCATCAGGGGAATCAAAGTGACCATTCGCAAACATCAGCACCGTGGCGATATATGATCTCTGGAGAACGGGACCGTGTTGAATAATCATTCAAAGATATCTGAGTATGGAACACTATAGTTATTCGTTACATATTTCTTACACAAGGAAAGTCTGGTTGGATACTATATAGTGGATTAATGGATTATAGTATAGAATAATGATCCCACAGCACCAAATATTGGATGCCAGTAGGATTCGTGATCATTAAATGCCAGCTCTAGCGACGAAATGAAGGTTGATTCTTCGATACATGATTGACCATTGCATTCCAGCTATTACTGTTGGAAATTATCCCACACCATGAAACTGATGCTTAATAATCATTCTTGGTCATTGTCCCCCATATTATTGTTGAACATGTATTCCCTCCTCTCAATCATCAATTAAGTATGAATGATTGACTCCCCCATCATTGATGGTTGACTATCTTAAATAATAGTCGCTTATTGGTCAGCCGCCCATATAATTAATGGCGTTCTTCATCCCCTCCTATCATCCACTCTTATATTGCCAACCGAAGATGGTGGACCCCGATATTGCCAATCATTCCCCTTGTATTATTCCGTACATGAATAGAATTATTCCCCTATCATATTCCTAACTAACCAATCAGCATTGATGGTCAGAGCACCCAGTTCACCCCACCAGTAGACGTTGGCCTCCATAGCCCTCGCCAACTTTGCCAGCAGCCTGGCGGGCCGCGAGCTTAAACGTGGGAGTCGGTGAGGTTACCCCATGATATGAATCGCTCCCAGGTTCCGCTCTTTCTTCACGTCGCGCTGCCAGATTCCGCTGGCATCACCGCTGCGCATGGCACTCACAGCGCTGACCCAACGCAGGCTGGAAATGGGGCCAGATCTGGAGAGGCCACACACCACATCGATGCTCAGACGCTCTTGATCATCCACCTCTTGTAGCGGCTGTGTCTGTTGATCTTTGTTGAGATAACCCCAAAGCCACAAGATGTGAGGCCTGATGCTCTGCCAGATCCACTGATTTTGGAACCGCCGCACGTCATGGAGGTCGTCCATGATGCTCCGTTGCGCTTCCACGGCCTCCGTGAAGTACTTGCCTATGGGTGTCCAGCGCAGCTTCTTGAGATTGGTGCTCTTGTAGAGGTGTTGGCACTGCGGCCCTTCAAGGCATTGCCATAGAAAGGACACCGGCGGAAAGCGACGCACCTTCACCTGATGCCACTGCAAATGCAGCCACAAGTACTGCTACACTCTGGTGATCAACATAGCAATAGAAATTCCATCATTTGTAGATTACTTACCTATTTATTGGAAATGGTGATTTTCCATTGCCATGTTAGATCACCAGAGTGTACCTTGTATAAGCCTTCATTCACCATACCGTCATTCTCCTGCTGGGGATCTCAGTCATCAACTCGAGAACCACGAGATCAAGGGTGGGCCGAGGAGTGACGTCACCCAGCGATCTGAGATAGCTAGACTGTTTTAGTTGAAGAATAACCAATCAACCAATGGTCAATAGCTGACTAATGGTGGATAATAACCAACAATAGTAGGGGATATACCAGCTATAGCTGGCCATGGGTCAATATTAATCAACCAATTTCATGGGGGATGATAACCAACAGTTTCATAGGAAAAACAATGGTTAATGATGGGGAACCAGGGGTACGGGGTGAGCTGACCCACAGCCAGTTGAAGAATAATCTCAAACAAAAAACAGACGACGATCTGCTGTTTAACAAGATAAGCAAGCCGATATCTTCCCTCCCTCCCCCATACTCATCCCAAGTTTTAGGACAAAACTTCACCACCACTTCAATGGCACATTTCCGCAGGTCCCCAGTGCCTCAAGTACCACACGTCCTTCTCTAAGCATTCATCGATCCTGTGCGCCGATGCAGGAAATCGGCGGAGAAGCCATCACTAACCATAGTATTAACCATCCTAACCATGATTCGGGATAGCATTAATTAACCATCATTGACCATAGTATTAGCCTGGTCTTTGCAAAGTATTAGCCATCTGCAATTCTAGTTATGAAGCAATTCATTGGTAATTCGTAGTTCCCCTGGGAGTTGGTTGCAATAGCACATAGTGGCTATCATTAAGTATACCCAGTATTACTATCCATGCTTGGTTGCAAACGCGCTCAGCCATTCTGTAGCCGCTTAAATGATTTTACTGGAACAATTACTCCATTCATGTGTCGTGCCAACGTCATGGATACAGGTTCTAATAGCTATACTCAACTCAATGTTACCATTATAAAATTAACACCATCATTTTAACTACTACTTATTTACTAAAAAAAACATCAACAAGCAATAATTCACCACTTACCATTCATTAACAATCATTCTGGGCCACTATAACCCTTCTTCACCACTATCACCTCTTCACTAACAATCATTATGGGCCGCTGTAACCCTTATGAACCACTATAAAACATGCTATTAACCCCTCTTAATCTCTAGTGGCCATACCAATAACCACTACTCACCACTATACTCACCACTACTGTTGATGGAGGAAATCCTGCACCAGCTGGTTGGTTGTTTATCCCATGATTTATAGGGTTTCATCATCCCAGGTGGTGCAGGATTTCCTCCATCAACCGTATTAGCTCGAAAGCAAATTCAACAGCATCATCTGTGCAAAAGTCTATCTACATGCCTACCTTCCTCAGCACAGATTCCTGTACGAAAAATGCAAAGCCTGGGAAATACAGCACCGTATTAGCTACTATTCAACCACTCCTCACCACCATCAAATCCACCCTGAAATGCCTCACGTCCGGTGCCAAGGGCCGGGCGGCTCCTGCTGATCTCCCAGGGGCGAATCTGCGGCAAGCGACTCACCGATCCTCCCGCAGCCTTCAGGATGCTGGCCACCTGACGTTCCAATCCGTGTGGTTTTGAGAAGTCACTTAGGATGATCTTTCATGGGATTGTAGATGATTATAGGACTATTTATCTAGAAGTAACTTAGGTTTGATTATAGATGATTGTGGACGATTCTAGATGATTATAGGACTATAGACTATTGGGTAACCTTCAATGGGTTAATTACTTCAATAGGTTGAAAGGATTATAATTATCAAGTTATATAATGGTTTTTCATATGAAGTAATGGTTTTTCATATGAAGTAACTTAGGATGACCTTTCATGGTCAAGTACTTCAACAGGTTGATGGTAGATTATATCCATTAATTAATGGTTTTATATCAAGTAATCTATCATAGGATCATATCTAGGATACTTTCATGGTTGATTTGGTTTGAGAAAATCATCCATCCTACACCCAATGAATTAAAGGTATCAACCAAAAATTGGTGACCAAAGCTGAACTTACCTATATGTTGGAGCGCTATGCTGGAATGCTATCCAGTATTCATCCAAATGGTCCATTATCAGCCAATCAATTGCCCATCCTTAATTCATCTATATACCATCGATCAGCATGATGAAGCATAATGAAACATTACCGGTATGAAGCATTCTGAATTCTGAGCCATCCCATCCTTTATCTTTCAAAACCAGTGTGCACCCATATGATCACCCATGATGCAAGCCAACCCATCATAGGGGGTGAACCATCATCAACCCCATTTACTCCAAGATTGCCATCCAATATCAAGCCATCATTTTAACCACAATCAACCACTATCAATCGCTGTTGACCCATCATTGACCACCATCCAGAATGGCTTGACCACTATTAACTCATCATTAATTAACCACCATCAACAACAGCTTCAACCCGTGGTTTCCCATGGTTTCCCATGGTTTCCCATGGTTTCCCATGGTTTCCCACGGTTTCCCACGGTTTCCCCATACCCATCACGACTGCCACCCCCGAGCCGCGCACCCTGGGTCTCACTGTGGACCAACGGTTCCGAAGGTCTTCAGCGTCCACGTGAATGAAGAACCAGGCCTGAGCGACACATCCGCAGATTTCGGGTGGTATATGCGAACAGGCATTTCCTTAGGGGTTTCACATGTATCACTTCAACTATGCAGCCCTTTTTGAGACCAAGTGCGAAGGGAAAACCGTTGAGTTTCCGCGAGTGCATGGTATCCGTTGGTGCCTACGAAGATAGGTTATGAGCCCAACAACCACCATTAGAAGACGCAGGGCTACAAGCAGTGGACCACTTTTGGCTTTAGAAAATGGGCAGCTAGCATTGGAAGGACCACAGAATCCCTTAGACCATGCTGTGATGACACCAATCCCTAGTTCCGGTGGACGAGGAAGGAGCTCAGGGTTGGGAAGTGTGGACGGGGACCGGTCGGCAGCTCCACGGAAAAGAAGTCGGAAGAGGGAAGTCTACGAGAAGCCCGAGGAAGAGACCCCCAAGCTGAGGCTGGAGTGAAGGAACCTTGGAAGTCACCGGAGGAGTGTCCCCCTGGGCCTAGTGGACAGCCCCAGCAGTATGGACCGTTGGTAAAGACCCCCAATCGAGGAGTGAGTTCTACGGAATCTACAAAGGGTGAGAGCGTAGTTCAGCCATCGAAGACCCCCATGTCACCAAAGACTGGAAGTGGTATGAAAGAATTGGAAGGACCCCTCTTTACCCCAGAACAAGTCAGCCATATGGAGATGATGGAGAGGCAGGCACCGCTCGTGTATGGGACTCCGGAGCAGAACGAACGGCGCCAGTCACAAGACCATCGACCCAGTTTCATGCCCAGCGAGGAAGTGCAGATGTTGGCAAGGATGCTTCAAAGTCAGAGGGCAGAGACGGAGAGGATGTTGCAGCAGCAGCGCGACCATGCTGAAAGGATGAGGCTGGAGATGATGACTGAAGTCCATAAGTTGAGGATGGAAAATCACAAGTTGAAAGAGGACGCTATGGAGGAAAGACGTTTCTTCACCCCGCCAGAAGAAGACAGCGCGAGGTATCGAAGAAAGGAGGACGGCCTAGAAGGGCGTCAAGTTTTGAAGACTGAGGAGGATGGCCCCAGAGGGCAGCAAGCCTTCCGTCTTGAGGAGGAAGGCCCTAGAGGGCAGCAAGCCTCGCGAAACAAGGAGGATGGCCCCAGAGGGCAACAAGATGATCAAGTAAAGGAGGACGGCCCCAGCGGGCATCAAGACCGTTGGAAGCGTTCGGAAGAGGACGGCCTAGGAAGGCAGCAAGATTCTTGGAAGGAGAAAGAGAAGATGCAGCAACCGCTGAGGAATGAGGAAGATATGTACTTTCGGTTGTCGCAGTCTCAGGCTCAGAGTGAAGTTGGAGATCCTTATGAGCTCTGGTTGAGAAGAGCTAAGGAGGACGGCCCAGCAGGGTGGCAAGAACGACGTGGAATTAACACAGAGAGCAACACCTGGTATCGAAGAGACCAGGATCCAGGCAAGGAGGCTGAGGATGCTGGAAGATGGAAGAGTCCGGATCGAAGAGAGCCCCGAAGGATGGAGGAACCCGCCCAAGACACTACTACGGCAGTCATGTTGAAGCTGATGCAGGGCATGCAGGAAATGCAACGACAGATGATGAGTCAAGGAGTCAACCGCTCAGGAAGGATGGATGATCGACAGGAGGACGAAGTTGAGTACGTGAGGCACAGTCCGGAGCTGCCTCGACTGGCAGAGTGGACGATGGAGACGGCCCCGGTGGATTATGGAGACTGGTTGACCCTCATTCAACCTATCATGGCAGATCTCAGCACGAGTAGCTCGGAATGGTGGGACCTTGTGGTGCAGCGGGCCCAGCTACAAGGACCATATGGCTATGAACCCCATCCAAAGATTGCAACACAAGGTTGTGGAGGATGCAGCTTTGAAGCAGAAGCGTTGGCAGAGGTTGGAGCGAAGGGCATCGAGTCTTTTGCTGGCCGCCATTCCTGACAGCCAAAAGGAAGAGGTCGTTTCTGCCAAGGCTGTCACGGCATTGGGTATCCTTACCCGGGTGATGCTGGCATACCAGCCAGGAGGACTACATGAGAAGTCGGCGGTGCTGAATGCCCTGGAGATGCCAGGAGAAGCCAGCAACATCCAAGGAGCGATCTCAGGACTGAGGAGATGGATCAGGTGGAGACGACGTGCCGAAGATGTTGGTGTTTCTCTTCCGGATCCAACAGTTTTGATGAAAGGCTTGATGAGGATCACCAGGAAGGTGCTGGCGGACAATGCCGACTTGAGCTTCAGAGTGAGTCTGGCTCGATCGCACCTCATGGTAGACAGTGTTCCAACGTCAGCATCGGTGGATCAGTTCTCGGAGCATTTGCTGGCGGAGTTGGATTCCGTTGCCTACCAAAGGAAGAAGGAGGGTGGATCGCAACCAAAGATTCGAAAGACCGAGGGATGGGAAGGAAAGGGAGGTTCCAAGGGTCAACAGAAAGCAGATGAAGGAGATCGACGTGCGGATGGAGATAAACCACCTTGCCGCTTCTTCAACACGGAGGCAGGGTGTAAGAAGGGAAAGACTTGCACGTGGCAGCACGTTGCAAAGGATGAGAAGCGAAGATGCTACAGCTGTGGAAGTACCCAACACCTGTCCTCCAGTTGCCCCACCAAGACCTCGGGAACTACTGCCAAAGAAACACCACCCAAGGCGAATGCGATGAGAAAGGAAGACGAGGAGCCTAAGAAGGAGGAGAAGCCGGCATTGACTGCAGATCAGGGGGAGCAGAATACCCCCACCGAGGATGATACTATGAAGACACTCTTGGAAGAAGCTACGAGGATGCTGAAGACTATGACCGTTCAAGAGCAGAGAGGAGGCTCAGAGGACAAGATAGGAGGTCTTCAGAAGCAGTTGGATCAACTGAAAGCTTCGATGAAGGTGATGAGGATTTCGAAGATCTGTGAACAGAAAGGAAGGGGACTCATCGACTCGGGAGCTACTCATCCGTTGAGGACGAAGTATAGGAAGGAGAAGATGAGTTCCTATGCCACAGTACAGGTGGTGCTGGCGGGAGGAAAGTCTATGGAGATGAAGATGTCGCCTCAAGGCATCCTGGTTTCTGAGCAGGATGTTGAGCCCATCATCCCCATGAGTGTTCTCACCAGCCGACTGAAGTGTGATTTGCAGTGGAATCACAATGGATTGAAGATCACTCATCCGGTGATAGGCCCATTGAAGGTGACGCTGCAGGATGGATGCCCTATGATAGAAGGAGACCAGGCTTCCAGCCTCATCAAGGAGTTGGAGCGTGGAGATGCAACCTATGTAAGGTCGATGATCTATGAAGAAGATAGAGAGATGGCATGGATCAGGAGAGTAGTGGATGAACACCCAGTTTTCCGGGACTTGCCAGTGGAGCTGAAGGCTGGATTGGTGAGGAAGCCTGCGGAAGACATGGTTCAACTCGGAAACCGAAGGCTCAGGAAGCTTTGGGAAAAGGAAGGGGTAGTGATCCACATGTTCGCAGGTCCAGATGAAGGCTATACGTTGAAGAGGGCATTTCAGGAGGTTGGAGGCCAGACTTCGCAGCTTTTGGAGCTCGATGTGCTTCGAGGAGGACCGCACAACGACCTTGGAAAGGACGGGGTGGCCTATGAAGCCTTGCTGAGAATGGCGTTGAGTGGACTGACGAAGGCTTGGGTCGGGGGACCCCCATGTAGGACTCGTTCCGTTTTGAGGCATATCGATGTCCCAGATATCCCGGACCTGCCGAAGCCAGTGAGAAGTGTCGAAGAGCCATTTGGGAAGGCAACCAACAGCGAGAAGGACCAGAAGATGGTTGAGGAAGATGACTTGCTGCTCTTCAGGTACCTTCTTCTCTTCGTGATTTCGGAGGAGGTTCGAAAGGTGATGGGTCATTCCAAGAAGATCTATCTTGGAGTAGAACAACCTAAAGATCCCATGAATGAAGACGTGGCGACCCTCTGGAGGACCGATCAATGGAAGAAGATGAAGATGATCTATGGACTTGAAGAGCAGAGCTTTAATCAAGCAAGCTTCGGAGGAGACCACAATAAGCCGACGACATGGGGAGGAAACCTTCACATTGATGTTCCAAGCCTAGAGAAAAGAGGCAAGAAGAGGTCAGTTTATGGAAAGACCAAGCAGCAGATTTGCGAGGAATCCAGGCAACTCTCCAGATGGGTGCCAGGCTTCATGAGGAAGATAGCCGAAGCCATTCAGGAGACGGTGATGGAAAAGAGAGTCGTCATCAGAAGGTTGAGCTGGAGAGAACACGTCTTGGCGGAGCACACGCCATTCAGGAAAGACTGCTTGGTTTGCCAGCAAGCCAGTGCTAGGGATTCGAAGCACCTGCGCTCCAAGCTACCTCCGAAGGCGGGCATTTTGTCGCTGGATGTCAGTGGTCCTTTCCGGCCTGGCCAAGATTTGTATGGCAAGGAAGCCAGATATTTCCTTGCTGGTGCTTTCAGCTGGCCCAGCCCGGATCAAGACAATGAAGAGGAGCAGGTAGAAGTCCCCGAAGTTGAGGAAGGAGTGGTCGACTTTGAGGAGGGCGAACATCGACCGGAAGATGAGGAGAAAGACAACAGCAGGAACTTCGTCACGAGACGTAAGCCCTTAGATGAAGAGAGGCATGAAGAAGAGGCTGAAGAAGAAGTGGAACGCCCAGGAGATGAAGAAAGAAGACCGGTGAAGATGGACCTGATCCGTCTGGTGGCTCCAATGGCCAGTAGGTCGCAGAAGGATGTGATGCGAGCAGTGATGGACTTTTATCTCCAACTACGAATGGATGGATATGAGGTGACGCAGATCCATACAGATCGAGGAGGTGAATTCATGTCCACTGCCATGCAAGCATGGTGCCGATCACGCACCATCTTAAGGACCTATACGGCAGGAGATGAGCCACAATCCAACGGAAGGGTAGAACAGACGGTGGGGGAGATCAAAGCCAGAGTTCGGAGGATTCTTCATGCAGCACAAGCTCCGTTTGAAAGATGGCCATTGGCTTTGAGATGCCTTTCAGAACGAATGAGGAAGGAGACGAAGAGAGAGGCTGCCAAAGGTCCGAATTTCTTGGACACTGTGCTGGTAAGGAAAAGGCACTGGAGAAGTAGAGAGATGGAACCCACCCAGGAGGTTGTGAAGTACATCTGTCCGAGTTGGCAGCACCACGGTCATTGGATTGAAAGAGAGAATGGAAACATAGTCCTCACACGAGCTGTGATGACAGGACTACAAGCTCCACCTCAAAGAGAAGACTGGATCGCCTTGGAAGATGAATGGGGACCAGTCGAGATGAGGAGACGTATTCGAGGAAAGGCGTCAATCCGGATGATGGGAGTGACCCACGAAGACACGGAAGATGAAGAAGACATGAGGGTCCAGATGAGGATTCAGAAAGTCATTGAGGAGGAAATGAATGCAGCAGCCGCAGGAGAGGTTGAGGCAGTAGCTCCAACGATGGAAGGAATCATCAGGTTGAAAGAGATGATGAAGGAGGATGATCGTGACGAAGTCCTACAGACCAGAATGGTCTCGCAGGCTGAGGTCCGAAGGCATGTTGAGGATTGGAAGCCATCGATCCTGAAAGAGCTGGGAAGTTTACTACAAGAAAAGAAAGCCCTAGAAGAGGTGGAAGAAGGCGTGGCGAAACAGTGGGTGAAGGATGGCAGGGCGGAAGTCGTTCCGTCAAAGATGGTATTCACGTTGAAGCCAGAACCTGGAAATCCACGTGGCCGTCACAAGTCAAGGGTGGTGGCATGTGGGAACTTCGTCCCACCTGATCCCAAGATGGACCTCTATGCCAGTGGAGCTAATGGAGTAGCACTTCGCATAGCAGTGGCATGTGCTAGCCAGAGAAACTGGAGGGGAGCCGTCACGGACGTGAAGGCTGCGTTTCTCAACGCAAAGATGGACCTGCTCTATGACCAGCAGCAGGAGAAGATTGCCCTGATGAAACCCCCGATGATTTTGGTGGTGCTAGGCATCGTTCCAGCCGATCGCTGGTGGATTGTCAAACAAGCGATGTACGGCTATAGACAATCACCAAAACTATGGGGAAACCACCGGGACAAGGAGATGACGATGATGAAGATCTCGTTGCCTGATGGAGGAGGAAAGAAGCTCCGCCTGCAGCAGATGATTACGGAACCGAACCTATGGAGAGTGGAGGAGAATGAGGATTCAGATGAACCTGGAAAGCTCCATGGTTTGGTCGTCGTTTATGTGGACGATATCCTGGCATTGGGACCGAAGAAAGTCGTCCAGAGCATCTTGGAGGAGTTCAAGAAGCGATGGGAAACCACAAACCCGGAGTGGGTCAATGATCAGGATCCTACCAGATTTCTGGGTGCAGAGCTTTGGCGAGATGAGGATGGAACGTGGCGAGCCACGCAAGCCAGCTACATACAGGAGATGCTGAAGAAGAATCTTTCCGGAAGTCAGGAGGATTGGAAGAGAAAGAAAACGCCCCTGCCAAGAGAGGCCGAGGATGTTGAAGAAACCCCACCCTCCGAAAGGACTCCGGAAGACGTCAGGGAAGCTCAAAGGATTGTGGGAGAGCTAGTCTGGATAGTGACCCGCACCAGACCGGATCTCATGTATGCTACATCCAAGCTGGCATCCCTCATATGCCAATGCCCTGCGAAGGTGAGGACTTTGGGAAAGCATGTCTGGGAGTACTTGGCCGACACCTATGAGGAAGGAATCCAATTTCCTTTGGGAGACGAAAGCGATGATGTGAAAATCCTGGATGCCTACTCGGATGCATCCTTCGGAGAACGAAGTCAAGGATGTTCTCTGGTGATGTGGATGGGATCACCTCTACTATGGAAGTCCGCCCGCCAAGCCATTGCTACCAGCTCGACCGCGGAGGCAGAACTAGTGGAGCTGATGGACACCATCATCACAGGAGAAGCAGTGAAAGCGGTGGTGGAGGAGGTATTGGAAGAAAAGATGATGGCAGTCGCGCACACTGATAGTTCAGCAGCGCTGGCCATAGCTGTTGGAGACGTTGGTGCCTGGCGAACTCGCCACTTGAAGAGAAGAGCCCACCTGGTTCGAAAGTGCGTAGACCGGGGGGAGTGGTTGGTGAGGCACTTGAGAGGAATCGACATGCCAGCAGATGCCGGCACAAAGATTCTAGGAAGCGAAAGAATGAAGATGCTCAAGGAAAAGATGGGAATGTCAGAAGCGAAGAAGCAGCGAGGAAAGAAAGAGGAGGACGCAGACCCCCAAGGAAACCCCCAGCCTATGAAAGAAGATGTGGTCAGAGCACTGCGGATGTTGGTTTTCGCAGCGCAGATTGCAGCTGCGAAGGGACAACCCAATGAGCAGGAACCTCAAGAAGACTACATGTTTATGGGGTTGGTGGTTGCGATTTACACCTTGCTCGTAGTGGGTGTGACGATGATGATCCAATGGTTGTGGAACTATTGGCAGCGAAGTCAGAATGAAGAGCCACCTACAGATCCCACACCCAACGAAGAGGAGACAAACCCAGGAACCACCGGAAGCACCGGATGTGCCAGAGATCAAGGAGCTCAACGAGGAAAAGGAGCAGTGCAGGCAGGGCAGAGTGACACTTACATGTCGTTGGCTGCTGCTGCTGCAGAGGGAGGAGTACCGCTGCCTGCGCCAGGGCCTTCACAAGCGGCAGGAAGTAACAGAGAAGTTCCCCATGGAAGAAACCCAGATGGACCACCAGGACGACCAGAGTACCCTATCTCGGTCTACTTGACCGCTACTGGGGAGAAGTATCACATGGATCGGGATTGCTATGGACTACGGGCTGCGCGGAGGGTGGAGAGGAGTCCTATGTGCCAACGATGTCGAAGATCGGGGCTACTTCGTGAAAGGATTCTCTACTCACGTGGCATGAATCACAGAGTGCACACTCGATTTTATCCTCCGTGTGCACTACAAGATTTCCAAGACTATGGCACCTTGAAGGAGTATGAACCATGTTCCATCTGCGTTCCAGACGGATGGGATACAATATGATGAAAGGGCTTGGGCTGAGGAACGGTACAGTGCGGAAAACAACCTAAGCTGGAAGTTGAGTACTCGGGTTGAAGTACGCCGGCCGAATGGTCTACAGGGATAGATGACGAAGTGTTGTGAACATACTCCAATGGAGTATATTCAGGGGGAGTGCGAACAGGCATTTCCTTAGGGGTTTCACATGTATCACTTCAACTATGCAGCCCTTTTTGAGACCAAGTGCGAAGGGAAAACCGTTGAGTTTCCGCGAGTGCATGGTATCCGTTGGTGCCTACGAAGATAGTATATACTCTACATGTAATATATTAATAGAAATATGTATATATATGTATATATATGTATATGTATATGTATAGTTATAGTTATAGTCATGCTCATACTTATACTTGTACTTGTACTTGTACTTATATTTATATTCATACTTATACTTATATATATAGCTTTAGTTGTTGTAATAGTGATAATAATAGCAATAATGGCAATAATTGTATATACATATTCCAATAGTAGTAATAATAGAAGAATAATATTAAGAATAATAATGATAATCATATGGCAGTGGGTCAAAATCCCGTACCCCTGGTTCCCCCATCACCATTGTTTTCCCGGTAGTTGGCTGGGTAATAACCACCATTTTTGGTTGGTTAATATTGACCCATAGCCAAATGGCTTGCTAACCAGCTTCTACGTTTGGGGTCCCCACCCCCGCGAAACGCTCCGCTCCTCTCCCCGGGACCGCCGGCGCCTCGAAACGCTATTCATATAGTAGTATAGAATGAATAATATTGAGAATAATAATGATAATCATATGGCTACCCAGCCACCGTGATCCGAGGATCCCTGCATAAGCCTCTTCGAAATAGCTATCCAAGTCCGAGACCTGGAACTTCTCGAACTGGCGCATGTACCTCGCAGCGTCGGAGAACCACGACGACCGTGTGAAACATCGAGGTGTGAAGCCAGTAATGTTGGTTTCTGATTAGTATCTACCTGTTGGTTTCATCTATTTTCATTACTTTAGGGGAGGTTACACTAATCAGAATTCAACATTAGTAGGTCGTATAGTTCCATATATATATATGGCATGAATATGCCATAAATCAACCCATCTATAAGAGTAGTAGCTCCATAGATGTCATTAGTATGGGTGTTTCTCAAACTCGGGATGCCTGAAATCATACAAGAGTAACCAGTAACAAACCATTCATTTTGGGTGTCTCTTGTTTTCAGAAACCCTTATATGGCTGGGCTGATCAACTAGGGACAAATAGTAACGATTGGCTAGTCATTATGGTACTGCTCCTGATGTTCAAGGTTATAACTGCGGTGGTAATGATAAATGCGACTGCATACGCAGCACGACATGACCATTGAGGTCGCTTTACATCACTTGGAGGTTAAACTGATTGCCAAGAAGACGTTTTCAACCGCAATTGGAGATGGAAATTCCACATTCCCCTGCGCATGTTGACCTTTTCGAATTTCTCTAACTGACCCGGGTTACAGTACTTGCAGAAGGAATTGTCCTGGATGGTCCATCTGGTGCTGTTTCGGTCTGAGAGATTTCCAGCCGCTCGTCTCAAACGCGGCTGGATCCAACACAAAATCTGAATAAATCTGATATCCGTCCCAAACTCATAGCTGGTGTCCTCAAATCATAGCTGTTGTCCTCAAAAACAACATTTACAAACTACTGGCCATCGTCAAGCATTGTTGACCGTACATGATTGAAACAATACAATGAACCATAATATGCATTAAGTATAAACTACAATCAATCACAAACAGTCATTTCAATTGTTCATCGCCATTAACGTTGTCGTTTTGTAGTGCCTGAGCCCGGGATTCCTTTTTTCGCCGCCACGTCGTGGCAGCCATGGTGGTACAGCGCGCACTTTGGCACGGAGCCTCTCCCAGCTTTGGAATCGGCGGCAACTGGATCACCATCCCAGTTCGCAAGGCTTAGGCAGTACCTGGGGTACTTCAGCAATCATTGACTATGCTTATGAAGTAATATTAGTATTATGGTCAAGAAGTAATATGGTTCATCTTACTATGCTTAATCGGTAGTCTTCCTGGTTGTGAAGTATCGGTGAATGCTTAGTAAGGCTTAGGAAGTACCACAAACCGGCTTAGGATGCAAGAAAATGATTGCAGAACCATCGTTACGGCACTAGCAGTGGCCACTTCCGTTAGCTCCAAACCGCTCCCTCTTCAAAAATGATATATGGCTATGGGTCAAAACCCTGTACCCCTGGTTCCCCTATCATTAACCATTGTTTTTGCTATAGTTGGCTGGGTAATAACCACCATTTTTGGTTGGTAAATATTGACCCATAGCCATATAGATTTAGATAGCCCTGGCTCGTCAGCAGTTTCGCAAAACGCCCCTGGCTCTTGCAGAACACGCCCCTTACTAAGTGAAGTGTTGCATGCGATTCAAGGTTCAGCAAATCTGAAAAATGCGTCTATAGGTATGTAGGTAACTCTATTGATATAATATTTGTATGAATCTGTATGAATATATGTATGAACATGTCGATGTATTTTGACAGATTTATCTATTTATTATATACATATCGATATGGTGTGTTCATAAGTGGGGTACCCTGAAAAATTGTTTGATGGGAATCTCCCACAGATCATTCTTGCATGTTTGGTGTGCACCAACAAATATGGATATTGGATATGCTCAGGTATATCTATTGTGTCTGTTGCAAAACGTGCATGTTCGTGCAACGCGGATGTTGCAGTTCGCAGTTTGCAACTGGGAGGATGATCCAATCATTTTGTGTTTGAGCTCCAGGTGGCAGTGGGTCAAAACCCTGTACCCCTGGTTTCCCACCATTAACCAGCTTGTTTTCCTTATCATTGGTTGGTCATTATCCCCAATCATTGGTTGGTTAATATTGACCCATAGCCAGGTCAGCGTCAATCTCCTCCTTTGGCCAATTCCAAACGCTCTCCCAGTTGCCTCGGCCTGCTTCGCAGGCAACGAAGCCGTTGAGCCCCCGTTGAACCCCTGCTGGGCGACGTCAGCACTTTGGATGACGTCGATAGATGTTGGGCTGCGAGGTTCGGTCGCCGAGCTACGGGTTTTTGGAGAGGCCCCCATCATTGCAGCTGCTAAGGACACGTGATTTTCACTTGATATTTGTTCAACCAGTTTGCAAGAATCAACGGGTTCAGGGAAGTACCATCAATGCTTGCAGGTAAAACGGTATACGATTTTTGTTGCTATATTGCTGCAGTTCTCATTTGCTGATTTTTTCGGCTTTTCAGTAGCTGACGTGTCCCCCAACCTTCCACAATTGCTGTTCTTGATGATCTTCATGTGTAAGCCACTGCCATTTTGGTTGTTCCTATTGCTTCTGTTGGCTATCACTGATTCGCAACCAGTCTCATTAGGGAGTATATGTAACTGCTGACGCTTAAGAAGAAGTTCTGGGTATCATGTCTTATCGCTGGTTTCAACGATTGATGGTTGGCTCTCAGAAAGCCAGTTCAGCGACTTGACCTCCAGAAAGCCAGTTCAGCCATGTTACCTCGGAAGGCTGCCCACGAGAAAGCTCTCTCAGTGTGGGTCAAAATGTGTGCTCGACCATCATAGAGTAGGCCTAACAACTGGTTGGTGGTTGAACCACTCCATGTGAAAAATACGCTTGTCAACCAACCAACCATTTGGTAACACTATGGAAAATACCCAACTAACCATGGGTCACACGCACAGGTATATTGTTGTTGGTTCTACTTATAAATCATTGTGATACCTATGTTGGCCAGTAGTAATAACCAACAATCATAGATACAACATGATACAACCAACACAAGAAGCAATGATAACATATGATTGAGCATGAGCTAATTACTAAGAATATCCTATGCTTAGCTGTTCTTTGGTAGTCACGCTTAGATACTACTAAAATGACTAAGTTCTATACTTACGGTACTTTTTAAAAACTAGCCACCCACGAGTACTTAGTTACAAACCAGCATCAGTAACTAGCGATAGGTCACTAGCATCACCAATTGATAGGAACTGTGATGTAACTAAGCATCAATCTACGAGGCGGCACCTCTTCGTTAATTAGCGAAGTTGGTGAACATGACTAGGGTAACTACTAGTCATGGTGGATATAACATGATATAACATCATGATATTACCATAATGCCATGGCCTTGCTAACCAGCTTACACGTTTGAGGCCCCCCGCCTTACCCGCGAAACGCTCGGCTCCTCTCCCCGGGACCGCCGGCGCCTCGAAACGCTCGAGCTTAGACGGCGTCCCCCAAGGGGACCCAAGGTAGTCGGGATGTTGGGCTTAACTTGCGATGGTTGGGGATCGAACCAATGGTTGATGAACTTACGATTAGTAGCTAACTATAATGGCCAACAATCATGGTGTGACTCTAATGGCAGTAAACTGTGTTAGTTCAACTAAAAAGGCCATAGATAGTTGAACTAATAGTAGACCACAATTGGTAGGCCATAAACTTTCAAAATAGTAGGCCATAATTAGTTGAACTCTGATGGCGGTAAACTATTAGTTCAACTATAACGGTAGTAAACTATAGACCATTACTATGATAAGCTACAATGTTAAGCTGGAGCAATTGACTTTAGTAAAGCATAATGGTTAACTATGATGGTTTACCATAATGGCTTGAGGCCACAGCAATGAACCCAAAACTATATGATTAAATACTAATGCTTGAGCTTGATAACCATTGTGGTGAACCATCATAGTTAACTACCAATTGCAGGTTGGGGATAAGGGTTGAGCTCAACTTCATTAATGGCTAAATCATTTAAATAGAAACTGACGTAAGCGTGAGTGATCATGATTAGTGGCCATAGCAATTTTCCAACCAAGTATGATGCGGTCATCGACAATTATCTTTAGTAGGTAACTATATGGTGGTTTCTCAAAATAGGGAACCGCGAAAAATGGTTGGCTTATTACCAGAATGGTTAATAAACTGGGTACCCAAAAATGGTTGGTTTATTACTAAACATGACTATAACCAACCATAATTACTAAACATGACCATTATTTAATAGTTGGTTATTTGCTGGTTTATTACTATAAATGACTATAAATGGCTGATTTGGGGGGAACCCCTATTTTAAGAAACCCCCATGGCTGGTCATCTAGCAATCAATCGACTTGGCTAACTGTCCAGCTCGCCATGGTGAGAACCATCCGTTTGTTCAGCTCGCCCGTCACCACTGGGAGCCATGTGGCTGGACAAGGCCAGTTGACTGTTAAGGGAGTGAATGGAGTTAACCTATGCCGTTATTAACGGGATAGGTTACTATTAATGGTTAACCATTGATTTACCTATAACGGGATAGGTTAACTATTAATGTTATAGGTTAACCTATGCCTATACCTTTAGGTTACTGTTAATGGTTAACCTATAACCTTACCTTAGCAAATAGTTGTGTATTAGCGGTTGACCTTGAAGTTTATTTATATACTGCTACTCTTAGTCAATTAGCTGATCTACTGCTATATTAAAAGAGGGTAACTGACCAAGTAACTAGCTGTAAGGTCAGCTAGGTGTAAGGGGTAACAATCAGATCTATTGACCTGCCTACAAGTCAACCAAATAATGGTTGATAGATTACTAACTCACTGATGAACTATATGAAAACCCATGATCTATGGAAGGATGTAGGTGATCTAATCTATGTTGATATGGTTAGTTGATTGATGCATGTGACGATCAATGTGGTGTCTAGGATCTGTGTAACTAATATAGAATATATCTATGGTAGGTGATCTAAATCTATGATTGATATGTCACTCTGATCTATGTTGCTAATGCATCATCGTCTTGAATGAAATGGACGTGGTTACAGAAAACAGTAACCAATATCAACCAGCATGGCTTGCAGGACGTACAACTGCGAACCACTATCAACCGGTACTGTGGCTATTTGAACCAATGACAACACATCACCAAACATCCAACACCACATCAACCAATAAATGTTATCAACCAAAAAACAATAAAACTCACCAATAGCTGCTAGGTGGTTGTAACCCACATATGCTTCTCAAGCAACTAAAACAACCAACGACACATGGCTGTGGGTCAGTTCACCCCGTACCCCTGGTTCCCCATCATTAACCATTGTTTTCCCTATAGTTTGTTGGTCATTATCCCCCATTAGTTGGCTCACTAATATTGACCCATAGCCATATATAGCTGGTATATCCCCTATAGTTGCTAGTTGTTATCCCCTACTATTAACCATTAACCATTGGTTGGTTGTTTTCTCTATTATTAACTGCTTGACCCATAGCCATATATGGTCCAGTGTTGCAACCCCTCCCCCCCCCCGGTCATGGTCATGGTCCCCCCCTCCCCCCCCTGTGGGGTGGTGGGGGGGGGGGGG